>CAKNXH010002378.1:520153-538024 GCA_932178445.1 Andricus quercusramuli | reverse complement strand
CAAATTTTTTTCTTTCACTGGCCCTTGCGCATCAAACCTGAGGCCTGGTGGCCCTAAAAAAAATTTTTACAGAGAATTAAAAAAAAAATGGTGTAAGTCAACATTTTTTTCTATGTTTGCAGTTCTATATAAATTAAAATAAAAATAAAAATAAAAAATCGGTCTCGACATGTTTCTTAAGATTTTAATGCTGAATTTTTTGGAAAAAAAAGTTGAAAATCGATGAAGAATTGCGAGCTACAGATTATTTTGAACATCGTTTTTCCATTTCGCCCCACTGTGCGCCGCTGCGGACAAACTGTGGCACACGTTTTCTTAACAACTACAGAATTGGTCGTGGCATACCCCTGATTTGGTCCAATGAGTAAAATTCCGCTTTCAAGTCCAGGAACCTTGCTATCATTTCACCTTCCTTTTTTCAATTCTTTTATTTACCATTTACTTCAGAACACATATGTTGTTTATCGACCTCATTCCTTTCATAAACCCAGTTTCATTCGTTCGCATTAGCGTCACTACCCCATGATCCTTAACCGCCGCGGCTATGTCTTTCTATACTACGAATACCGCAACCCCTTCTTTCCATGAGTCTGACAATCTCTCTCCTCTCCGCTAGCTATTGCACATCATCCATACCCATTCCTTCAGTTCTTTTCCTTCACATTTCCAGACTTTATTTCGAATCTCATCTATACCAGGTGCCTTTCCATCACTTATTTTTCGTAACGCGTGGACTATTTCTTCCCTTGTTATGTCCACTTTTTGTTTCTTTTCCTATCCTCCTTTCCTTCACTCCTTACTTTCCTCTCTACCCATGCTACCAAATTCATATTATATTTTTTCCATTCTTCCATCTTAAAATCTAAATCTCCTGATCGAGAAGATAAGCGAGATTTATGAAGAGACCAAAGATAAGGTAAGAGGAGTGGAGGGGATTTCAAAAGGATTCGGAATGGATAGGTGGTTAAGGCAAAGGTGTCTGCTTACCCCGACGCTCTTTGCGATTTTGATTGCAGATATGGAAAGTAAGCTGGAGGCCGGAGTGGTAGGAAGAGTCAGGATAGGAGGGATTAGAATTTGGTCACAAGCGTATGCAGATGACATAGTGTTGCTGGTAAGAAGCGAGAAGGCCTTAAAGGAGATGATGAAGAGGTTGAGAAGATACCTGGATAAGAACAGGTTAGAGCGGAATGCGGAAAAGTCCAAGGTTATGGTGTTGAGAAGAGGAGGTGGAAAGGATGAGGGAGGGGAGTAGAAGTGGAAGGGAAAGGTGGTGCAGGAGGTGAAAGAGTTTGTGTGCATGATTTTCTTGTTTCGGAGGAATGGAGGAGTGGATGGTCACATAAAAGAGAGAGTGAGGTGGGAAAATGTGGTGATAAGGCAGGTGTGTGAGTAGTGAAAGAAGTTATTCGCAAATAATTTTGGAAGGAGAATGAAACTGTTTGACTCACTAGTGATGAGTGTGCTATTCTATGGAGTAGAGGTGTTGTGGTGGAAGGAAAGTAAAGAGGTAAATAGGACACAGGAGAGGTATGTAAAGTGGGTACTGGGGTTGACAAGGAACACGCCTAGTTATGTTTTCAGGGGGAGGTGGAGAAAAAAATTGTAGGGATTCTAGCAGGGAGTCGGGCGTGTAAATATGAGGAGAAATTCTTAGAATAGGGGGGAAGTGAGCTGGTTAGGGAGTTTTGGTGGGCGAAGGAGAATAGGAGAGGGGGTGTGAAGATAGAGGTTGAAAGGGGAAGGTATTTTAGAATGACCGGACTACAGATGGATGAAGCGAGAAGGATGCACGAGGAAGGAAGGAAGGTATATGACTTGGTTAAGAAAAACGGCATGCAGAGAGAAGGCAGCAGGGAAGAGAGAATTTGAGACTCAAGCTTTAACGAGAACTATGTGTGAATTATGCCAAGGGCGAGAGCGCAATATTTGTGTGAGACCGAAGAGAAAGGAAGTCAGGAGCTTATAGCTAGGATGAGATGTGGGTGCATAGAGGGTTTTAATAGGTTCTGGCTCTCTGGATAGAAGAGGATATGTGGACTGTGTGGAAAGAGAGATGCAAGAGTGGTGCACTGCTTGGGACAGTGCGCAGATATGGAAAGGAGTGGGATAAGCAAAGAGGTATTGATGCATGAAACAGGGGACAAAGGGCAGTAGCATGGATGAAGGGAGTGTTCAGTGAGATGAAGAAGAAGAGAAGGAAGGAGGAAGAGGAATGGAGAAGGAAAGATTGTAAATAGAAGAGGAAGTAGATATGAGTAATCTGTGAATATTGTGAATAGTAGATAAACATGAGGTATTAGGCGCGGAAGCAGAGTTTGGCAATGCGAGGCAATGCGAGAAAGTTGTGATATGCGAGCGAGGCGAGGCGAAGTGAGGAAGGCAAGGCGTTAAGAGCGTGTCGTCTCAGAGATGAGGTATGGATGGATGTTATTTTTTAAGGGTTAGTTTCAAGAAAATTCTCTACAAAGAATGAAAGTGTGAGCAAGTCAACTTTTTAAGGTCAGGCTGTAAAATAAACGTTAATCTATCTATCTACTACCTTCCAAACCTCTTCTTTCGTCCTAGCCTTCTCCGTCTCTTCTTCAAACCATTTATTTTCTTCTTCTCTTTATTATCGCCCTCTTTCTTTTTTCTTCTACATTATTCTCCGCTATAGTATCTCCCCTTTCTCCATTCTATCAATCTCTGTCATACTTTCTTCTTCATATTTTTGCGTTTCTCAACCTATCCACTTCTGTCCTCCACTTCACTGACCAATCCCCTCTTCCTGCTCTCTGTATCTTTACTTAATTTTTTTTTCCTATTCATATTTATCTGTCTTGTTGAAATTTGTTCTTATTTAGTAAGATTGCGATTTTTTAAATGAAAAATTCAACTATTTTATTGACAATTTGACTATTTGGTTAAATAATCAACTTTTTGTTTGAAACTGTTGAAAACTTAACTGTTTTTTGGAGAAATCACCCTTCTGGCTTAAAAAAGTCGATAAGTGGATTGCAATTTTTTTCATTTGATTAAAAGAAGATTTTCTAGTCAAAAAATAAAATTTTCTGTTGAAAAGTATTTTTTTCCGATTTGAAAATTCATCTGTTTTAATAGAAATTGTATCTGTTTCGTTTAAAAATGCCACTCTTTGGTTGAAAATTATTCTGTTATGGCTAAGAGTCCAAGAATTTTGTTCAAAAATATCTTCTTTTACGTTGAATTTAATTTATTTAAATTGAAGATTAAAATCCTTTTGGTTGAAACATCAACTATTATATTGTTTATTAAGAATACATCATTTTGGTTTAATTTTACAATTCTTCATTTCAAAATTAAAATAATTCAATTGTTGAGATATTAAATATTACATTTTTCTTTGAGAATTGATTTTTTTTCTTTATTGGAAATACAATTACCTGATTATAAACTGAACTTCTTTGTTAAGCATTTATTTTTTTGTTCAAGTGTTGTTATTTTAGTTAAAAAGTCAACTATTTTGTTGAATATTTGATGATTTTGTTCCGAAATTCGACCTTTTGGTACATTTTAAAATCAGTAACGCTGATGATCTGTGACGAAAAAGGGCTACTGTCGTTGGTTTATAGCTTCAATATAAAGAATATAAAACTGATATATTTGAGCATTGTTTAAATTCAAATATAAAAAAGTTCATTAATTTTAAAACTGCATTAATTCTCAAATTGAACGAGCGCTATACATGTATCCCTCACAATTATGAATTGCTAAATATACAACTAGGTTAATTGAATGGTAAATACAATATTAGAGTGGGTTCTGTGAACCAATTTACGGCGAAGGTATCAGTTTTCATGGAATGATAGCTCATCGAGTACTGTGTATGATGGGGATCAATCTCCATCCATTTACCTTCTTTCCAGTGAAATATCACGTGCAATGTGCAGTTGTGCAGTATGCTTGCATCATAACACTTAGTCGGTTTAATTTTAGAGATTTTAGTTGCGTTATTGTTATGCATTATAACGCCGCTACAAGCATCATTCAAGCACATTAATATTCACATTATATCGGATGAACATCAGGATCATGAAAATTGGTATAGCTGACCAGCAGCTTGTCTGTTTCGAGATAATTAAAGTCAATGGCTAAAGATAATTTATACTTTGCGAGTTATAATCGTGAAATTGCGGTCGATGTTAATGTGGAATTGGATAATATTATCAAATTACATCCAAACATTTTTTGATGTAATTAACGGAAAAATAGTAGCATTTTCTAATGTTATTTTATAATGCCATCAATTGCGAAAAAAATGAAATATTCGATTAACTACTAGTTGTATTTTCAACTAAGAAAAGACGAATTCTCAGTAAAGAATGCAATGGCTGATATTCTAATTTAAAAAGATTTTTAATTTAAATAAAAAACAATTGAATAAAGGAAAATTTGTTAAATCCCCAACCAAAAAGATTAATTTTCAACCCGAAGGATTAATTTGTAGCCTAAAGAGACCAATTTTCAACAAAATGGTTACATTTTCAACCAGAGAGATTGATTTTGATCATTTTTAACTGAAATTATGAATCTTCAACTCAATAAGTGAATTTTCCAGAATGAAAAAATGTGACAAATCATGATTTAAAGAAAATATGATTTTTATTACAAAAAAAATCTGAAAAGATTTTTACAGATTTCGGGTTCGCCGAAAAAGAATCTAGAACATTTCTTACACGTTTTTTTCCTATCACAGTATTTTACCAAATTTTAGAAAAAACTTTAGTAGTTCAAATGATATTCAAGACGACTTGACAACAAATTTAAATATGCTTGATAAATTTCCGGAAATCTTTCAAATTTTCAAAATACTTATAATTTCTTAAAGATTCCAAAGAGTTTTGAATATGTTTACAACTGAATCAAATATTATTCCTAAAATTGTTTTCAAATCTTCCGCATTTAATTCGGAAGAATTTGAAAATCTTTTGTAATTTTTCATAATCTTTTTAAATTTTCTCTTATGAACCATTTTTGAAAAGAAAGGATCACTTTGAATAGTCCCAACAATCTTTCTTTTCATATATTTATTATTATTATTTTTTCAAACTACTCAATATCTTTTGAAATGATTCGAAAAGTACGAAAATTGTCAATCTTTCAACATTATTCCATTTTTCAAAAAGTGATCAACGAGCGATCAGTTGATCGCGTTGACAAATTTTTTGACAGACTGAACCTACTCGAAGCGATAAGTTACACAAATTACCGATTTATTGTTGTAATTTATCCTAATTCACCAAAATTTACCTTACATCACCGATATTTCCAGGACCTTTGGACATTTTTGAATACTCTGAATTTCAAACATGTTACATATTCATATTAAAATCAAAATAAAGTTTAAAAAATTCTTCCATGTGGGCAGAAACCCAAAATTTTCGGAAATTTGTGGGTACTCTGAATTTTCGTAAATTTTCTGAATTATGGCTATTACGAAAATATTAAAAAATCTAAATTATTTTGGTAATTTACAAATTTATCATAATTTTCTGAAATGTTCAAGGCCTAAAAATGTTAGAAAAAAAATAAAAATGAAATAAACTGAACTTATAAGAATAATAAGAAACCAATAAATTACAATAAATTTCTATAAATTGCCGTAAATTTATAGAATGTTACAGATATTCAACATTTTTAAAATTTTGCAAATATTTAAAATTTTTTAGATTTTATCAGTTTTCCACATTTCAAAAATTTCGGATATGTAAAAATTTTTGTTGTATGCTAAATTATGAATTCACTATGAGTTTCTGAAATTTTCTTAATCCTGAAAAAAGTTGGAAATTTTTTATAATTCAGAAAAGTAGAAATGAAAAAAAAAATTAAACCAAATTTTTAAAATGTTTGTTAAATCATTAGTTCGCCAAAATTTTCCAGTATTTCAAACATTGCCTTTATACCATTATACCATTAGGTCGTTTCCCTTTCGGCGAGCCTCTAGGGGTAGGCGTGACACTACACGATTCGGGTAGTGTTTCTAGGTGGATAGTTTCTTGTAGTAAATAACTACAAGTGTGGGCTCACCACACCCTTAATTATCAAAAATTTCCTAAACTCATATTGAAAGTAAAATACCCGGAATTCCTCCATTTCGTTGACACGCTAACCCAAATCGAATCGATAAGTTACCATAAATGACCAATAATTGCAAATTAATCGTAACAAACCATAAATTACGAAATTTAAAAAAAGTCATAAATTTTCAGAATTTACAAAATTTTTTAACTTTTCGAAATTTTTGGTAATTTATGAATTGACTATAAGTACTTGAAACTTGTGAAATTTACAAAAAAATTAAATGAATAAAGAATTAGATTTCAAATCAAATAAATTGATAATTAATTAGAAATTAATAATAATTATTAACAATTAATCGAAGCTACAAATTATAAATAATCAAAAAAAATTTCCGGACACTTTTTATTACTTTGAATTTTCGTGAATTTCCAACATTTAACAAATTCCTTGAGCTGCTTAAATTTTCAAAAATTATTGAAATTCTTGTGCAATTTTTGGTCATTATCAATTTACAATAATTTTACTCAATCTTAAATTCACCTCCGAGTGTCTGAGGATCACGAGTCGCTAATGTCGTAATCATTTTGCTTTACTAGTTTCTTAACTTCAGATACAAACTTAATTTTTTTTGACATTTTTAATGCTTTATTTCTAATTTTCATCACTTGAGTCAGCCGATTGACAATCACTAGGCATTTTGCCTTTAGTAAAATTATGGATTTCAGTAGAAAAATATTAGAAGTAGGATTTTTGATCATTCACATCGATCAGTCTAATTTAATGTTTTTCGAGATAAGAAGATTGTTTCTTAAAAAAGTTTTTCTCCCACGACTTGCCTGGTCTATATCAACGCACAGAAGGAACGAACGTCGTTTCTGTATTGTACTTTACTGGTGCCAAGCACAACCTTATCCGGGCTCCACAAATGCGGTAAGTTGTATTTCCATTTCCCTAAACGTGCATAAAACTTAATTCATTTCTTAGAATTCAGCAGTTCCACAATTCAGAGGCAGCTGAAAGAAGAATTCTCTCGCACAAAAACCCGCTTCTTATTTTTTTCTAAATAAATTGTTGAATTATTTCACTAAACTCTTAGAGTATTCGAGGGGTTCCTTTCTAAACTCAAATTAGTAGAAATTTTACTAATGCAATTAGTAGCATTGTGTTCATATTTTAATATCCATAATAATTATGTATGAACAATACAATATTCAAAATTGAAAAATTGAAATGAAACATCATTAGTAATATTACTTTGATTCTTAGAATCATAGAGAAACTACATTCAAGTTCAAATTTTATTTTTAGGAAAGTAAGAATTATTAGTTGCATATTTTTAAATATTATTACCCCATGTCCAATTGGAATATTATTGAAAGCCGAATCACATCACTCAAGAAAATTATTTAAAATAAGTTGAAAGTTTTTTTTTAAGTATACTGTTTGAATTTGTTGTGGGAAAATAAGGCAGTGCAGATTGACTGTGAATGACAAGGGATTACATATTTTACGAGGGATTACACATTATTACATGGGATTACACAGCAGAGTGGACACCAGATTACACCAGATATTTTTGACAGAAAACGAATTTTTGAGAAGAACGAATGAATGTAAGGAAATAAATAATACTACTTTAGCACCATTATGTGACTTCTCCACATCCCGCTTTTCATTTTCCACTTTTCACCTGTATTTTTTCTAAATTCACGCTACATGTGACGTAATTTCGAAACGGTACCCTTTACGAAAAATCATGAAGTTGAGGGTTTGACTGTTCTTACATCTGATAACAAAATCTTTTTTTGTTGTTATTTTTGTCAAGGTTTATTTTTTAAATATTCCTTTTTGTCTGGAAGGTTATGTATCTGCAATATTTACTATCTTGAATGCGTAATAATTATTTTTAGTATATTTCGTGACTTTATTTTCATAACAGTAAATCCTCGTTATGTATTTTCTATTTTCAAGTTTTCAGGCAACATTAAAAAAAAAGTTGAAAGCATCATGACCGATACAGTGCGGTAATGAGATTTTAATTTAGATTCATTCAAATCATTCGGTCTGAATTTTTCTACTTCCAATTTTTCTTCTTCTAGCAAACAAAAAAATTTTTTTTTTTCAGCATGATTTAGTTCTTTTTTCTTTTAACATTTCTGAGTTTTTTCTCGAGAATATAACGAATCGGACCAAGAAGAAAATGTAAATATTCAATCGCTTATATGCATTAAGATTATACACTCTGAATTTTGATCAGTAAAAAGTGCGGTGAAAATATGGGGATACGACGACTGAGAAATCAGTCAAAATTGATTTTTCAAATCAGTCAATTTGACTCTCTGATGAAATAAGTAATTTCAAATTATCTCGTCTGTTGAACTTTCAACTAAGAAGGTTATTTTTTCAACCAAAAGTGTAATAGTTGATTTTTATTCATCGAAATTAATCTTTTAAAAACTAAACGAATTTTCAACAAAATAGTTCAATTTTCTATAGAAGAAATGAACTTTCATCTAAAATGATGATTGTTTAACCAATCCAAATGAATTCCTAATGAAGTAGTTTAATTTGTAACCAAGTAGTTGAATTTTCAATCCAGAAGATTTATTTCCTACCAAAAAAGAAAACTTAAAAAGCAAACATAAATTTTCGCCTAAAAAGTTGGATTTTCAACGAAAAAGGATTAATTTTTAACTACAAAAAAAAATCTTCAACAAAATAGTTAATTTTTCGAAAAAAGATGAAATTTTCCCATAAAGGTTAATTTTTTGCCAAAAAAGACCAATTGTCAAAAAAATACATCACTTTTCGAACAAATAATTCAATTTGCATATAGAAATACCTATATTCCAACTAAGAATTGAATACTTAAATATTCACAAAAAAGAAATTTCAACAAACAAAAAAAAACGAATTTTTAAGAAAATAGTTTAATTTTCTACTAAAGTTATGATTCTGCGAACAAAAAAAAAATCCAACAAAGGAGTTCGTCCTTCAATCAAGCAGTTCAATTCACATCTACAAAGATTTATTTTCTACCAAAAAAAATACAAATTTTCAACAAAAAATCTATTTGAACACAGAAAGATTTCAATTTTAGGAAAAAATTCCAGCTTAACAAAAACGATTTATTTATAACAGAGAAGATTCATTTTCTAACAATAAAGATAAATTTTGACAAAAATTCAAGGAATTTCAACCACACAGTTGAATTTTCTACTAAAAGGATCCATTTTTAACTGCAAATTATGCAGTTGAATTTTCAGTTTAAAAAATCAACTTACTATCAAAAAAGCGAGCAACTTTTGACAAAGTAATTAAATTTTCAATTAGAGAGATGAGTTTTCTGCTAAAATGATGAATTTCTAACCGAAAACATGAATTTAGAAAAAATAAGAAACAGTGGATTTCTACAACAACGGGACCAATTTTCAACAAAACAGTTCAATACTCAACCATAAAGTTGAAATTTTAACTAAAAAATATCCATTTATTTACTACCAATTGAGAAGAATTGATCTTATCAGTAACCTCCACAGACCGAATTAGTAATTTTGAATGAATGAAACTGTACATTTAACAGATTTCATCAGTCATTTAAAATTATATGACCAGTAACTTTCACTAAATAAATTAGTAATTTTGATTGATCTCATTTGTAATTTTCAATGCCCTCATCAATCAATTACAGTTAACATGAATAGTTTATCAAAAATTTAGGAACTCACTGAATAATTTAATTTATAATTAATTTGACTCTTGTATTATAGCAATGAAGTTTGTCACTTTTATTGAATACAATTCAATCATTTTAAGTGACGATTTATTCAGTTCAAAAATTGATTGATTTATCTTTCAGAACAACTCTTTTTCCAGTCGAAATGATTGATTTTTCAGTCAAAGCATGCTTGATTAATTTAATCAGTCAAATTTTGAATGATCTGAATTTCGACTGTTAACTAATTGGAGTATGAATTGAATCTATTTTTGTCATTGTCTTTCAAAAATGTTACACCAAGCTAGAAAACCTTTGTAGAAATGAACATAAGCAACATAGCCGATAGTATAAGTGAAAAAAATAAACTTGGAGGGATTTGGAATCATGCATTTTTAATTTTTTTTGTTTTTTGTTTTTTTTTTTTGTTTGAGAGTGTCAATAATCCTTGATTATTTCTCCATCTGGTAAAATAAAAAAAAATGTTCTTATATCTATTGGATTTCGTTTTTTTTTTCGCTTCTTCAGATTTATGAGCCTTTCCTCAAAAATTTTAAGATTCGAGCAGAAAGCCTAAAAAAGATTAAAGTCTACTATGGATAAAAATTATGAACAATGGACTTGAAAAAGATGTTGCGTTCGTTTTATTTGTGGACTAGTAAATCGTCCTTTTGAAACTGTGAAAAATCCTTGGTGATTATTGCTTTTTTCTGAAGGATCAATAGTAGTACCGAAGGCTGTATATCGTAGAATAAAAAAATTACAAAATGTGCGAACCTTCGGTACCAAAATATAAAATGAATGAAAAAAACACAAGCACCTTTAATTCTTTTAATTGTTTTGAATTATACTTTAATCCTAATTTGAGCAATGCCGGTACACATTAAATAAATATTTTCATATCTATAGGCTTTAGTTTTTTTTCCTCTTGAGATTTTTGAGTTTCTTCTTGAAAATATGAATATTGGGCACAAATCAATCGCTCAATAAGACTACGCAATACGCATCTAAATACCTATTTTAGTTTCACGATAGTTCGCTTGTTTATTGTAAGTCACTCACGTTGAGATGGTATATATCGTAATAAGTGACATTTCAGAATTCAACGGATGTGGCAAAGTTACGCGATTGCCCCCCTGGGGGAAGGGATTATTTAACTTTTTTAATTTAATTTTCATTCCCACATTTCCGAAATTCAAATTGTTTTTTTTTCCATATTGTTGTGACATTCAAATTTTCACAAAAAATGCAACCGTCGTAAATTTCAAAAAAGTGTAAGTGTAAGTGAACGTGAAAAAGTTATATAATCACCCCTGTGTACACCATTTTGCTAAATTAGTAGCTTTGCAGTTGCAAATAAATTAATAAAGTAAAAAGGGTGCATTCCCGCAAGTTTCTCTCACTCCGTAACTCGGCAGTCGCCAACCGGCGGACCAAGTCCTAGTTTTTATTTCGAACGGAATTTTTCTAGGCGAACTCGAAGTTATCGTCGCGTAAAATGCTCACGGGATGCGAGGAACGTTCTTACAAACTACCAAAGTAAGTTTTCTCTTGCAATCACCCTAAGTTTGGCGATATTTGAAATGGTGCACATCCGGCGCCAGTACCTTTACACGAATTTAAAGAACGTATTAGTTGCGCCTATAGTCACAGTTGGTATCGATTTTTAATATCTGTAGTATTTTTCTTATTTCACTTGAAAGAGAATAATATTTTCCGTAAACTAAATATTGTTTGGCTTTTAATGGATTGTAATTGCTTGGCGTATATACATTTTTCTAAATTCACTTATTTCCACGCAATTTGATAGATTTTTTTTTGTTTTGTTTTAAATTCACCCTGAAGTCTTTTAAACTTAACTTGCATTTTAGACATTTTATCAAATTCTTTTGAATTTGCTTGAATTTTCCTAAACGAATTTTCCTAAGAATGTATTAGTTGTGCCTACAGTCACAATTGATATCAATCCTTAGTATCTCATAAATATTTCATAGCTAAAAAAACCAGAGGATAACTTAGGAAAAAGATCTGAGACCCTATAATCGCCACTCCGTAACATTCTTACTTTTAATCCAAGTTTTGATGGATTATAATTGCTTGGTATGTATCGATTTGTCTCGAGTTACTCAATTCTACGCAATTTCATGAATTTTTTCAGTTTTTATATTAATTCACCCTCAAGTCTTCCGAGCTCACCATACATTTTAGGAATTTTGTTATATTCTCTTGAATTCTCTTGATTCTTCCTAAATTCCGTCCAAACCTAACAAATTCAATCAATGTTGTTAATATTTTGAATTGTTGCCAACTCGTTGGGATTTTTAGGAAATTCCATTGAAACTTTCATATTTTCCTGGAACTGAATAATGCTGAGTATTTCATGGTTAAGAATGTGAAAATTAGAGAACAATTTAAGAAAAAGACCTTAGTCCCTAGAGGCTTTTATACTCTCTTTGAATTTTAGGCATTTCATCAAATTATTTTGAAATCTCTTATATTTTGGTGAAATCACTTCAAACTTGCTGAATGTAATGAATCTTGTGAATATTTTTGAATTGTTTTCCATTCACTTGAACTTTTATAAATTGTCTGGAGTTCGCGAATTTAACCCTTTAACGGCCAGCGTTGATCCCGTCAAACTGAAATTGCGAAAACATTCAGGAAGAATGTATGGTCATTTTCTATGGGATAACTCATAACCAGTTCACAGTTGATATTAATTCTTAGTATGTAGCAGTTTTTTAAAAAAACTTGAATTTCGAAACTGAGCAAATTCCCTTGAATTTTCCAAACATTTCTACAATCGTGAATGATTTCCAAAACAGTTGTGAATATTCTCAAATTGTTTTCAATTTACTCAAATTTTTTACAAAAACACTTTGAAATTTATCGAATTCACCAATTTCGAAGAATATATATATTTTTTTTTGTAGAGGAGGTGAGAATGCATTTACGCACTGAGTGTGGGATTCGACCTAAGAAACGGTAATACCCACTAAACTCACCTCCTCTTTCTGCCAACCCATGTCCTCGGAACCGCTTTCGCAATACTTCAAGAACATGGGGGCAAGGGCCGTAAGCCGTGCTTCGGCTTTCACTTTTGACTGCCAGCTTGGCGTTCTTTAAACCATCATCCAACTAGGATGCACGCATCGTCCTCAGTTGTGTGGTGGTACCACACAACGGGCTCGTCGGCCTTCGGCATCCTGGTTGGGTATTGTTCTTCTAGGTAGCGCGTCCTTGAGGCTTCCTCGCCAAGGTTGCCTCACGGAACGCCCTACACCTCATTGTCCCGGACCGATGGTCTGTCCGGGGCTTATCTTTGTTTGTGGCGCAGAGGTAGCACTGCGGCGTACTTTTGCACGCCGCAGCCCTAAGGCCCTCCTTGCCACATCTCCAGCAGGCCCTCGTACGGTCAGGGCCTTCGCAACCGGCTGCCATATGGCCGAAGCCTAGGCAGCGGTAGCAACGAACCTTCTCCGTTCTTTTGTGTACACAAAAGGACACCCACACCACCTTCAGGTGTCCTGTGCGCACCAACCTCGCGGTCAATTCCTATGGCAGCTCCACGAAAGCCTTCAGATTGCCTCTGAAGGGTCTTTTCGTGAAGCTGACTTCCACCTCTTCAACACTCTGGTTACCGAAGTGGCTTCTCACAGCCGCTTCGACCTCTTCTGCGTCAGTGGTGGAATCGAGGTCCAAGACCTCGATCTCGATTCGGGGGACGAGCTCGCGCACGTTACCCACGTCACCTACTGCCTCCTTAATGGCAGCGGACAGGTTTGATTTGCCATCCGCTGCAGATCTCACTTCCACGAGGACCTCCCGTTTCCTGGTTTCTCTGAGCTGTCGCCGCTCGCTCATCATTCCCCTTCAATCTTGAGGACGCTACAGCTGCAGCGCGTGTCCTCGGTTTCTTCCTCCTAGGTTTAGAGGAGCCTGCCTCAACGGGACTTAGTGTGGGCTCCCGCTCGCGATTTCCAAGTTTGGGAGCGGGAGTTTCCTCGGCACTTCCGTCTGGGTTCCCTTTTGGCTAGTCTCACTTACAGATTTACCGATCTTGCCCGCGTATGCCTTCTTCATCTGTTTTTTAACGACCTCCTTTCCAACATGCTTTTTCGCGTCTTGGTAGGAAGATTCCACATAGCCTAAGCTCATTGCCAGCTTCACCAGAAGCTGTGCCTCCTTCAGTCCATCCCTGATAGGCATTGAAAAATATTTCGCTTCGTGCAGCAGAAATCTTGCATCCTGTCTAACACATCGTCCGAATCAAAATATATTTTTCGGGGCTGCTCCATCCTTTCCTCCGCATTCCTTTCGTCTTGTCTGGCCCACGACTTTTGACTGCCGTCCAGCACTCCTACCACATCCAGATCTCCTCCCAACTCCTTTCTTATACTCCTGTTGGGTTTTTCTTGATACTTCGCCATTTTATTCCCACGAGTAGCTAGGGAAGTAAAAGTCCACCCCCGCAGAGCCCCGCATGCGGGGGTTAGCTCTGCATACTCTAGGAGGCGTCCTGTTATCCTAGAGAAACCGTATAGAACACCACACCCCTGGTGCCACGCAGTCTTCGGCACGGTTTTTAACGCCTAGACTTGGGGGTATTCAGCAGAAACCCTCGGTACAGGACCGCCCTATCCACAACCCGGGGATGCATTTACGTATTCACAAATACACTTTGAATTTTGACGAATTCACAAATTTCAAAGAATGTATTAGTAGCGCCTTAAGTCGCAGTAGTTATCAGTTTTTAACATCGGTAGTGTTTTTTAACTCACTTGAAAGCAAACAAAAATTTTTTTGTGTGCTAAATAGTACTACATATTTTGTGGCTGAAAGCATAAGAATTAGAGGACGATTTAAGTCTTAATAACTCGTAATAGCTTCGTATATTTTAAAATGCTACAATTCACAACTTTCTCGATTATTCGACCACCACGAATATTAAGATGTCTAACTCACATTTTTTAATTTTGAATTTTTTATTGTGAATATCTGCCGTGATTTGGAAGGACACCGTTAACTGCATTTCAGATAAGTCTCTTAAGCCGCCTACCGTTAACTGCGTTCAGGTGACTTTTCCGAATTGCAGTTAACGGTGTTCTTCCAAATCACGGCAGATATGTAGTGGAGAAGTTCTTACATTATACAATCACCGCTATACAAAAATAATTTTCATATTTTCAATACATGTAAACTAAAAAACATCAATAAATAGTTGATCTTACGAATTGAGAGTCCAGTTGAGGACATAAGAAATTCAACTGGATAAAAATCAATTTTTTGAAATTCTGTTCTTAGCTATTTTGAGTAGTTAAGGATAATATTTATCAATACATATTGGGAATATGTAAAAATCTTTCTTCCTTCACACGAAATAATTATTTTTGGAATTATGTGAGAGAGAACTAGATTAGGAACATTTGATTTTTGCGTCCTCAAACACAGGAAATTAAGAAAAAATCGTGTTCGTAAAACATTACAAACAATAGCCAGATGCTTCTATCATCTTAAGTTTTTTCGTCATGAAGTGTAGGAATAATTTTATTTTTGGTCCATGTCCAGTTGCCATTTTTATTTTTTTCTAAACTTAATTCCAGCTCGAACACATTTCTAAATGTTGTCATATGAAAAAATACATATGTCGCACATATTCGACTGGCCTGAGAAAGACCTTTGGGAACCGCAGAACTGCGATACGCCAGCTGGCGGCGAAAAATATTACTATTTCAAATGTTGTGGTTCGGTTTCAAATACCACGTGCTAATTGCAATAAAAGTAGTGCAACTCGACCGAAATAACAATAAAGCTTTTATCGAAGGAATGATAAAATCGGTTGTTTTGAGATTCAGTATAGCCATACCCAGTTGAACTTCTCCGTAATATTCGTGTTTGTCTTTCAAAGTCCTTTCAGGAAGTTTTATGTATTTTAAAGTAGTTCAAATTTCTTCAACACTGTTTGTTTTACCAGCATAACGACATTTGATCTCGATTAATTTATCAGGTTTACCGTCTTTGAATACTATACCATCGGGGTTGTAAGCTAACCACGGATTTTGCGTAGAGATTATCAAACCAAATTTTATGACGTCAACTTCCTTTTCATTAGCATAAGCTTGTCGAGCAGGTTCTTCATTTTGTATACCATGCTTTATTGCTATGGTCACTTCGAAGGCCTTAGGATGAAAGTATTTTATAGACTTTTCTTTCCAATGTGGGTTTTTTTTGTGTACGTAAAAATACCGTAACAACTTGAACCTTTTAAAACTCAAGAATTTCAAATCAGACTAAAATCAAATTCAAAAACCCATTCAACGTCCAGTAATCAAGTCAATGTATATAATTCCTGAAAATAAAACAAGAATTCAATTATCAAATTTGGACAACCACAAAATCCTCATATTGCAATTCCTCAAAAACAAAAAAAAATCGTTTCTTCGGACAAAAATAAGAAAGAGGGAAGAAAAATGAAAAGGCAACCAACCAAATCCGCTTACTTCTCTTTTTTATTTCTTTTGTCTTCTTTATTCTTATTATTATCAAATCACAATATGAAAGCATGCAAAGTATTTACCAACGTTTCGGTGTTCACGCAGCACCCATATCAAGGCAAGAAAAATTTTAAAAAAATTCTCATTTTTGTTTCCTCTTTTTTATTTTTTTCCAAAGAAACCAATTTTTTTCAATTTTATTTGTTAGGAATTGCAATAGGAGCATTTTGTGGTCGTTGTCCGAATTTGATCGTTGAATTTTTGTTTTATTTTCAGGAATTATATACAGTGAACCTGTAATTCGAAACTTCCGTTCTTCTCTCCACTTTTTGACATTTTGCTGTGTATTCTCGCAAACTGAATGAAGATCTGTACTTAATCTACCTACAAATAACCCACAACACTGTTTAATAGTTTCGGGCAATTGAATTTGTGATAAGGTGATCATACAAGCAGATGGTAGATTTTCTAAAAGAACTTGCAGGTGACGAGGACTGCTGGTTTGGGAATTTATATACATTTTTTGATGAAATGATGAAGATTCGATGCAAGAATAATAACATGATTGTCACCTACAATATAATATGGATTACATTTCCAGTCAATTTTTTAACATGAGGGTCAGTATACGTCAGGAGTATCAGGATCTGCAAGTGGTTGTTCGATTGTAGGTTAAACTTTGTGAAAGTATAGTGTTATATAAGAGACATTTGGGGTCCAAAGGATTTTTGAAAATTTTGAAAATCACGGGAGTTACGTCATGTTGAATTTCGGCATCACATTGTTTTGAAATATCTATATTTCCGAACCATTGAACGAATTTTAATAAAAATTGTAGTTGGTATAGATAAAAGTATACGCTTTGAATTAAAAATTCAAAAACAAAATTTTTCTTTCAATTTTGATCCAAAAATTCTCAAAAAAAATGTTGTATTGAGTTTTTTGTCAAGAAGGGAAAAAATGTATCTTTTCTTGTTAAGACAATTCAAGTCCTTATAATTTCACCTTTAATTGAAAAAAATTGATCATGACTCTCTAGATCACGATATACTATCATTTTAGTGGTACCGTGCGCTGCGACTGCGCTGCTGTCCCAGTGTCGCAAAGTGGAGGAAGAGCACATTTTTGGACGAATCCGCCCGACACGTACCATTCATTTAAAGGCTTTCAAATTTATTAAAACCTGACATAAATCGATGTAATACCTAACTAACTATTATTTTCAGTTGGTTAGATTAACAAACAAAAAAGTGCTTTCTGAGTGATTTCCCCTTGCCTCGCACAAGTCGATGTACTTTTTGAGCGAGTTCCCCTCATCTCTCACATATTGGAGTGCTTTCTGAGTGAGTTCCTCTTGCCTATCACATATTTGGGTGCTTTCTGAGTGAGTTCTCCTTGCACTCTACATATTGGGGTGCTTTCTGAGAGAGTTTCCCTCGCCTCTCACATATCGGGGTGCTTTCTGAATGAGTTCCCCTTGCCTCACATATTGGGGTACTTTCTGAGTGAGTTCCTCTTGCCTCTTGCATATTGAGGTGCTTTTTGAGTGAGTTCTCCTTGCCTCTACCATACTGGGGTGCTTCCTGAGTAAGTTCCCCTTGCCTCTCACTTATCGAGGTG
>CAKNXH010002378.1:486626-515277 GCA_932178445.1 Andricus quercusramuli | reverse complement strand
AAGCAGAACATACGCTTCTACTAAGAGAACATGCTGAGAAACCCCTCCATGGTAAGTTCTACGGCATCCTACGTAGAGAAGAGCTCTCGATGGGTCTGACCAACATGTTTCTCAAGTCTGCTGGATTGAGATCGGAGACCGAGGGATTTCTTTTTGCCTGTCAAGACGGCGTTATAGACACCTTAGTTTACCGCGAGCGCATAATGCATATACCTGTACGCGATACCAACTGCCGAGCGTGCAAGCTAGAGCCCGAAACACTTGGACATGTTCTCAGTGGATGCTCTAAATATGCACGCTGCGCGTACATAGAGAGACAAAATGCAGCTCTAAAAGTGATATATTACCATCTTAGGCATTTCTATGGTGTTGATCTATTGCCCGTCTTGCCATACGCCCAGGGGGAACTCGAGTCAGTCGTGGAGAATGATCAGTGTAAGATCTACTGGAATTTCTCATTCTCCACCACTCAACGTATCAGTGCTACGAAGCCTGACATTGTCCTCCAAGATCTGAAGAACAAGATCATTTACGTGATTGAATTCTCGGCACCAGCCGATGGTAATATCACGGCAAAGGAGGGAGAAAAACAGGCGAAATATCAAGCACTTCTTTTCGAGCTGAGTAAGCTGTACCAAGGCTACAAAGTCCATCTTATAATTCTCATAATCGGCTGCCTTGGAGGTATGAAAGCTTCATTTATTAGCCAACTCAACAAGATTCCGGCTTGCCAGCGTCAGGCTCATTTCATCGCGAACCGGATGCAAAAGGCTGTTCTCCTGGGATCACTCCATCTGGTCCGTCAACACTGTTCCTCTTAAATTCTACAAAGATTGGTAGCTCTAAAAAAGTATCCAGAGGTGAAACCTTCATCTCCAACTGTCTTGTCTGCCGCATAAGGTCATCCGCGGCTAGAGACCTGACTCCAAGGAACAGTGTTGCCCGATGTTATCACGCGTAAATTTCCCGCTCTTGCTTACCTTCTAGGACAGAAGGAGCAGAGGCGGATGACGTACACGTTCCAGTAGCTTTGGGATTGGTTTCTTTAAGGAATCATGATCGAAGCTTCCGGAGCCTACAACTTCTCTAACCACTTTATTGAAGATTAGGGAAGTTCTGCTCATTTATAATATCTGAATCATCAGTTTCAGAAATCATAAAGCTGGGAAAGGGATAGGGTGCGACAGAACTTTTCCTTTCCCTTTTCCAGCTCAAAAAATTATTATTTCGAACCCAAGATTTGATTTGTCTGATATGTCTTTTTATTTAAAACATTTTTGTATTATTCTGTAATTTCTCACTTTTGGTAAATTTCTATCTTTAAATTGAGCAAAATGAAGACTTCGGTTTGTCTATTATTGAAAAAAATATCTAATGCTTCCTCTATGAGGAAGCAAATACATTTGCTAACGGGAAGCAAAGTGCTCGTGAAATGAGCACCATATAATTATAAATACAAACAAAGTGGAAACACTCGAGATCGAATTCACAGCTAGTTTTCTTATTATTTTGTGAACATTGATTCTCTCGAGTATTTAAGTTCAGTATTTAAATTTGAAAATTTTTTTAAAGAAGGTTTTTGAGGTCGCTGATTACAAATCTGATGTCAGAATTGCAAAATTCAAGAAGGCGGGTTAAGAATTTGCAATTCTGGCACGAGATTTTGAATTTTCCATTTCTGGCTTCAGATTCGTAATCAGCGACCCAAAAAATACCCATACAGCAAGTTTTGTGTCAATTGTTCGAAAACTTCAAAATTAAAGTGAAATAGTCGCCATCTTGTATCCGCCATTTTCAAATTTGCAATTCTGTCATCAAATTTGCAATCTACGACTCCAAAAAACCCCATTCAACGTGTTTTTTGCAAATTGTTCAAAAAATTCAATATTAGAGTCACATAGTCACCATCTTGGATCCGCCATTTTTAATTTTGCGATTCTGATGCCAGAATCGTGATCAGTGAGCCCGAAAACCCCTAAGTTACCATTATTAGCAAGAATTAGTTTGACAGAAAAATGTGCCCCTCAAAGGGTTAAAAAATACTTATTCTAACGAAATGAAAATAAATCTATTTGAAAAAAGTCATACCTAAACAATAAATACATATCTTCTCGCACGGAGCTCCTTTTCTATGTTCGAAAACCTGGCCATTATTTTTCTCCAATTCCAGATAATTTTTGCGATAATAAAATTAGTTAGTTTTAATAAAAATATTGCTAGAGAACCTGGATAACCTGAAAAAATCATATAATTTTGCAAAAGAGCATGCACATTTTCATTCAGTCTAATAAGCTCATGTTGAATTTAAGATGTCGATTTGACAAAAAGATATTGCAAAAAGACGTCAAATCCAATTTTTTTTAAATTGAAATAACTTTGAAAATTATTTTGACTCATTTTAATTTAATTTTTTGTTCAAATTACTTTTTTTAATTTAATTATTTTAATTATTATTAAGGACCGAATCCATTTCAAATCAGGCAGGTTCTACACTTGAAGTTGCAGAATCTCTCGGGGACAAAATATGTTGTTTTTGAGAGGAAATTAGGCGATACGTATTTTTGCGATTTGTGAAAAAAAAAATTTTACAGAGTTATGCGTATTTGAATTTTTGGCTTGGTTTTTCAAAAAAACCCCATTTTTTCTTCTGGTAGAGTTTATCGCCTTCTTTCGAAATCCGCGAGGAAATTAAAAAAATCTTCAAAATCAACCAAATGGCGGCAGTTTTTATGAAAATGTTAAAAGTCGATTTTCTCAAAAAACCCACACTTATATTTTTTCCAATTTTTCGTTGAATTTGTACTACCATAAGGAGAGAACCTTGTGAGTTTAATGCGGGTTAAATAACTTTTGTGGGCAGGAGAATTTTTTTTCATAAAATCGAATTTTCACATTTTTCTTGAAAACAACAACAGATACAAAAAATTTTTGAGGAAATAGTTTGCACATTTGGAAAAGTTCTACAAAAAGTTCTCTTACCCATTTATGATATCTTGTACCATTTCCGAGAAAAATGAAAAAATTCAATTTTAATAAACAAAAAATTTTTTATTCATTTTTTAAAAAATTTTTTATTTGCTTATTTTTCTGCATAATTGGATTCACATCATTTTTAAAGAAGAAAAATTGCTAGATTGTGACGCAAGCAGGCGCATGTATTGCGTGAATTTTCTTGCAAAATTAAAGTCGTAAATACTGTGACCTGAGAATAAATTTGAATAATTTTTCTCTTATCTTACAAATTTAGAGAATAAGTATAGCTGAGTAGCTGGATGGTGGTTAGCATTGACACAACCGCGAATGTGTTCCAAAAATGTATCAGTCACCGCGTTCATTCTCCTGTCAGCAACTTCTCCGTAAAAAAATGAATATCATTACCCGTACTTTCTTCCTTATATTCGTGGTGTTTCTTGATCATATTTGTAAGTTTCATACATACATAATATTTTTCATATTGGAAGCAAGTATAAAGCCAACCAAAAACATCTGCAGAAATTTTTAAATAACTTTCACGGATATATATATGTATGACATTACGTGTCATTTGAATAAATAACACGAAAACTCCAGATCAATCTAAAACATATATACCTAACACCTATATACCTATCTACCTTGTACCATTTAACGACCTACTTTACACCTATATACCTATCCGACTACTTTCCAACCGAGAAAGTCACGCCTACCCCGAAAGGGAAATGGCTTAATGGTATAAAAACAATACTTGCTCATACTTGACAGATTATTTTTTGCATCGCAGATACTTTTAATGGGATTTCATGTTTCTGGTAATTGAAAGAAGTCATAAGATAGGTATGCTCAATTATTAATTACCTTAAAAATTTGGTACCAATCGGTTCGATAGACCGAGAGGTAGAGGACAGCTCGACTGGAAAATTTGTGGTTTTTGGCGGGTTTTTTTCGTCTTCTTTCAATCTGACAGTTTTTAAGATATTAACATCAAATCAGGCCTAAACATATTCTTAATTTTTGGTAAGTCAGCTGCCAAGTTTTATTGAAACTGCTTGAGAATCGCGCTGACAATCGCACATTTTAGTTTGATTCCTTTATAGCCATACATCTTTTTATTCAAGCTTTTGTATTTCTATGACTCCTTATATCTTTTCATTTTAAAGTCTTATTCCCACATTCCCAAAATGCTTTTCCCGGTCTACCACAATTGACAATACACGCACCGATCTGACTAAGTGCTGTGTTTCAAAATTCCATTGAAAGGTTTTTTGTATTTCCTGGAAAATCTTGAAAATGACGTTAATGTCCTTTTGCGTTAATGTCCAATTGTGCAATCAGTAATACGTTTTTTTAAATGCTGATGAATTATTCAAGAGTTTGAATTACACAGTGAAAAGAAAAGCTAACAAATTAATTTGTTTTAATTTCAGGATTGCCTTAAATTCATTAGTTAACTTAATTCATTATATTAAGGTAAATGTAAAGTCAGTCTGTCTTGGCTGATAGTCAAGTAAGGTCGAAAACGAAAAAAAGAAACGAAAACCCATTTACTTTTTTAAATTCAGTCCACCGAAGACGTAAATTGTTTTCGATTGACGTACTATCTGTCGTGACTACCAGAATCTCCGCATTCTAGATCTTACTTTGCGAACCAAAAATTGCGCACTTTTTTCAGCAAAGCGTGCGGACTTTAAGTTTTCGGGTTCATGTTGACCTTAGTGCCGTTGCGTTCTTCTTTTGATCATACCTTAAATTCCGTCGCTATATGGGCGGACTACAAGGTTTTCTTTTCACTGTGTACTAATAGATATGTTTTCACAGTACAAGAACTTTATATACTTCATTGTTTCTTACAGAATTAAATGCACTGCCGATGAATTCCAATAAAGGTGGTAAAAACGGTAATCCACCGCCCCAACAAGGAACTCATGGGCCAAGCCAAAATCAGGGCGGGCGCCCTCTAGCCCCAAAACGGAATCCTCCTCCACCAGCCATTAAAAATCCTATAGTATGGGCATATAACAGAATAAATATAGAAACCGACTCTCAAGATTCATACGTCACATATGAAGGTATATCTGGCAATCACCGCAGAGATATGGCTCATGCTTTTGGACATGTACCCAGTTTTAAATACCCACCGAGGCGACCACCATATTTCGGAAACTAATGAAAACAACATAAACACACCATTATCATCATCAACAGCATCCGTTACAAGTGGAATTTGCCATGTTGTAGTGTTGTTACTTTTGTTAACAATGGTTCAAAAATATTGAAACTGATTTATTTGAATACTGCTTAAATTAAAGCTTTTAGCAACATCGCTCTCATCATAATTAATTGTGAATTAGCCTTACAGATCAATGTCCTTGCAATTATATTGTCTGCTGTATGAGTGTGTGCTAAATTTATATTGATAGAATTTCAAGAACTAATTGAGGGTGCTTGTTATTAGCGATTGTAGAATGAGTTTTCTATGTAGGACAAGTGACTATTGTTTCATCATACGTTCACAAACTATGTACTTATGAAGAGTAATCACCCAGTCGATCGTTCTTAGAGACGGTCGAAGAACTACGCGTGTCGACATAATTGTCGTATAAATAAAGAAATATCTTACAACGAAAGACCGCCAATTTTGAATTTCAGTTCCGGTTCATAATATGTTTAAAGAAATCGCATTGCCAGAGTATTACTTTCCCAAATCAATTATATGCGCTTGTTTAAAGTTCAAAAAACATCGACTTTGAAGTATTCAACATTCAACGATTTGCGGTCTGATAAAGGGTCTCTGCTTGAATACAGTGTGATGTTTACAAAAAATTGTTTTTTGTCATGTAGTGAAGTCCATGTCGAGTGATAACAATCATTTTTTTCTCTGGAATGGAATTTGACTGTAACTTCGCGTATACAGTCATATATGAGAAAAGAAAAATTCCCTTGGGTGGTTTTTATAAATTAAAAAAAAATGGCGAAGTTCAAAATTTCTGTTAACTTTCTTTTATGTTCCATATCTTCGATTCTAATGAACCAATTCAGCTGTTAAAGGTCTGAAATTGTTTGCAATGACATGCTCGTGTTCTTCCTTTTTAAATATTGTTGTCGAAAGAAGCCACGATACTCAAATAGGCAACACTGATGAAGTCACTACTGACTTTTCGGAAATAAGTGTTGATAAAGAGGATCTGCACCTATTTGGTGAACGACTGCTTCCTGATAGAAACTCATCTTCTCCAATGCAGAATATTATCTAGCGGAGATTTGAAATGATATTTTGGTCAAAGGGCTTCTGGTTGAGAAGAGGAATGATCTTTTAAAGAATTTTCATCTTCTTCAAAACAGTCTAAGGATGGAACCACCTAAGTAAAACTTGAAAGAGAAGACTGCAATGGATAGTGATATTCAAAAAGGGATAAAAAGACAATTGAAAAGCAGAAGTAGATTACTGCAGCTCTTGCGGAGATGAGCAACACTATAGAACTTGTTTTTTAGTCTAATTCGCCAAAGAAGAATATCCTGTTAAAATAATTAATTGGTTTATGAGAGATTTGGCTGACCTTCAACATGATGAAATTTTGATCCGCCAAAGTTTGGGGTTAACTATAATTCTCGAGATATGACTTTTGAATTCCAACAGGATTAAAAAGATGAAGCTAGAACTCAGATTGTGAAATTTTCTAAGCTTAAGAGTGCACTATTAGATAGTTTGCTACCTTCATTGGAACTTTAGGTTCATGATGTTCTTTACTAACTTGCGGTTGAGTTTATATGATGGATTTATGAAAAGTGTAATTTCTGGCATTGGAAGCAAACAAGAGTAACTTTGGTGTTTAAGCGTGCTTTATTCACCTTTTTGGAGGCTTCAAGATCAGGTTAGGTCGTTTTCTGTGATTGACAGCGGAGGCGAAGGCATTGGAGTGAAAAAGAGAAGCTGTATCATATACATCATCTTGAGCTATTTCACAAATTCATAAACCGGGTATTATCCAATTTACAAAACTCAGTTTATTGACTAAGACGAATTGGGAATGATGTGAGTGGAGGGCTCTATGGATATTTGGTTCTTACATTAGATCTAATGATAACCTCAAAGCTGACTTCGAGTCTGGCCGCTTGGAACCTAATGCAGAGTATTCCTTATCGCATTCTGCATTTTGATCAATTTTCGTAAGAATTTTGTGATCCAAAAATCTATTCATCTCACAAAAAATCGTACCAGAATCCATTTTAGAAAATTGTATAAATTTAAATAAAAGAGTCAGTAATTTTCATAACGGAAATTCACATTTCTGAAACCTTTCAAAATATCGATTAAAAAGATTAAGATACGTATTTCTTGCAGAAAATTCTATAAGAATACACATTAAAACGTTATCTCCACAACTATCATAATTTACACTAAAATGCTAATAGCACAGTAAAAACTAGGCATTTATTTTTATCTGGGATCCTTTTTTGGGCGTTCTAATATGATTTCACAAATAGTCTTATTTTAGTACCAGTTTCTGTCCTGTTTGGTTTACTAACTTCAGATTGATAAATGATCCAAAATAGCGAACTAAATTGACTCAGTGGGTGCATTGTTTCAATTGTTCCAAACTTCACTCTTACAAAAAACAAAAAATAGATGAAATTAAAAATTCGTACAAATTAGTGTTGAACCGTCATTCTCAGACGTCGCGAAATTCAGCCCTATGAGTTACGTTGGTTTCTAAACTTGACAGATTAGAATTTGTTTTATCAGATTTAGTTATTGACAGATGATCCTCATTTCGAGCCTATTTCAATCCACAAATCGACCTTATTTTATTAGATTGGCGGATCAAACTCAAGTGGGATTGTTTTGTTGCGTGAACTGTTTTAATACCGAATTAAGTTCTAAATCGAATCCTAGTTTTTAAAGTGAGGTGGTCCTGGGTTGAATATTTCATTTAGAAGTAATGACTTGCATATTGATCATGTTTCTAGTCATTTACATGTATAACATGATTCCAATTTCAATGTTTGCAGATTAGATGTTGAGAAATGATTTTGAATTATTCAAAATTTAGACTCAAAAACTCACATTTTAGATCAATTTGGCAGTCGCATGATGCATATGCAAACAACATAAACCGTACGAAAATCCAGATGCTTTACCATAATCATATCCACCAAGCAAAACTCTCAAGGAGCATGAGTTCTCAAAATCTCTCCTTTTATGCATTTTTGACCAAAAATCATGATTTCTAAACCAAAAATATAATAGTAGACTTTTGAATTAAAAGAACTTAACTTCCAACGAAAAATAGTTGGATTTTCTCTAGTTAGTTCTGGTTGGAAGTTTCGGGAAAACAGAAGAAAAAAGGAGAATTTGTTCAAAAAAGAGTGTAGCATGAAATATTTTTTTTCAAGCATTTCAAAAAATTGTGATTTGCATTTATATTTTCCATGTGTGAAGTAACGAGTTTCATCTCCAAGCATGGTTGTCGAGTCTAAATTTAAGTGTAGTACGATAAATATGAAAATTGTTTCTTTGCCACGTATGTGAAAGTGTGTTTGCAGCTTACCGCCAACCATCATAATCTCTGATAGTTTTATATTCCTATATGAGTGAAGTTTTCGATTCATTGTATCATTGTCCCAGATTTAGTGACTTCCTTCTTACTATAAGATTCAGTCTATATTTTTTAACTGACGGTTCTTAGTTTTGTCTTGAGATCGCAATTTATATTCGTATATAAATGCCTAATTCTAAATTTTCATTGTCATCAATGTTGGACTTTCTGCATTTAAAATTTGCGCAAGAATTAAAAATGAAACATAACTAGAAATGTTTGCTTCGAGCATTCATAATAATGAATAAATAGTTTTTAACTTCTTGTAAAATAAAAAACATAAGGAGTAAAAAGACAGAATTGTATGCCTCCCCCGTCTTTCATACCCCTGAACCCAAAAAACAGGTTTTTATGAACATGTCTCTCTGTGTGCATGTATGTCTGTGGGTCAGTGACCACGATAACTTTTGGAAAAAGGAATCTATTTGATTGGCCTTTGGTCTACTTTGCAAGTATCCTCAACTAAAATTCGAATTCGTTAGCCATCAATTTCGGATGAAAATTCAAAAAGTAAGAGCATTTTCAAAATTTTGAGACCACTTCTTTCGAAACTAAAAAATTCTATGTAAGGCTTTTTGCATCACTCCGAAATCTAAACAATTTATTCACACGAAGTTTTTTGATAAAACGAAAATTGACAAAGTTAGAGCATTTTCAAGAACAAAAAAAACCGGAATAATCATTCTGAGCGAAACAAGGCACGATATGAAAAAAGGTAGGAAAACAAAAACGTTGTTTTTCATACCCCCAAAAAGTTATCATAACAGAACATTATCAAAAATTCCATTTTGCCATCAAACTACACGAAATTAAAAAAAAAAATACCAATCCACAAAAGTTATGCACCTAAATATACAAGCACAAGCTAAAAAATTAATGTACGAAAGTTGTTCAGCCAGAAAATATCGACAAATTTGTTATAATTATTTTTAAATAGGACAGGAAGCTTTACTTTTATTTCTAAAAAATAAGTTCAGAAATGAGAAAATGTAATTTTTAGAAAAACTGCATGGGAGACGAAAAAAAAATGACGAGACAAAACTCATTCAACAAAGAAAGATCTACAGATTTCTTATGAACTCTGGCTATAAAAAAATAAAAATAAATAAATCAACTGTTTTAGAAAAGGACACAGGCTTCAATAACATTTTAATCAATAACATTTTTCGCCCAAATTATATCTACAAATTTGCTTTGAACCAATTCACGCTAGGATGCGTATTTCTAGTTCAAATCGTAAAAAATACCATTGGTAACAAAGACTAATTAAATTGATGAAAAAACGACATTAGTTGCAATAAAATGTTTAATAAAAAAATTGTTTTTTTTTCTTATTGGGTGCGCAACTTCTTTCAAATACAAAAACAAGACAATAAAAGTACGTATGTTTCAATACCAATGCATAGTATGAATTGTAATAATATACTTAGGCCTGGATAACCTAGAATGTCTTTTCAGAATGATCTGGGAGAATGAAGGGGTCCCCTTCTTTTGGAAAAGATATCCTCATTTGTATGATGTATTAGGAGAGAAATGAAGAGTATACTGGCTCAAATAAGGAAAGCGCATTTGCAAATTGTAGAGCGAAGATTCTTGATTTAAAAATTTCAAGATTTATACGGATCTTCTTAGATAGATTGGTGACGTGGATGGATAAGTCATAATGTATGCCTAAATTCCAGGCATGATTTAGAGCTACTAGAAGGTGTATGGATCACATCTTTGTTTTGAGTTCTATAATACAGATACACCTTCTCATCCCCGAGAAAAAAAGGTTTTGCTTGCTTTGGCTTCTGGGTTTCGCCACAAAATTCATTCAACTAGTGAAGTCTGTGAGACTGGAGGACCTCACATCGCCGGTTGTCGTGAATTGCGGTGTTCTTTACGGTGAGCTTCTTAGCGCGGTCTTCTTTGCTTCAACAATTAGCATCTAGGAAAGCTTGCTGCCATAACATAAACTTCATATATTATATTTTCATCTTTAAACTCTAATTTTAAGTTTGCTGGTAGATCAAGAATAGCATTTTATTTGAATGATAAATTAACTAGCATCATATGATTCTGCAGACTGGTATCGTGCGTCACGTTCTGAAGACCATTAATGACAAATTGGTTATCGTTATGAGAGAAGAGATTTGATAAACTTCCAAGATATTGTTAAATACCTGCCACGACGTAGCGGCTCATCTGTAATAAACGTGGGTTTCATGGTACAGTTGGGAGATATCCCCTCACACAATTTAACTAGTTGCATTACCGAAAGTAAATTAATATCGGTTCTTGACATTACAGCGCCGTAAGGAACATTTTCCTCGCGATTCTCACGATTTCCGAGAATAAACCAATCATTTGGCTAATTATTGGCGTTCCTTTCACTCATTCTCGAACCTTCACTCGTCTACCAATGAAATGTAAGAAATCCTTAGTATATCTCATCAGCGTTAAATAATGCCCATCATTATATTTTACTCGCGGCATAATTTGAAACATATATTACCCCACACTGTTAAGCAGTGGCCTGAGGGGTATCTCAGTTGATTATTTCATTGTGTTTCTTCTGTCTGACCTACGCTGATGACATCGCGCTGCTTGCTGAATATTATGAGATCAATCATTTGGAGATCAATATGCTGTACAGGTTCATTAAGTAGTGACGTTACATGTCATCTAAGCCTCCAAGTCGGAATCTTGGCGCACCTAGCAAAACTTGTAGCAGAGTCTCGTCTCAAATGTTCTCGTTTATGACATAGGGACCTAGGGGTTTGAGATATTGTGAACAGGTGGAGATAATGCACAAAACCTTCTTAAAGAGATTTTTGCGACTTCCTAAACGTACTCCAGGGTTGATTGCAGATTCTGGACATTGTAGAAGAAAGGCTTGCTAGAATGTATTTGAAGCACCTTCAGACTATAGCAGACTCGGAGGTGACAGCGCAAAAGTTCAATCAAGTCACACAGATTAAACAGCTGCTCTAGTTCTGTCGGCCGGATGTTATATGACCTGGAATAAACTTGATTAGCCTGCAGTCTAGCAAAGAGGTCATTTTAGTCAAATTCGAGGTTCATCTTGGAGATTCCGACCTGAACAGGCTCGCACAAACTTATTCGCTTTAGGTGCTAATTTATTAGACTTCTTGGTCAGGGATTCTCCACAGGGGATCTTAGCCTGATTTACAGACTATGATGCATTATACATCGCATTGCCAAATTCGCCAAATAAAGCTGAAGCATTGCTGTTAGGTACCTGTCCATTATGGAAAGAACGAGAAGTAATTCTTTGTAGAATAACTTTTTATATTTTTTTATTGACTGAATGTTTACGGTCGCATCAACTGCCAGGGTCATTAGCGACTGTACTATAATTTTAACTATAAACCGTAGAGTATATGTGGGGTAATATACCAAAGGAACAAAAGCGAAGCTTTCTGCAATCACATCCAGCCACGCTTTTCTGATTTGTGAAACAAACCAGATCCAGCGTGGCTACTAAGACTGCAGTTTTGGCACATAAGACAATCGCGACTCCATCTGAGCAATTTTTTTCTGTGTGATGAAACTTTTTCCCTATACTCAGTTTTCAGTTAAGTCTGAAGCAGCAAAAATAGCATCTGGTATATCACATTCCTAAGAAACAAGCCTACGAGAAACTGTAAAACCAAATTCAGCATCTCTGAATTTTGTTTAAGGCGTTACATCTTGATCCCCAGCATTATTTTTTTTATCAGATTTCCGAAGTTTTCGATCCTTTTCACTATCCAATATCTCACTATCTGTAGGTTTCATAGCAAATTTTCAAATTGTTCACATCAACCGAATCTTCAAATTTTACACCTGTGGATCCCAATCTCCTTTGTAGATCAGTTCACTTTTAAGAAAGAACATTCGCAGGATGTTCGTTCTTTTCTTGTATCTCAGCATTTTCAACTTCAGCTTTCACGAAGCCAGCCTTCCAATAGCAATTCGCAATTGTTCCACTAAAGATATCAGTCAAAATTCTGTTCAAATCGAAAATGGCAACCAACCAATTCAAATCAGCCCCCCCCTCCCTTTTTCTTTCCAAAGCCTTGAGCATTCTTCTTATGATTTTCTTTCGGTAATTAACGTTGAATTTCTGAATAATGAAATAAAAGTATTAAGATTGATTGTGAAAGTTAATCATGAAGTGAGCAATTTCCATGGAAGCTCATCTCGAGAGCAAGTGCGCACCAAGACTCGTTCTTGCAACGCATTAGTAATGCACATTTCCGCGTGGCAGACGATGATGGATGGCGATAGGAAAAGGCTCAAAGAGAAAAACTAAAGTTCCTCGAGCAAGTCCGTGGATTTTCTGGCGATGGAAAATCCTGAAATGAAAATCGATACTAGCCTGGGGACACTCGGTGCACGTCGCCCTGATGAACGACGCAACGCGACGGTACATGCTACGCATATTCTCGAAAGCCGACAGTATTTTCCCAACAACACTGAGCTACGCGCGTTTTAATGTAGATCACGTTCGGCGTATGAGCACATACTTCGTTTGCAGAGACTTTTGCACAGATATTCTGAACTCGAGGCTGGACTCACTCGCTCGCTTGCTAGCTCACACGCAGTTGGAATTAATTTTGTCTTTGAAAACTCTTTGAAAGCAGAATCGATTCATTGAGGAATATGCTGACTGAACTTTATAAAACCCACCGTTTCTATACAAATACAGAATACAGCTTCTAAAATTCTCTGTCCTATATTCAACACTTCCTCTCATTAATATGCAATGTTAAATTCAATTCCACTGTAGCAAAAACTCAGCCAAACCTGTAATTTATCACAGAGAGATTTTTGCGTTTTATTTTCCAACCATGTTTCTGCATTTACCAGAGGTAAGCCACTCTGGCAAATAATTCGTAATAATCTACTTGTAATCCTGAGTAACCCATTTTTATTCAAGTGTAATTCACCAGCAATGAAAGTAGTGCAAAGTAATTCAGCTAGTCCAAGTAACAAACTTGTAATGCAGATGCTCTTCAGTTAAAATTAATGTATTTTGTTGAAAATTCATCTTTTCCGGTACAAAAGTAATATTCTTTGATAGAAATGCATGTTTTTAGTTGAGATTTGAACACTTTGGTGAAAAAATAAACTAATTTGTATGGAATTCAACAACCTTAATGAGAAATTGATTTATTTGGTTGAAATATCCACTAGATTGTTTCAGTATAAACATGTGAAGTAAAGATTCTTGACTTCAGTTTAAAATGTTTTGGTTTAAGATTGAACTATTTTCTTTAAACTTCTTTCTTTTTTTTAAATCAATTGTATTATCTGGAAATTTAACCTATGCATTTTTAATTTCAAATTTATCTTTTTTAATTAAAGATTATTTTGTTTTTTGGTTCTAGTTCAACACTACTCTGTTCGATTGAAATTTAAACTATTTTAGTGAAAAATAATTGCTTCATGGCTAAAAATGGGTTTTCTACTAGATTTATTTGTTTCGGTTGAAGATTATCCTTTTCATTCAAAAATGTATCTCCTTGATTGAAAATTTGTCTATTCTTCTGAATATTCAATTATTTCCATTAAAAATTAAGTATTTAAATTAATAATGTAAGTATCTCCTTTTTGGCTGAAAATTTATATTTTTCAGTTAAAAATTCAACTATTCAGATGAAACATTATCTTTTCAGTTAAGAATTCGACAATTTCATGGCAAATTCATATATTTTTCTTAACTCATCTTTTTTAGTAGAACGTCACTATTTTGTAAAAGTTCATTTTTTTTGGGGTTGAAAATAAATTTTTCAACTGAAAATTCAAGTTATACATTTTCAAACGCAAATTCATGATAAAGGTTGAAATTTCATCCAGTTAGTTGAAAACTCATGTATTTTATTTGGAATGGAAGCTTCTAATATGTCCCCTAAGGGTTTACATTGTTCTTGTATCTCTTCCCTATTCCTTCACACACCCCCCACACACATACTTGGTGGTGGAAGGGGGACCTACAGTTTAAGGTGGGTTCCGAACCACCAAGAGCAACAGCCTTAAGTACTTAGAGAACCTTTTTCTCTAGAGGTACCGGTCCAAGACTCTCCGGAGATGAACAACTCCCTTGCTAGGCAAGTGTTCACCGCATGGGCCACCGAGGCTCTTCCAGAGTGCGAGGCGGGAATCGGACCGCAAGCCGACGGAGTGGGTCCAAAGCCTATGCCTTAACCCCCACGACCATCGTCCCACTTCATGTATTTTATTTTAAAAGAAGGTTTTTAATGAAAATACGAGTCTTTGTTCGAACATTGAACTGTTTCGTTGGAAAATTGTTGATTTTGTTGAAAATTGATTTTTAACTGCAGATTTCCCAATTTCAATTAAAGATTTTCCATTCAAGTTGAAAATTCATCTCTCTCACTCAAGATTTGTCTATTTTCTTGAATATGTGATTTTTTTGTAACTGAAAATTTATAAATTTGAAATGTAAATATTACATTTTTGGTTGACGATTCATCTTCTTTAGTTTGAAATTCAACTTGTTGGTCACTAATTTATGTATTATTTTGAAAATTCGTCTTTTTGGTAGAATATTAAGTTTTCCGGTTAAAAATTTATGCTTTTGGTTAAAAATAGAAATATTTGGTTTGAAATTATTTTAATTTGTGGAACATCCATCTTCTGGGTTGAAAATTCATGTTTTCAGTTGGAATTTCAACTATTTGGTAAAAAATTAGCCTTCTTTGTTTCAAATATACAATTCCGTTAAAAATTATCCTTCTTGGTTGGAAATTTAACCGTTTTGTAGAAAATTCAACTTTTTGGTTGATGATTTCACTATTTTGTTGAAAGTTTATTTTTTTTAATTGAGTTTTTTGTTGAGAATTAATCCCTTTTGGGTAAAAGATAATCTGTTTGGTAAGACATTCCACAATTTTCTTAAAAATTAATTTTTTCATTTGAAGATTCCAAATGACTTTCGTCATGCGCAAAGGTTGAAAATTAAATTTCTTACGCTGAAATATACAAAAACATTTACAAATATCAAATATATCACACCATCCTTAAAAACGGACCCACTGGGTCGCCTTGCGGGTCCGATTCCCGCCTCGCACTCTGGAAGAGCCTCTTAGGCCCATTCGGTGAACACTAGCTGTTGCTTTTGGTGGTTCGGAACCCACCTTAAACTGCAGTACCCCTCCCACCACCAAGTAAGTGCGTGGGAGTGTGTGTAAAGAAATTGGGAAGTGATACAACAAAAATCTAAACCCTTAGGGGACACATTAAAAGCTTCCAAGACTACACGGCCGTACGCAAAGATTAAAATTTTGATTTTTCATGGCGAAATGTGCGAAAAAATTGTTTAACCAGTCAAGATATCACAAAACGCTTTGAAAAAAGCACTAAAGAATATTACCACAAACCTACAGTTAAAAAAAAAACAAAAAGCTCTAATAACATAGGACACTAACATTTATTCAAAAAACAACTTTAACATGAACTCCCCAAATGAAGATATAGAAACGAGAACTTTCTATGTCTATTCAAAGTTTGATACTAACCGGTACCATATAATTTGCTCAAGATGTGAAGAAAAATGAAGAGCAATTTTTTTCTATTACAAAATCCTTTAAAAAAATTTTATCTAATAGAGGTATTGTCAATTCCTGAAAAAGAGCACAAGAAAATGATGCCGTGCAGGGTTTCATAAAATATTGTCTCAACCGGTTGGAAATAACAGTTCTCTCGAGAAAATATATTTGTGATATTTTTTTCTTATTGTACTTGGCGGTGATTTGCTACCGTAAATATTGATCATTTAAGTCCCATGATCGTGATTCCATCAAATTTTATTGAAAATTTTTGCAAAATAATTTAAAAAAATAAAAGATCAGTTAGATAAGCGCTTAGTTTTGCACAGAGTGAAAATCAAATTCTCTGTAACGTTCATCACGTCGCTCAATTAATTCAAAACCAGTATATCAATCGTCACTCGGTATTCTAGTCGCATGTACAATTAGCAGCCTAATGGGATTTGAATAGCACCATAATTGTGGAACGGTAATCATGTTTCGCGGTAAGTCTTAAAAATTTGAAAAAATGTCCCAAATTCGTAACACGGCAAATATCGAATCGATAGAGCGCGAAGTGGCGCGCGCATCTAATGGAATGTGCAGCCACTTTATTCGAAACAGAATTTCTAATTAACAATTGGAGAATTAGAAATTGGAAAGATAGCCACTAGCAATCACAGCTTTGAGAAATTATTCACATTATAGTGTTCAGGTATGTTTATATTCATAATAGAATCCCGGAATTATATAAAAAATCTCCACCTCTTTTGTAAGAAGACCAATTTTTTTCAATTAATAGAAAATTTGAAAGAATCAAAGTTGTTATAGAGTTCAATGAAAATTTGGTTGATGCCAACTCCTTTGGTTTCGACTAAATCACAAAGGCACTACTACATGTCCATAGAAATAAACGAGGATGGAAAGTCTTTTGCCAGATTTTCACGCTGCTAGAAAGGCTCATTACTAACTCAGAAATAGATAAACGTTTTTAATCGAGGGGAGAAATGAGACTGGGTGACATAACATGAGCTTTTATAATTGAACTGTCCACTAATAAGGTTCTGCAATGCTTCTATTATACCAGGATTTTTATGTATATGATAGGGTGAATAGAAATGATAAATTCTATTAATTTAAAAAAACAGATGCTTCATTGCATTTTAACTCTAGGATGGAGTGTGTAATAACGCCCACAAAGTTTGAAACTGAAAACACCAGTGTTTAAGTCAGAATTGCAATTATAGTTCAAACTTCGAATCCGCCACTTGATAACACTGGAAGGTTGAACTTCTTAGTTTGGAAGTCTTGACTGAAGCAATTTCAATACTAAGTAACTTTGCTCAAGTCCTCATTTATATTGGCTTCTACGAAATTGTTTTACAGAGAATTTTAATGTCAATTTCCTTCTTTGAAAGTATAATTTGATTACTTCTATTGTAAAAGTTCAATATTATACAGTTGACCAATTCCATTTCAAATTAGGCAAACTTTCAAGAAAAGTCAGGGTCATGGTATCAGAATATATTTTCATTCGGATATATCATTCTAGAGTGAAAATAAAAGAAAATGTCACTATTGTATAATTCTAAATTGGGTGTATGAAATTGATCAATCCTAATTTCCTGTACCAGCCTTGCTGATTTTATTTTAGCATATGGATGGTTGTCCAAAAAGTGTTCAATTTAGACCATCAGATTGAAAAAAAAAAAATAAAAATGTCAAAGTCATCTAATATTGATTTCAATTAACGGTAGCCCAAGAGAGTATGAATATATAAAACTGATAGCTCAAGCAATGCATTCGTGATGGATATGAATTTTACACGTTGCTGAAGGTCGCGTGACAGAAAATGCGGCTCTGATGAAGCAATAAAATTTCAAAAAGCTTTTAAAAATATCTGAAGAACAGATAAAAATATTGAAAAATATGGAAAAAGGACTATTTTTTACGAATCACTTCATTCTAATTTCAGCATTTTAAAACATTGTCTTATTTTATGGTGTGATATAGATTAATTTGAAGCATCAACGGATATTTTATAAAAAAAATATTACGCATTAATGGTTGCCGTTATTAACTGTTATCTACATTAAACGTTGAAAAATCGATTTTTTGCCTCACAATGCAGAAAGAAAGGAAAAACTGGTGGGAAAGACTTTAAAGTGATTTTTTAAATGCTTAATTCTAAAATATTGAACAATGCTCACATTTTTCATCTTTCTGAACCTAGCGTAAGTACTATCTGTGAATCTCAAATATTTGAAAGATGGCTTCGCAATTTTTCATTCACAGTTTGTAGTGTGGGACAGAAGCGTGACATAATATTTTGCCTAATTTATAATTATTAACGATGTCCAAATTGAGCCATCTAAAATGGTTTTCTTGCGTAAGCATAAAAATTTGGTTAAATCAAACAAATTTTGGTTGGCTCTGCACAATATTTTATAGCGCGGTTTAAATATTGCCTTGTTATTATCAAATTTGAATTTTCGAAATTTCTTTTAATGTTTATAACTTGAGAAAAGGTTTTTTGTATGATGAAAGATTATTGATAAGACAAATTCTTTGAATGTTCTTTTGCAATGTTATTTTTAAAACTGAAATTGAAAACCAGATTCTAGGAAAAACATCTTAAAACAAGAAGTTGATGAAATTCACAGTATTCAAGGATTCAAAGATATTTATATGAATAAAGAATTTCAAAGAATTAAGGAACTCAGAGAATTCAAATACATCAGGTAATGTGAGGAATTTATAATATTCCAAGAATTCTGTAAATTCCAAATATTCGAGAAATTCAGGATATTCAAGGATTTTAGGGAATTCAGAGAATTTCAGGAGTTATAGGAACTTAGAACATTTGAAGATTTCTGACAATTTAAAGAAATAAAGGATTTCAAAGAATTTTGTGAATTAAAAGATTTGGTTGAGACAACTGAGAAATTTTTTCCGTTCAACCAAATATTTTGTTTTCCATATAATAACCTTATTGAACACTAATTTTGTTCATTAAACAGAATCGTTTCCGGAATGTGGTTGAAATATCCCCTTTGCATCATCAAATTTGGATTTCGCGAATTTTCTTTTAATATTTGTAACTTGAGAGAATATTTGATATATGTCGACACATTATTGATAAAATATAGTTTGGAAATGTTTTCATAAAATGTTGTTTGTGAAGCTGAAATTGAGAACCAGATTCTCCACAAACATACCAGCGATACTAGCTTAACAATAATTCAGCTTGTAAACAAAGTAATTACGTCCATTTTAGTGAAAATTTATCTAAACGAGAATGTTCACAGTTTTAAAAGCTTCGTACTATAGAACAGATAGAATCTGTGGAGGGCATAAATATTCGAAAGGGTTGCTTCGCCCGACGTATCGTATTTCGGTTGCATGGGCAATCGTCCCTTCGAACATAAATCCCGCTTCTAATAAAACAAAAAACGAAAAAATAAAAATGCTGGACCGAAACTTTTCCAATTAAAGTACTTACTATCTCCGATGATCACGAGGATGCGTCCGTGTGCCGGGTCTCATTAACGTTTCCTGGAATTAAAAAAAAGAAATAGAACAAGGTAGAAAGGTTTTAAATAGCTTGAAAGTGCAGACGGAGACAATCACTTTACTCCGCAAATTTTTGTAATTACTTTGATCACTTTAGCATTTGATTAAAGAAACAAGGATGCTTGAACATGCAATCAAGGTTTGATTTTTAATTTCAAATTGTGCTTCCTCAGGTTATATATTTGCTAATATTTCTTTCTTTTTGTAATTGGTAAATTTCTTCTTTTTGATAACATTGATTAGAATAACAAGAGACACAGACTATTTTACCCACAAAATATATCAAACAAGTGTTAAATGCTTAAAAAATAACTTGCCGCTGTTCTTCAATTACAAGTTTAAGAAGGATTTTCGAAGTAAACGAAATCAACAAATAAAAATTCTGACCCCTTCTTTTGAAAATTGTGTCTCAAAAAATGTGATTCTTTCCTATATATTCTTATTTTAACAGACCTAAACACTAGAGAATGTTAAGTTCAATAGTTTCCCCCTATTTTTTTTCCTTGAACGTGCGATGATAATGATAATGATAATGAGTTTTTTTATTTTTGTGGTTGATTTTTTTAAACAATATCAATGTAATTCTTTGACAACTAAGTCTTGGAATAGCAACTCTGAATCAATCAATGATGAATATTAGAAGGCTCACCTCTAATCTGATATAAGACATGTTAAAGTTTTGACACTTTTCGGTTTGTTATTTTTCATTCAACGTCGTGTAATCGGACGTTAAAAGCAAATCTATAATAGTGAATACATTTAAATGATTAATCTTAAAAAGTTTGTCATTTTCAATTTCAAAGATGTAAAATTAAACTATTTAAAAAGAACTTCAGGGAATGCATGATTTTCTATAATAGAAATTAAATACAGAAGAGTCTTCAAATGAAAATGTTCAAAATTAAAGAATTTCAAATTTTCAAAATTGTAGAACTTTCACTTCTAAATCTTTACAATTGAAAAATTTTTGATTTTAAAAATGATCAATTACAAAATTAGGCAATTTTTTAGTTTCGCAATTTAAAATTCTGTGATTTCTATGCTTCACATTTGAAATTTATTGAATTTGGGAGACATGAAATTTGAAACTCTGAACTTTGGACGAAATTCAAGATTTCTTCATATATCCTTGAAATGAAATAAATTTCAATTTTTAATCTTCACAGATTGAATATTTTTCAAATTTCTATTTTCAAAATTGAACTGATCTGGAAGTAATTAAAAACTGTAACAATTTCTATTACATAAATTAATTATTAAAGAATCTTTGAGTCAAAAAATTCCAAATTAGAGAGTTTTTCATTGTAAGTCTCGAAAATTAGCTTACGTTTCTAGAAATCGTTTGAAATTACATGATTTCAGAATATGAACATTTCGAATTTATAAGTCTTCAATCTTGAATATTGGAAATGGAGGAATTTTACATTCCAAATCGTTGGAAATGAATTTCTAATTAGCTTGCTACGCTTGCAGGATTCCGCACATCGTGCTCGGCTTAGATGGAAAGAAGAAATTTACTTGCAAATATCATGAAATAGACAGAACCTCCACGTTTTAAGAGATTATCAGATTTGTTTTCACTTTATATTAAAAAGGAGGTTTATTTACTTAAGGCTCTATCGGCCTTAAGGAACATATTCTCATTACTATACCCACACACTTTTTTGAAGCCCAACGAAAAGCGCTTTATTGCTTGAGGAACAGCTTTGGTTTAACTTACTGAACATGCTATCAAAGAATCGAACATTCAGTTTCTGGTCAAACAGTGTTTGTTTTATTTATAGAAAACTATATCGAATATTTTTGTACATGCGGATTTTTTTTCATAAGGATGAGAATGTAAAAATTTGATTTTTTGATTGTTTTGTAATGCTATTTGTCAAGAATAAACCCAAGAATTCTTGTCCTATACAAAAATAATTCACAACAAATTTGTCGATTTTTCTTGGATGAATAATTTTTGTCTAATCATTTTTTTTCGTCTCTTGCATAGTCTGCAAGCAAAATGGATTTTTTTATTTCATATTTTATATGTCTCATGGGGTCGAGATTTGAATTATTGATTGTTCAAGAAATTTCAAAAAGTTGTTATGATGATCTTGTAGGGATTTTGAAAATGCTCTAACTTTTTGAATATTCATCAGAAATAGTAGTATAACGAGCTTGTCCTTTTCTTCAATATTTGATGAAAATCATCTTACCAAGTCAAATTGTACATAGAACCAATATCTTCTTATTCGGATGAAAATGTAAAAAAGCCATCAAAAATTTCATAACTTTCTATAACACAAATTAAATACTAAAGACTCATTAATCCAAAATATTCCAAGCTTAGGAATTTCTTCTTGCAAGTCTTCAAAATTCACTATATTTCTGAAAATCGTTTGAAATTACACTATTTTAAATCATAAGAATTTAAACCTAATGAATTTTTAATTTCAAATATTAAAAATTGAGGAATTTTGAATTCGGAATCGTTGAAATTGAATAATTTTCATTCGTGTTTATTTAAAAAAAAAAGCTTCAGAAATTATACCATTTTAAACTATGAACATTTGAAATTAATGAATTTGCAATTGTAAATCTTCAAAATGGTAGAACTTTGAATTGTCATCTTTAAAATTGAATAGTTGTTATTTTGAGGAATTACTACTCATAATTATGCACATATAAAGTTTTGCAATTAGAAATTTTCCAATTTTAATGAATTACCTTTAAAATTTCTTTGATTTGGAAGTTTTAAAATCGAAAAGTCTGGACTCTCAACAAAATTTGAGACTTTTTATTACAATATATTTGAAATTCGATAAAATTCAATTTTAAATCTTCACAATTGAATATTTCTACAATCTTAATCTTTAAAATTGAACAATTCCAACAAAGCATTAAAAATTGCATAATATTAAACTATACAAACTGTGAATCAATGAATCTGTAATTGTAAATATTGAAAAGGAAAGGACTTTAAATTTAAATCGTGAAAAATAAATAATTTTTCATTCTACATTTTGAAGTGGAAGGACTGTGAATTGAAGATCATTACAATTGAAGAGATTTTAATTTTTCCAATTTAAAATGAAAAAATGTAAGTTCCAAACCCAATAATAGAATAATAATTCAAATTTCTTCAACTTGGAAGATTTAGAATTTGAAAACTTTTGAGAAAATTATACAATTTTTATTTACGCATCTTCAAAACACAATAAATTTCCATTTCGGATCTGACAAAGTATGTAGACATTTTTGGATTTCTAATTAAAATATCGAATCAGCTCAAATACTCAAATTCAGAAATGTTATTTTCAAATTCGTATCCAGCGAACCCAAAAAATTTGGAATAATAATTTTAATAAAAATCGGAATACTGAAGCAGATTCTGAAAAATGATTAATGATTTTCAAAATATGCTTTTGAAACATGAAATAAATGTTATCAAGCTCGAACAATTTCAAAATTACTTACGAACAAAATTGTTCCTATCAAAAGTGACCTCAACATACAGGATCGCCCATATCTATTTATGCAATTAGTCAGAGGAAAAGTTAAATGTAAATACTTTATGTTCCATTTAAACAATGCAATAAATCCAAGGACTCCATCAACACCTATTGGTTAATCGCATGCAAGTTTGATAGATTCGTGCTGTTGAAATTGTGGATAGCTGTTAAACTCTCCTGGAATGAATCGGAAATTGAGCAAAGAGAATCACATGAAAATTGATTAGAATCGATGGTACCCTGGCATTTTTTTTTCGTTTGAAAATTGCTTTCAAACAAACGCATTTGCTTGAAAATTTTCCAAATAATAAAGGATTATGGCAAACTTAAAGCAAAACGATTTGGCCATTTAAATATAAATTAGCTCCTGGAGGATTTAAAGTTTACACCTACATTTTTTCGCCTTTTTTTCTGCAGCCGTAAGATTCTATTTCAAACTATTCTTTATTATTGCAGTTTTTGCAATTCTTTATAGAACACTTAATTAAGATATCTTAAAGTACTAATATAAAACAAGAGAACAATGATTCCAATTTTAAATTGTACAGTCTAATCACTTAAGGAAAATATTCTGAAAGGCAGTGAGTTTCTAGTGTTGATTTCAGAACATTCCCAACAGCTTAAAATAATTTGACATAGTCCAATTTCAAATAATGGTCAGTATGAACTCAGCGATTTTGAATATTTAATTACTATATTTTCAATTTTGATGTAGCCTCACAAATTTAAAACATTATTTTGGTTTTCTATATTTTAAATTAAAGTTTTCAATTTGAAAGGTATCTAATTGAAAATTCATCTTCAAACCTAATCATTTTGTAAATAATATTTCTGAATTGGTATTTAGGTATACATTTTTAATTTTTGGTTCTCATTTTAATTTATGAAAACAAAATTTCCTAAATATTCTTAAGTGAACTTTGGTAAAGTGATTCTTCTTCCAGTCCCATGAACAGAACCATTAACCAGATCAGTCACCTACTTACATGTTTTCAAATTTTGTGAAATTAAAAATTAAATTACAATTCATTCAAGCTATATTATTTTTGCCCCTATCTACAGCTCAATTTCCTTCATAAATCTTTTTTTATTTTTATTGAAGGTGACAGTTAATTATAGAAAATATGGATTATAATTGATTTTAGGTCAATTAAATGCTAAGCTATCTAAGACGTATTACTTGAAAAGCTATTGACACCTATAAGAATATTGAGAAAAAAATTGTAATCCAAGATAGAACAAAACATTAAAATTGTAGACCCTAATGTCAGTTAAGAAGAGTCTTCTTTTCCGAAAAATCAACAAGGACGTAACTTAACTTAAACCAAAACGTGTATAAATTTTAATTCGAAACTCTACAATTTCTGATGTTTTAATTAAAATTGTTTGTTCTATAAAAGAATTGAAATGGTTAAAATATATGCTATAGGTGCAAGAATTGTAGAATTTTTGTGTTCACTGTTTCAGGTAGCAAAGAAAGATATGGAATTGGAAATTATGAACAAAATTGCTACTGAAAGCAGACATTTTTTCTCAGTTGAAGACTCTTCGGGAATCTGCTGATAACAAAATCACAATTTTGTGTTTTTTTTTATTTTTCAATTGCTATTGGCGAGCACAGAAATTTTGCTCGAACAAAATAAAATCATAGATTGCTTCCCTGATATCAGCTGAATATAAATCTGGTAACAAATTTTTAACTCTTCGAAAATCTATGTTAATCCATCCGAATAGAAAAAATCTCTTTAAGGAATTCAAGATATTCCATAAATTCTCTAGAGAAGTCTAATTATTTCAGGAATCCACAATTTGAAAGATCGCAGGTATTTCATATTATTCAAGGATTTGAGAGAATTCGTAGAATTCAGGGAATTTCGAACATTCAATGAATACCGTATATTCAAGAAATTCGAGGAGATTATAGGATGACGGAAATTTAATAAAATTTCAGAGAAATTAGGTAATTAAAAGAATTTATATAATTTAGAATATAAAAGGAATTCAGAAAAATTGAATAAATTCCGGAGAGTTCGACAATCTGAGGAATTTCCGGAATTCAGAATATTTAAGGAATTCCAGGAACTTAGAATACATACGAAATTCATTATATTCAACGAATTCTGACAATTCAAGGAATGAAGGGAATTTCAGGTATAAGACAGAATTTAGGGAATTCAAACAACTTCATGAAATTCAGAATATTCAAGTATTTAGGGATATTCATTTAGATAAATCAAGGATTTAATGGAATTTAGGAATTCAGAGATTTTGAAAACATTAGATAATTTAAGCAATTTATAAAATTCCAAGAATTCTATGAATTCCAACTATTCAAGAAATTAAGGATATTTAAGGATTTCAGGGAATTCAAAAAATTTGGGGAATTCTGGAAATTCAGAACATTCGAAGATTCCAGGCAATTCAAGAAATGAATAATTTTAGAGAATTATTAATTGTTGTGAAATTAATTAATTCGTACTTTCAAATGCTTAGTAGTGAAATTATCTGAACTGGCAAACCTAAGAATACAATTTTCTCTCTTTTCATAACCTTCAAGACTTTCAAAGTGTTTAATTTAAAGAATTGTGGGAATTCGAAAAATTCCAGGAATGTATAATGTTCGAGGATTTCAGAGAAGTCAAGGATTCAGAGAATTCTGAATTTTAACGGAACTTACGATATTCAAGGATTTTGAGTCATTCAGGAAATGAAATGTGTACACAGATTTGAAGCAATTGAGAAAATCTGCAAAATGTTTAATTGTTCCTTTCTCATATAATAAACAGAGTAGGGTCAAGGATTCCACTCCCACTTGAATTTAATTAATTGTCCTCTTAATAGATTTTAAGAATTCATTATTTTAGGTGTTTTCTTTATTATGAACATTTTGAATCATGAAAAAATGAAAATTTACTGACTGAAAGTTAAAATGAAAGAAACGCGGTGAATCAAACGTCTAATATAATTATTTACAAAATATCAGTTCTGAATTATTAATTTGATTTCATTGTATAATTTCAAAGATTTGAGGTTTTATTTTCAAATAATTTTATATCTTATAAACTGAACATTATTATTTTTTTCACACCCATGTGCTTCTAACGTTTGAATAATAATAAAATGAAACAATCGAAACAATGAATAAAAAGAAGGAACTGTGCGAACCAACTTCATGCTGCGAACAGAATGTATTAGTTACAAATCGCTGCGAAAACTTGTCTATTATTAATATTATTATTATTATTAAGTAAAGTCTCCAATATGAACGTATTGATTCCAGAATACATTGATAGTATAATATTGAAAGTACGTATTTATCACTTCCAAAGTCATTTCAGGGAGTAAAAGGTTGTAGAATATTAAACATCGATATTAAAAATCGAAGTTTTGAAAACTAGTAACAATTTTTCTCAATTCTGAAAAGCTGGATTGAGCTCTATTATCGTGTAGGTATGTTTACTGTCTATGAAACACAGCGACGGATTACTCTTGTTGCAACCACCCCATGAATGCTCGCATTTCACCTACCTTGCAGTCAAGATAATCCCGGCGATACGCTCGGGATCAGAGATTCGACCTTATCGAGTTTCACGTTATGGCAAATGTTCGATTAGCGGTACAAACAGCAAACCGAAGAGCTTTATCGATAACCTTTTAACCGCTGCGCACAGCAAATGTGATTTCCATTGAAAATGCATCATCACTCGATTTTGTGACTGGGCGGCGAATTACAAAATACTAATAGAACAGACCAGGTACGAAATATTTTTTAACAATAAATTTCACCATCAGTTATGCACAAAAAAACGTGGAGCAGTTTTTTGATAGAGTTCAAATTTAATTATTAAAAAATGAAGAATTTCTCATTCAAATGAGGAAAATTATACGATTTCCGGATGGAAAGAATGTAGATATTATAATTCAAAATTAACGAACTTCAGGTTACAAGTTTAGTCATTAAATAATTATTAATCTATGAACAAGCCTGCAAAAATAGAAGTCATAATGAAAATTGAGATTCTTATTTATGAATTACGGACGTAGAATTAAAAAAAAAATAGGCTGCTTCATATCTGAAACCCTTTACTTAATAAGGGCTTTTGATGTTCAGAGAATTTTTACACTCCATTTAAAAGTTCTGAAATAATCTTAGAAACAAAGTGAACCACAGACTACGGAAACATATAAATTTGACAGAGTGGCTCGATTCCAGTATTGGTGAAAAAATCTCAAACTCGTGAAACCATTTTTACGTTTTAAATGTTCAATCGAAAATCGATAAGTTTGGAACGCTCACGTCTATATATAGATTCTAATTTCACGGATTTTTCGTATTAGATTTGCCTATCCGATAAACACTCTAAAGATAAAAAAAAATGGTCACTCCCGAAACTTCCAAATATCACAAATTAGGAATATATCGGAAAAATAAACCGGGCAAACTTTGTTGTCAAGATTTCCACTCAAATATTGTGAATTGAGAAAAAAAGGCTACATTTTCTTTTGGTGCGAAAATAATGAATATGCCTTTCAGAACTTTTCTTCGACACGAAAGTAATACGTGGTTATCCTACAAAAATGTTTCTCACAACATAAGTAGTAAAAGAGCATATTTCTCAGACAGTGGTTCGAACTATGCCCAGTCAGACCAATACAATATGAATCAAACTTATTATTTGTAATATTGCAGGTAAATTTGTTAAAATTATTTTTTTCAACGAATTTTATGGACATAATTTTTTTTTCATTCAGAAGTGTCTCAACAATTACAGATTTTCCGTCATTAGGGTTGATTGTCATACGTGGAAATAAATTTGAATCAATATTTTATCAAATTTGAATTCGTTTCCAATTAAGCAAACATCCTTCAATTTTCAAAATATAGGTTTCCTTTACATTTTTCATCATTCATAAGAATAATAAATTATTGTAAGAAATTTTTTTATCATATACGTAGGTTCCAATGATATTGAAAAAAATTACTGATCAAATTACATCAATTAATGGATTGAAAATAATTTGCCTCTTAATATATTTATAAGAATTTTACTTGACGATGCTTATTATGTACTTACATTTTTATTCTTAAAATAAGGTTTACTACCATTTTTAACGAGCCTCGAACTGTTGAACGATTATCGTGTTTTGCAATGGAAGAAAAGATTACCGTGGCATAATTTATAATGAAAAATGATAAAAATATAGTATTTTTCATAGAAACAACAAATATTTTAATAAAATGTGATATATTTCCTTCTGTCTGTAAATGCGGGAAAGGTGCTATATATAGAGATAATTTAAGTTCAAATTCTAGATGCAACAAGTAGACATTTGAGTTTTCTAAAAGCAGCTCAGTTCCTATTGAATTAATTAATGGAAGCCCCAGACAGAAGCAATTATAGTCTTGGTCGGATGTCCGTCCAAGATGGGATGGGATGGGATGGGATGGGATGGGATGGGATGGGAT
>CAKNXH010002378.1:464066-486526 GCA_932178445.1 Andricus quercusramuli | reverse complement strand
ATATTCATTATGACAAATGAATACATCACACTAAAAAAATATGTACATTATAATATATGACCAACATAAAATTCTACCTAGAGACTTTCCTATCTTCACGTCATTGACATTGATTTTACATAGGTAATATTTGTGTTACAGTAAATTTCCCGAATAATTCTTGTACAGACCCTATTTATCTTATGAAACTGAGTTCTGCACTTATCTCCCTCTCATAATTTTCCCAGGCAATTCACTATTTTTATGTACTTTTGAGAATTTATAATATTCAGAGACATAATCTTAGATTTATAATTTAACTTTTCAATAGTAGGATGATGTTGGGTCATTAACAACAACAAAAATGAATTGCTAAGAAACGCACTAGAGTGTCTGAGTGTACAAGACTTCAGCACTGTAATCTTCTCGAATAGCCTCGCAGCGGTAGTAATACTAAAACTGAGTAATAAAACGGATAACAGCAGGGGCACTACTTCAAGCGACGCGACAGTAAGTTAACTTTTGTAAGATTTATTTAAAAAAGAAAGAATGTTCTTTCATTTTGGCACGGAACCATGCTGTTAAAGCAACACCTTTACAATCTATAATCCTTTTTCATTCTCATCGTTTTTCAATCATAATTAAAAAAAAAGTTTAACTAAGAGATATTCTACTTAATTTTCCAAAGAATAAGATATCAGTGTTTGGATGTAAGGTGTCTGATATAACTGACACAAATGCAAAAAATTTGTATTTTAATTTCATAAATGACTTTCTTAGAAGAAAAAGCAGATGCAAGTCGGAAATCAAATGAGGATGATTAAAAAAAGTAATTAGAGAATTACACCCTCTTGATTCTCAGAGAGTAAGTAATGTCGTTTTTCTTATTTCAACGTGTTTTGTAATGTGTTATTATCTCGAGGTAAGACATTTTCTGAAGTGTTTACGACAGGTTGTTTGTCGCCATGGGTAATTTTCTTAATTTCGTTCTTAATATATACGCATCTACTCTCTGGACTCCAGATAATATTTCAACGTTTTAAGTACTTTTTCGCATAGAGTGTCTCGTCGCGTAATCAATTTCTTTCCTCTACCAAGTCCAAGCCAAGAAAGTCAAGCGCAGTTTCACTTTGGAAGGCAGTCTCAAGTGAGTTAGAAGCGCACTTCCTACATTTACTTTGACTTATGAATTTGCCCAGTGAACGCGTACTTTGACTTGATCTTTACTTGGTTCCTGCCGCATTTCGTAATGAAAACCCATATATTTTTTTTCGCAGACAATGAATTTTAAATAGACATTTACACTTATGACAGAATTTTTTGTATTCCAAAAAGGTGAAAAGGTAAATTCTTTCAACAATAGGTGACAAATAGGGGACAACAAAAGTTTCATAAGTTAAACAAATATGCAAATCGATGATTTTCAACATATTTTTATTTATTAAAGACGTCACACTCTAATTATCAAATACGAGAAATTCCCACCGAATTATTTTGAAAGCAATTTAAGAACTCGTATTTTACCAGATTGAGAAAGAAAAACTAGAAGCCACTGCAATTTCGTTCTGAAAAAATTATGAGAAAATTAATTCCTACAGCTAATGATGTTGGCAGAATAATATCTAAGAGGTTTCGAAAATGCTCTTCAAAATGTTGTATTCTTCTCTAAACTAATGTAGGTATTTAACTTTTTGTTCTTCATTCGAATGTGATTTTTGTACATGAACCTACTTTCTCTAAAACACAAAAATTCACCTTTTTTAAAAAACGACACGGTACATTCTGTATTTGGTAAGATATTTTTAATATAGAATAAAGAGAAAAACCATTCGGGGCACATTAATATTGTAAGTTGAAAATATGTTTTTAATTAACATGAAAAGTAGACTTTCTAGGAAAATATTGAAATGAATTTTTTCGCGGCAGCATGGGAAATTTTTTTTTGAGAAAAATGCTATTTTAACCCAGTCTTTTTCTATTTTCCAGTTAAAATTTGGAACATGGAGCGGTAGGAGAAAAGAATCAAGAGACTTATTTTTATAACCCTTAAGTATAGATTTGAAATAAAAAACTGATAGCCTTTTTGAATAAATTGTCTTCCAACTGTTTTAGGAAAATATCTACCATTTTGTCAGTTTGAAGATGTATTGAGAATTTTCCACCCTAGTTAGAGAAAACCATTGAAAGTGATATCAGATGCAAGACGGAAAAGTGAAATTCCTGCATTAGTTCAAATAATATCACACTTTTCAGATCGACAGTTACTTATTATATTTTATGTCATCCTTTATAGAATCTGAACAGTCATAACTTTCGCAATTTGTTTTTCTAATTAGGTTTTTGAAACACAATATTCTTCGTCGGCGACTGATATTGCGACATTGCCAAAGACCAAAAACTAAGCTAAAATGGATACGATCTCACAAGGTTTTGAAAATTGAATTTTTAAGTGAAATTTTACTGTGACAATTAAAAAAACTTAAGAGGTGACGAAAATTGAACAGAAGTTGTAAACCGTAACAATTTTCCAAAATGGGTGAAATAGGTGACAAAAATTTCCAGTATATTATCACACATTTTTTAAAAATAATATGACAATAGTGTTATACTATTATTCAAATATTACATCGGAGGAACAACTATTTTTTAAATCTGGTATACAACATACATCTGCCATCCCTCGAATTTCCTTGACATTTATGAAATCCACTACATCTTGTGAAATACCTTGTAATATCATAAGAAATCTAAAATCAAATAAATCCTTTCGAAATCTCTCAAAAGCGTGCAAATTTTTTAAGATTTTTTGAAATCTTTTAAAATACCCTAAAAGCTTCAAAAATCCCTTAAAATGCTTGCAATTCGGTAAAATGTACAGCAGTTCATTAAAAATCGTTCTATTCTATTGAAATCCCTGAAAAACTTGGCTTTATTTAGATTCTTTGAAATCTAAAGCAAGTCTTTATAATTTTACGAAATCTCTAAATTTAGTTTGAAATCCCGTGAATCAATAAAATAATATTGTAAGTTCTTTCAAATAATCAAAATCTCCTGAAATCTTACGAAATCATTTAAAATTCCTTGATGATTTTCATATCCCCTAAAATTTTCTAGAACTCTACAAAATTTGTTGAAAACCTATAAAAATTCAAGGAATCTCTTGAAATATACTATATCCGTTAAAATCCTTCAACATTGTTAAAATCCCTTTAAATCTTTTCAAGTCCCATACAACATTTTGCTATCGTCGATATCTTTCGAAATGTCTTTTAAACTGTTGAAATCTTGAATGCCTTCTGAGACCCCATAATATCCAATGAAATACGCCCCATAATATCCAATGAAATGCGCAGAAATTTTCAGAATTTCATCTGCATCCCAAAGTCTGCTAGAGATTCTTCAAATATTGCTGAAATTTTTTCAAATCTTTGAAACCTTTCAAAAATTCCTTGATATTTGAAAATTTCAAAATCTGGTGGTACATACTGAAATATTTTTAATTTCTTCAAGTCCTCTAAGATTTGATTGAAGTATAAAGTCCTTGGAGATCCTATAAAATCGCATGTGCCTGGTAGAACTCCTACAGATCCCTCGACACACTTCAAAATCCTTTGAAGTATCTGGCCACTTGTAATATTTCATAGAATTTCTTCAAAAACTTCGAAAATGTGGAAATTCCTCGAAATCTTTTGAAATCTTTATAATGTTGAAATCTTTCAATATTGTAATTTTCAAGATGGCGGTTAGAAGAATATTTTTAGAGCCAAAGTGAAAAAACAGTTGCAATAGCTAGAAGTTTTAGAAAATAGTAGCATTAATGTCAGTTATTTTGAAAGAGTATCAAAAAACGTTTATCAATAAGAAAAGTGTCAAGAAGTGTGTTAAAATAATTTGGTATATATTTGTACATATTATTCTAGAGCGAAAATAAAGGGACACATGTTTCGCTAATTGGAAAAAGAAATATTTTTTCGTTTTTCTTATTCACGTGAAGATTAATGAAGAATTATGAAAAATCACAGAATCTTCTTTAGAATGTAGTATCTTCTTAACCGGCATAATTATTTGAGATTTGCTTCTTTAATTCGACCTGGGAATTCATGGTATTCCTATTGATTCAAAAAACATTCAGTTTCTTGAAAAAATAACTAATATCTTGACATTAAAAAAATTATTACTTTTTTCCTGGAAATCATTGCCAAAATTTAGGAAAAAATGAAAAGCATGATTGTTTGTGGTTATAAATTTTAAAAAATAAGGATTTTTTACTCTTTATTATTTGGCAAGATGAAAACTAACCCTTAATCACTATATAGATCATACGTATAGTGTATCCCACGCAGAGTCTTGATCTCATTCATTATTTTTCACAGAGTATTCTTTTGTTTCTACCTTGAAAATATCTATGTTACTTACCCAGTAACTTTTCTTTCATAGATTTAACTTAACTACAGTAAGGATAATAAAATATCAAAAAATTAACTGAGTTCGAAATCTAACAATGCTAAAAATGTTGATTCATTTTATTGACTTTCTCATAACGAAGATTAACTGCGTGCAAATGATAAATATTCTGAAGATAGAAGAAAAAGAATAATAATGAATGAAAGTGTGACAGCGGGGACATGTTACAAGATTTATTTTGTAATTGAGAGTTAGCTGGTATGGTGCCAAATATCGAAAGAGTAGAGAATACATTTTGTTTTTTAATTTTGTTACCAAACAACATTTATTTTGTCACATTTTCTCACTTTGGGTAGCAATTTTTTAAAAAAGTAATAAATTTGAACTTCTTTCAAAAACAACGTTGATTAATATCAAGCATTGGCTTACGAAAAATCAAACTCAGGGAATATGTAGTACATATTACCATTCAAAAAACTGTACCATATCTAAAAAATGTTAAAAAGTAGTGTCTGAAAAAATATATTTATTGAAGAATTTTGAAAAACGACCTCTATTTTGAAATTTCTAAAGAAGTTTTATTTTATATTGAAACGAATTAAACTACAGGAGTTGCAGTGCAACTTCAAAGTACAGAACCGTTTCAACTCTCAAATGTTTTTTTTCTAATAAGACGAAACGTTTTTTACCTTTTCTACAGAAAACCCTTATGACTTTTGATCTGATTAAGATATTTAGTTCAAAAATGTTAAATTCGATTTTCTAGAAAAACCCACATATTTTTTGGCTTAATTTCTTCCTGAGTGAATACTCTTGTAAGGAAGTCATACTTTGAGTTTTGTGCGGCCCAGACCAATTATGTGACAACAAGAATTTCACATTGTATATAATAAATAATTAAAAATTTGATTTTTCAAGAAAAAAAACTGAAAAAATGAGCATGGTACGAAAGAGTTGAAGGTTTTTTTCTAAAAGTTTTGAAAGAACTTAAAAGTTTTTCTTCGAATTTTTTCGAAACCATCGTTGCTTGAAAGAAGAATTCAAAAATTAAAATTTCCGAAAACGAAATTCTCGCTGCCAGAAAAATGGTTTGGCTCGCATGAAACGCAAAGGTTGTCATCCGCACCCCCGTGAAGTTGGCCCCCCGAAGTTCGCCTTTTAAAAATTTTATTTTTACATAAGTTTGTACGTCGTTTGTACTGTTGGACCATTCAACCTTTTCGTTTGTACCCTCTCGGTTAGCAAATAAGGGGCAAAATTGATTTCAGGGGGCTGACTTCACGCATCCCCCCGAAATTAAAATTTCTCAAATTTTCTTTCATAATACGTTTGTACTGTTTATACCTTTCATACTTGGTTGCCTAGACAGAGACAAATCGAAATTTCGTTCATTCCTTCCGAAATTTGAATTTTTCCAATTTTCTTTTTGCATACGGTACTGGGGTTCGATTTTTTTGATTTCGGAATATTATTATAGTGTTAGGAATATAACCTGTATATTTAGCAATGCAATTTAGAATTGTTCGTTTAGAAATGTTAGGGTTTTTTTTTCGATATTATGATTTGGTTTGTCACATATCCCGGAGTTTCATGGAGGCGCATATTGTCACTAGTTTTGATTTTTAAATTTAATAGTTGTTCTACATGGCGACACTCTGGATTTGTTACGTTAAACGTGCTGGCGTTGTTTTGTGGAAGTTTCGAAAGTGGAAAAATCGAGTTCCTTAAAAAGGAAATTTACTGGTCTTTCTGGTGGTTTGAAACGTGGTTCAGAGCGAACAAAGGTATTTTTCTGATGAGTAAATTCAATTTTATTTTTACTGTAATAATCTCATAGTGGCAATACCCATGCAGAAATCGCGATACTGATTCCATTTTACCGATCGGGCCCTGATCGGGTTGGCCCGGTCTGTCCCGGATAGGGTATATTTCGTGGTTTCAGCATCGTGTCAGACCCGGTGGCCGGGTTACAGCCTATAACGACACCTAGTATGTGTGCTGGGAAGTAGAGAATGACTTGTGTGCAGTTTTGACAGCTATTTAATTTTGAATTAAATTTTAAGTGTGATAAATGAATGAGGTTTCAATAAACAATGCCAAAGTGTAAAAGCACTCTGCGGGTTCAGAAACACCGTGCGATAACCAGGATACCATATTTACGAGACGGAAATGCAAGTAAGTAAATCAGTGAAACCTAACCTCAATATTAAAATCATTATTAAACTTGTTTATCAAGATTTATATGTTCACGGCTATCCTCAATTGACATTATTGTTTTTTCAATCAATAGGAAATTATTTAGCTCATAATTTAATACCTATAAATAATTACGGTATCAATTTGTAAATATAAGGTTATGTTCTAAAAAGACTGACAAACGTGTATTTCATTATATTCTAGGTTCTCAAGCTGATGATGAAGATGAAGATGAAGAGAAAGAAAATATTAATTTTGATGAACCGAAAGCTGTGTGAAATGAAATCGATCGTGACGATCCAGGTATTGGCAACGAGGTTCGAACGAATTTTGATCATCTTGAGAGTCCCACCTTATCAGCAAGAATCCGGTTAAAGCACATACAGTATAAGCTTCTTTTTCGTAAAAATTAAGTGCCAAATATCTATTTCAATCTACTGGAGAATATATTTATCTAGTTTTGAAAAAAGGTAAGTAAAAAAGTCAAGCTTTTCTAAAACATAACCTCACAAGGCAAGACGCGGTAATGAAAACTAACGTTCCGTTATGTTCACTCTATTTCTAATAATGTTCTATATAATATAACAATTAAAATAAATGTCTTAAATACACGAACTTTGTTTTTCATTAATTATTTTAGAAAAAATACCAAAATTTTACAAATATTATTATGAAAAGGAAATTAATCGGGATCCGGTCCGGGATCGACCTGGCAGCCAGATCGGGCTGCCACGTTCGGCACCGATCGGGCCGTGTGTTTCATCACGGGTCTGGCCCAGGTCGGTTTCCCGATCCGAGCCGGATTTGGCCAGATCCGTACCCGATCGGGGCCATGGAAAAATTTCTGCATGGGTAGTTTTTACCCATCTTACTACTGATAATAATATGTTACAATTATGTTTGTGCAAAAGAAATTATTAAAAGCGAGTCAAAGTAAGAAACTGAATACTGTTTACGGACTAACAGATACAATTTTTTATAAATCATCTGTTTAGTATTATATATTCATATACAGTATATAAAAGTACATCGTTTCCTTCATGTATATTATTCAGGTTAGACATTACAGGTAAGGTAATAATAATCAGTCGTTGATATATGATCAGTCATATAAGCGTACAGTTTACGTGACAAGATAATATATTGACATTTAAATATTTCTGAAACATGTATTTTTGTCAATATATTCTGTACTACATGTAGCAGCACTCAGAATATCTAAATACGAGAATAAAAAATTAGTGATGGTTTTATACTCTTTTGTTTAAATTTTTACCATCGACCCTTAAAATCTTTTCATTGGTGTCATTGCGCTCTTCGAAGTGGTGTAAAACTCGTGGATTAATTCTGTAAATTATATTGCATGAAAGGGCAGAAGTATGTTAATTAATTAATCGCAATACAAAAAGAATCTCTAATTATACTCACAACCGCTTATAAATTGACGTAAACTTGTAGCGCCAATAAATACAATAAAATAAAAAACCAAACAAAATTTTGATTCATCTCTATCTGGGCAACCAAGAAGGTAAAAACAAAAATATGAAATGTATAAACAGTACAAACGACATGCGAACGTATGCAAGAAGAAAATTTGAAAAATTCATATTTCCGGGGCAGGCACGAAATTTTGATTTGTCTCTATCTGGACAACCAAGAGGGTACAAACGAAAATATGAAATGTGCAAACAGTACAAACGACGTACAAACGTATGTAAAAATAAAATTTGAAAAATGTGAACTTCGGGGGGCCAACTTCAAGGGGGTGTCATCCGCATAGAAAGAAAACAATGAACCTCACCAGAGTCAAGAAAAAAAGTTAAACAACTTGATTGTCTCAAAAGTGATAAATTTTGGAAAGAAAAATTCGTCTTTTTCATAAACTACCTATAATTTAAAATAATCACGACTTCGCGAAAATGATTTTTTTTTCAAAAGCCCTGTCTGCCTAATTTAAAATAGATTCGGCCAAGTGATTTGAAAAAGCTTGAAATTTTACTTTTTTCAAGTGGCCAAATACAAGTCCCTTAATTTTTAACTCAGAATAATATATTCAAATACTATATCATTTTGACACTCATGACTAACAATTTTTTTGAATATTTACATGATTTGAAATAGAATTAGTAGATTTTTGAAAAATCTACTTTTATATTTTGAATATGCTTAATTTGAAACTCTCTGATGAAATTCCATTTGATAATCATGGCAATTGGATAATTATTTTACTGAATGAATTTGTTAAACGTAATTGGCACATCATATGATTTACTTTTAGTTTCTAAATGTGTCTATCCCACGTAAATAGACTAATAGGTCAACAAACATGGTTGACGGTGTACTTTCCGTGATTGACAAAAGGAGGGAAGAGAAGCAAACAGAGCGATAATTAGTCGTCGTCGGCGAAAATTATCTGCTCTCTGCGTGACTAATTACGTGTGCACGCTTCCCTGAGTTTTCCTTGGTTTGCAAACAACCGTTCGACTGAGAATGCACGAATTATTATATGATATCATTTTATCAGCCTATATTTTATGTAAGCTTCACTCGTTAAAAAATGTATAGAACAATATTTTCCAATACCGTAAGACGAGGTAAGGCGGTACGTGTTTTTATATTGTTTTGCATTTTGTTAAGTTGAAATATTTAATTTAGTTCTAAGTAACCAGTTGTCGCAATCAGAATTGTGTCTGTCTTTACTCTTCGGGGTGGGATCAAGGCCCCCATTTTGAATGAAAAAGGCAAAAATCGCTATTCTGTAATACTGAATGGAAAAATATCATAAATTAAACATTTCTCTTATGATTTCAAGATGAAATAAACTAATATGAAAAGTGAAGCCCTAAAGAAAAAAAATGGCATTTATTTAACGGAAAATAATTAATAATGTTCCAGGCTTTTATTCAGAAAAAGAAAAAAGAAATCATAAAATATGAAATTAGGAGTGTCCTGGTTTCCATACCGTGTCCCAATTAGCCTCGGCTTACTGTATTCAACGAGTGTTGCGAATATAATAAGAAGCAGCAAAGGCATCAATTAATTTAGAAAAAGATTCAAGCGTTCGAGAAAAATTAAGATTGTCGTGCATAAAAAAGAAAATTACGGTTTGATTAAAAATAACAATACCTCACAAAGTTGTGGGTAAGGGGAAAATATAAACAAAGAGACGGAATTCGAGTTCCAACTCGAGGCAAAAAAGTCACTAAAGAGCAGAGTTTTACCATTCGCTTTGAATTACGTTCTAATTGCAACGTACATGTAAATACAAGTTTTTGATCTCACTTTGCTAGTGTGCGTTCCCTCGCTCGTTTAGATAGTCTCCTCGTCGGCGGAAGTATAAACGTCCTCGTATGTATATATCAACATCTCCCTTTTTGTATGAAATTGAAACACATTTGCAAGGCAGTAATTTCGCATTTTCTTCGAGTTTTAAAAACAGATTTATACAAATTGGAAAATAACTGCATTTCCTTCTTACATTAGCCCAATTAGAGCTCTGTTATCATTTTAATTTTTAATCTTCTGTGACATGAAAAATAATTGCTGATAAACTTGTTTTTTAGCGTTCCATTGGAAAAATTCTAAAACCTATTGAATCTCAACCTCTGAACTATCACGTTTGACTTCAGACCCTTTAGCTCTACCGCTCAGTTCTTCTTTATTAATGATGTGTACCCTAAGGGCGTACATGGAGTACGTTAGTTACAATATTACAAACTTTTTATTTTACTTCTCTTTACTCGTTCAGCTAGCCTCCTTCAATGTAATCATCTACTCCTCAGCTAATCCATCCTTCCCTAAAATCTTTAGCACATTCTCTTTCCAGATTTCTTCATCTTCTATTCCTCTCCTACATCCTGAAAAACACATCTCGCTAACTCCACTCTCTGCCTCTCCCTTAGCTGCTTCCTGAACTTCAATACCTTTTTTCCAGCTATAGTACCTAATTTTTCCCTTTGTGCTCCTTCTCTCACCATAAATACCCAGGCGTCCTCCAGCCTATCCCTCACGTGCACCTTATATACTTTTCTTGTAACCTTTCAATCTCTTCCCTCAACTTCCATCTTCATATCTCTGCTTCCATATCCTAATACCGGCCATAACCACGTGTCAAATAACGACATTCTTCTTTTCCAATCGTTTTGGAACTTTCTTTTTCTTATTTCCAAAATCTGTTTCACTACTCCTGCCGCTTCTTTTTATACATTCTCTTATATTTATGAGCACTGTGATCTCCATATGTTCACAAGGTACATTCCCAATATTTAAACTCCTTTAAATCTACCTTTATTCCTTTCCATCTCTCAGTCCATTATTTTACTATCCCCTCTTTTTTATATACCTCATTATCTCTATCTATTCTGCATTTAAATTCAACTTTCCTTTACCTACGTATTTCTAGAGAACCTATAATTAGACCTGCTATCCCTTTTTAATCCATCCTTCTCTCTTTCTATCTTTGAAGTTTTACCTCTGACAAATGATATCTAATACTTTTTAAGATCAACCTTTGACACATGACCGATTTGATTTGAATTAGAGCATTTAACCTCTGTATATTGGTCTCCAAGTCAAAATATGAGACACGTGTTTTTTGTTTTTTATCCAAAAATTGTTTTCATGAACTCAGGGCTACTTCAATATTGGGGCGGATTATAATAAAGTCTTTCATATTCCTCAAAGAAACTTGAACATTTTGAAAATTACACAAATAGCGTACATTTTAGGAAGAAGTTGAAAAATAAAATTTTCTGAAAAAGGCCACTTTTTATTCTTTCTGGAAATTGTTTAACTTTATATTAATATGAGGGAAACATTATGTGGGTTTTATCCTCCCTAAACTATTCCCTTATAAAGAACTTATTATTTTATGATATAAAATAAATTTTTTTACGTATCATTTCTTCTCTTATATATTCATAGTTTCATGTATCAAAGAAGCGAAAGTAGTATTGTATGAAATAACTATGCTGAAATATAAAAATCATCAATGTTGAAAAACACCAAAAATATAATCACGAAACTGAAAAAATTACAATGTTCCAAATTGCACAAAAAAATCTACCCGAGGTTTGGAAGAAAGAATTGATATTTTCACAAATTCATTCTCAAGAATGGTTATATATCGTTCATTCTTCATAATTTTGAAAGATTTTCGGCTTTCTTCAAGCAGCTCAAAATAGTGTAGATTATATTATAAGCTGCTGTAAATAAAAGAGAAAATTATGTCAATTTGTCCCGAAGATTAAAAAAGAGCACATTCTTGTGATTCATGCTCTCATAGAAACTCTTAAAGAAATGCAAATCTATCATTACTAGTTTTTAATTTAAACGCCCTGAGCCCTTTTCATGCTCCCCCAAAAACTACCGTACACAAGTGAAAGAAGGATTTTGCGGAATATTCACCTTAATTATTAATTATTTTTTATACATTTTCATGCATGAATAAATTAGAAGAACTCGTGCATTTTTGTTCAAATTCATCATTTCGACAGAAAAAGCTTGAAAATCGTACAGCATCATTACTACTTTTTGAACAGTTACAAAAGTTTAGTTTAAATCTCACTTTTTCCAAGTCCTTATTGTTTGAACAATTTTTATTTGTTTACATAATTTATTATCTAATGATATCGCAAATAAATGGTAATTTCTTAATACCTTGGCCTAATTTATGAATGTGAAAAGTGATTTTTCTTATTTTTTTGGTTATTTATTGTTCGAACAATTTGATGATGGTTGAAGGGAAAATTTTGCCAGGAAAAAGCTAGCGGAATGTTATTTGCGTTATTTTCAAAAAGCTTCATTACCTTCTTCTAAGTCTTAAATATTTCAACCTACTGCTGATTGTTGAAACAATTTTTTTCAGTTAAAAAATGTACTGTCTTTTGATATGGCGAATTAATGGTATTTTCTGAATGTTGGGGGTTGATCAGTAAATATTCATACCTACTTCGGAACATATTAGAAATTTTTAATTGTTCTTATTTATTTGAACATTAATATAGATATGTTCAGAAAAAGAGGTTAACGCTTTTCAATTAGGCTTTAGAATTCACAAAGTACCATTATCAGTGATATTATAAAATAACTATTTTATTAAAGAAACAAAAATTGTTTGATTAATTGCCTGTCAGTTAAAGCATTCAAGAATTATAAGAAAGAAATGGAGCTTTATGGAAAAAATTCGTGCCTGAAATTGCATTTAAACATATTTGAAAATTTTCGAACAATAAATAGACTGAAAATAAAAAAATTGACTCTTTCCGATCATGAATTAGGCAAAATCATTAAGACCATACTATTGATTTATGATATTATAAAATATTAAATTATTTATACCAATCGTTTATGCAAAGAAAAAATAGTTTGGACAATAAGTCGTAACATAAAAAAGTAAAATATATTCTGAACTTTTGAACACGTTAAAAAACTAGTGACAAAGCATGATCTTTTAGCTTTTTCCTTCGAAAAAGTTGTATTTGAAAAAAAATTAATTAATTAAACAATAGGAAAACGATTGAAATAAAAATATGCACTTCACATGTGCACTTTCTATGATAATAAAATGGTTCAAAGAAACAAAAATTGTGTAAACAATGAAAAATTAATTTACAAATGCACAAAATCTTGTGATTTATTTATTTATGAGGATCTATACAAAAATAAGAAAATACTCCTAATTAAGGAAAATATTCCGCGACATTCTTGTTGCACTTGCATGAGGTAGTTTTTGGGGCATTATGTAAATAACTAAGGGGTTAAAATTAAAAATTAATTATGGATTTATTTTCCTTGAAGAGTTTTCACGAGATCATAAGAGTATTGATTATACTTTATAATACATTCCGAAGATCGTAAGATTTCTTGACCAGGCAAGTAATCATTCAGTGGATGTAAATTTTTGTTATTCTACTGGTTCGAGAGAACAATAAAAATTTATATCTTCTAATTTATTATACATTTTCAGGTTCTAGAAGAAATTCTTTTTTTTCTGAAAAAGGAGGAAGTGCCGCAAAAAATTGAAAACTTTTGTTTTTTTTGGCCACCCTATTGTCCTGTCACTTTTTTCCTTTTACAACTGATATCTGATACTTTTCGGCCCTGACTTCTGACCATTATCATTTTATAGTTGCTCCTAATTCACCAAATTGCTTCTATGAGGTAAGCAATATTTCTTACTCTGTGCTAGACATTGGATGACTTATTGAACCATTCTAAATTGGATTTCAATGGACAGAATTTAAGATCATCAACTCAGCGTCCGCTTTTCCATCAGAGCACTCCGGCAGCACAATCTATTCATGTTTATGGGCATCGGTCCATTTGCTGGGATCACTGAGTGGTTTCATATCAATCGTCTTCGCAAACCTGAATATCAAGTCACTATCGAACCCATCTCCAACCCTTTGAATGTAAATCTTACCCATGGTGAACTTCCACTTGTCGCCGTCCTAACTAGCCTTTCGTAATAAGTTTATTGCCGCATGTTAGAGTCCAACCAAGTACTTTCTGAAAACTATACTAAACTTTGAAGCACTGAATAAACTGGATAATTTGAAATTGCTTTGAATAGGGAGTAAAAATGAAAATTATAACTGTACGATTTCGCTTTTCAAAAAAAGATAAGGATCGTTATGTGTTAAATACCTACAACTTTTGTTTGATAGATCGCAGCGATGCACAGGGTGTCAAAAATCACTTTTTTTGTACAAAACTCGCTCGACAGTTTAATTTTCAATGAACTTTGATGTATTTTTTCTGAAAGTGACCATAAGGCTTCGAAGCATATCGTTTATCTGCTAATTTTTATTATATTTAACAACTTTAATTCTTTGTTCTTCGGTTATGACTTTCCAAGCGTGTCACTATTCTATCTTCTCAAATTCGATGAATCTTTGACATTTTTCATAATATCACAGCAACGAGTGAATGGCAAGACATTTTAAAATGATTGCAAGGAAAAAATATATCCCCTTTATGCAAAAAAAAAATAGATATTATTCTAATCAAATTGTTCATATAATTAACATTCGCTGTTAATTTGAAAAATATGACCACAAAAAGTCACTAGCAAGATAGGAAAAAGTATCACTTGTCTATTAGTTAGTTTACAACATTTGAATAACTGTTTTCACTCCAACATCGTATCCATTATTAATCTATAGTTCGTGAACTAACTTGAGCCTTGTTTCATTAAATTAAAAAAACTTTAGAGCATTTGTTATTTAATGAAAAAATGTTGCTTTGACTGAAATAAAAAAATATATCTGCCATACGTTATTCCTGGATGCATCACGTTCATTAGAAAAATACACCAACGTCCGTTGAAATTTGAACTGTGGAGCGATTTTTGTCCAAAAGAGATCTTTTTGGCATACTCTGCGTTGATGAGAAAAATTGGAAAATTTGATTTTTACCAAAAATATTCTCGTGGCCGCGAAAATAGGTCAGGCTGCATAGAATATTGGACAACATCAAAAATGTAGTTCTACATAAGTCTACTTTCCATACTTTAAAAATTCATTCAGAAAAATAAATTCTATTTCATAAAAACCTATCTTTTTTATTTTTGTCACTATCTTCTTTTTAAAAATTGTGCTTACAAGATCTCGCATACATGGTTGTCGAAGTTTTGAATAGCTGCAGAACTGCGTGAATATAACTTTTATTGATTGTTTTCAGTTTGCTTATTTATTGAGAAAGATTACAAATTGTTGGAACTTTTATATGGAAAAATAAAATTATGGTAAAAGCGTAGAATATATCTTACTCGAAGAATTGTATAAAATGTCAATATCAGTCAAAAAATTGCGTACTGGTTAAAAGATAAATTTCATATTCTGAAGATTTTAAAATATGTCGACAAAGAATCAGAGAAATTTTAAAATCATTTTTTCAATTTGGAAGATTTGAAAAAATTGTTGGAAAGCTGAATTATTCAAAGAGATAATCAGAAGTTCATAAAAAAATTGAAATATATTTCAATCTCGATAAAATGTCAAGAAAACCCAAACGAAATGTAGATTTTCTATGATTTCGGAGAAAACATGCTTGAATGGTTTTTCATTTTGGAAAATCAATTTGAAAAGAAAATTAAAAAATATCTCAGAAGATTTCAGACGTTTTCCAAATTGCCAAGAAAGAGTCCAGAAGATTTTAAAGTAATTTTCTACATTATGAAAGATTACGAAATTAGAAAGAATCAAGTAAGTTTGAGAAATATTTAGGTGTTTCAAAAGGATTGGAAAATAATTTAAATCTTCTAAAGATTCAAAAAAATTTCAAACGAAATGTAGATTTTTAAAAATTTTGAACAGAACGTACAGAGACTTTTGAGGAATTTTGAATGGTTTCGAATAAATAAATGTGCGTATAAAGATTTTTGGGAAAATTTTAAATTCTTTTTTATCATGAAAAATTAATTTCCAGAGAATATTATTAAATCTTTTCATGTGAGTCGCATTTTGTGTACTATTTTCTTTTTGAATTCACTCAGAAATTTCAGGACAATCATATTCATATAAAATTAAACAGAAACTGATAATACTTATTTCCTTTTCGTCGGGTCTCAAAATATAATTATAGCCCGAATTTCTCCTCAAACTGAAAAACAACACGCGCGCGTAGCGCGTCATTGATGACAATAGTTTTTTTATTTGGTCCTTACGTGAAGAATAAATTTTGTGAGTTCTGTACAATATAAACCATTTTTCTGGAGACGAGAACTTTTTCATTTGAAAAATTTAATTTTTTAATTTTTCTCTTCGCCAAAGCTAGACACAAAAAAGTGTTCTGAATTCTCGATTCTTTTTACACATTATTCTACCTGCAATTGTTCACAATTAAAATGAGAAAATTCAATTCGATCACAAGAATTCTCCTTTCCCCAATAATGTATTGGACTTCGTAACACTAACAGGATGTCTTTATTACGGAAGTACTTTCATCTAACATAACATAAAATGGCAAAAACTAGAAAAGTTTCGTTTTTAAGAAAATGGAATGTTTATATTTTTACACACAACGCCGCATCGTAAATCATAAATTGTATGAATGATAAAAATGTCTAAATTTGGATCTGGATTCATTGGAAAACAAGCTTTTTTTTTCACGAGTTTTGTTAAATGTCCACTTCATAACGGCTCTATCCTGCTGAAAATTTATTTCCACCACAAAAGCGATGCTCAGTCTGAAATTTGTGTTTTCGTTCTATAATAGTTCGAATCATATTAAAAAAAAGAACTTATTGGTTTGTCAAAAATTATATTTGAAAAGCAATTGTAGACCAAATTTCGCAACTATTCTTCGGAAACCCTCGAACATTTTCAAAGTTTTATTAGTAGAAATATATTTTCACAATAAAATACAAATAACTAATAACGATGCACTTTTCGTATTGATGCAATTTACTGTAACTTATTGCGAAAATGAATATCCACTCTGGGACTAATTCGGACAATTACTCTTACATTATTTTTTTATGAGCCACCCTAGTGCGCCGTTAAGTAACAAATAAGGGCAAGTCTCGCCTCTCTCAACTTTGTATTCAGCAAAGCAAAAAATTATACAGAGGGAATTATATACCTACCGTTTTTCTCGCAGTCTGAGAGAGAATCCGCTTAACTTGAAAAGGGCTGATCGATGCACAAGTCGAATTGTGTCCGGTGTTTGTTTGTTTGTGGGAGGAACCTCATTCGAGATTCATTCACTCTTCTGAATTCGGGCGAATTCGAGGGTAATGCTGGGAAGAAAAGAAGAAAGTTTTGAGTGAAAGCAAGAGAAAGCAATGTGATAGGAAGGGTAGGTTTTGGTCCAGGGCACACAGTGAAATCGTGGGTTGCGTGAAAGACAATTTATGGCATGCTAGGAGTAGTGGGATGCTGCCGGCAGTCCATATAACCATCATTCATTTTGTCAATGGAGCCTCACCTCCACAATGGATTTCGTGTAGGTACGTATCAAAAGTGAACAGCTTCATTCTTTCAGCAGGCGTGGCGTGAATCCAAATAAACCTGCTTTCCCCTCCATAGCATGCCTGCTTATTATTATTTTCTACAACGCTTTTGACTCGCTATTTTTCGAGACATGACGACGTGACGTACAAGACACCCTCCAACACGATGACTCTGCCATAAGTCTTCAGGGCAAAGACAAAGCACGGGGTGCGCAACATGAGTGTCGTACAACCAGACGTCAAGTGGATTTTTCAACTTTTATCCAACTGACGTATTACTGCACAGAGACGATCTTTTTACGACCTGGACAATTTTAAACAGCTGCGAACTGATAATATATTTAATGCCCTGCTCACTTGGGATAAGCTGAGAGATACTTTTCTCGTGAGATTTTATAACTCCATTGCAAGATATAAGATATGAGCCAATTTTTTAGAAAGCAATATGATGTTTTTTTAACTTGATTTGAGAAGTAGGTGAACAAAACGTGATAAATCCATTCTTTCAAAAAATTGAGATGATCATGGCAGCGAGAACAGCAGGGCGTATAAAAAAAATAATGATCTTTCCTTTTCCAGGGGACCAGTAAATTATCTCAGTTCGTACAATGCGGTCAAAGGTCAAAATCACGAAAAATTATATTTCTCAAGTTATTTTCAAGCAAATAACTAAATGTTGTATATTTATGACAATGTAGGTTTCTGTGCAGTGTAGAACTTATCAAAAATTATCTTATGTTTGCGCAATCAAGTTATAGTACCAGAAAATTTTAAAATATAAAATTCAAAAGCTAATTCTTTTTAATTCGAATGAACTATAAAAGTTGTATCCTATGCTACTATAAGATCCTATAGAGCATAGACCTCGCCAAAAATAATCTTATATAATTGTTCCTCACATCTTCTCCTGATCATCTGGATCAGGAAGAAATTATTAGTTTGAAAAAAACGAAAAAAATTAAAAATTTTGCAACCCTTTTTCCCCATCTACTGAAAAACTTATTTTCCCCTTTTCCCTTGAAATAAAATGATATTTGAAAATAATGTTTTTTTTTACATTTGTTACAATTTGTATATCTGACCAACATTCGAGCTTAAGAGAACCGTATCAAGGTCTATGACTAATGAATCTGTTTATTAAATTCATAAAGGACTGTATAAAAACATGAACGCACAGAAAATCAAACTGTATCACAGAATTGCACAACAATTCTGTAAGAGAAGCATGTTTCCAAAAATCAGTTTTTTTAAAAAAACATAAACTCATAATGGTAAATTTGTACAATGAAATTGCACAAAATACTTGAAATGAAAGAAGCATGTTTCCAGAAAAACACCGTCCTTGTTTATCTCTTTTCCATTGTTATATAACTCTGTTATGAGACCACTGTACTGGTTTTTTTAACACACTCATCACATTCGAAGTCTTTTTGTGCAACTCTGTTACACAATTTGACTTTCTTTGAGTTTATGGTTTCAAATATTTTTTCGTGAACTATTATAAATAATTAACCTTTCTGAATATGACTCACTTCAAACTAAATCATTTAGGGGTTAAATAGAACTTTGAAGGTACAAATTCCTTCTCGTTGAATCTATACAATATACAATTTTTTGAAATTAACTATAATAAAGTACACTGGTTCACATTGAAGATTTTTCAGCCTGAATCTAAATTATGATTGTCATTATGTTGATAATACCATAACAATTATTATACGATGAGAGCGAAATTCAAGCAAGAATTACAAGATTTATAACTAATCTCAATCACATTTTTTCGAATGAACAAAAATGTAATACGTTCTAGTATTTAAAAATTTGTCAAAAAGTACTCAAAAATATCTTTCGAAATTTCGGCAAATTGGAGTTTACTATTTCGTAGATGTTAGATATTCTTTCTTCAAATCTACAAAAATATGATATTCAATTAATGCAATGATTCATCGAAATTGGGCACTTGACAGTTAGGCACGTGCCCAACTGTGCACGTCGATGGCCGGACGGACAACTGTGCACGTCCATCTGTGCACGTCCAAGACCACAGGAGCCCATCTGTGCACGTCGAAATTTCGACGTGTACAGTTGTCATTTGGACAACTGTGCACGTGCACAGATGGTACTTGGACAACTGTGCACGTCGAAATTTCGACGTGTACAGTTGTCATTTGGACAACTGTGCACGTGCACAGTTGTCACTTGGACAACTGTGCACGTGCATAGATGGTACTTGGATTTGATGATATGAATTTGTAATGGTTTGTGTTCTTAATATATTAAAAAATGAAAATCCAGGGACGTGAACGCGCGCTTTAATTTCAAACAATTTATTCCGAAGAAGTAATTTTCTGGCTAAGACCGCAGCATTAAATTGAAAAAGAATTTTTGGTTTTCATCCTAATAATTTTTTCAATTTTCTAAGATTTCTGAAGATAGGCGAATCGCTTGAACTGGTGGAGAATCGGCGTTTTATCTTCGTTTTAATTAACAATGATTTATGTCAAAGAAATACGAATCACTTGCGAGTGTCATCCAGCTCAGATAATTAACACTTGAAATTGTTTAAACAAATAGTTCAATTCATAGATATAATACTTTTTGAAGTGATTATGTCTATAAAAAAGAATACATATGGTGTATTTCAATGTATGTATTAATGTACTTTAATGTGTCTGGCCAGAATTTACCTTTTCTACTTAAATATCATTACATTTGATTGTAAGCATTCTGTATCTTAGTACATCTAGTAGATATTCCTATGATAATTACAACGTGTTGAAAAAACATTACGTTTATCACTCTCTTTGTGAAATTATTTTAAAAGAAATGGTAATTCTAACTACAGGAAGGTTTCTCACTTCTCAGGGAAGAGAAAATAATTTATTGTCGGCGGGCGACTATAAATTTCGTGACCCTCTGTTTTCCAGAACTAAAACTTCCCTTTTCCAGTTCCAAATAATTAAAGTAAGTTATTAATTTGTAACGGAAATTTATATCTGACAATTTATTTGCATTGAATCCATAACTTACTTTTTTTATGTGTGCAGGTTTCAAGGGACGGTTTATTTATAATACTCAGACGATGAGAATCAAATATTTTAAAATCGAAGATAATGCTACGAAGAAAAGTAGCATTTGATATTTTTCTGGATGCTAATATTTTTATGTTTGTACTATTTCATTATTCATGAGATTGTAAATAGGCCCTCCATTAATTGCATAACAGACGAGGGTTTCGGGCGGAGTATCACGGCATGCTAATTGGGGGAGTGATTAAATTTATAATCTAATGTAATATTTTGAATAAATTAACCCTTAAGGAAATCCATGTATCCAAAGTTAGAGTATAACGTTAAAGTTGAGTTCTCGCAATAAAATATTGTAATAACTTTGTGAAGCCTTTAATATTGAGTTTACCAGGTTTTGAATTGTTTAGAAGATACAGCCTTGGATTCGGTAATCTACTTTTCCGGATTTAATGAAAGATCAAACCGAAAGTTGAAACATAAAAACGCTTGAGAAAAGTGTTCCAGTCATCCCAATTGTTATTAAAAAAAATTGTATACTCTTGTTTTCTTATATTTTGTCAGTGTTTCCCGTGTGGAAAAATTTCATGGCGCTTTACTGTTTCTGTCCAGTCCGCCTTGAGTCGACATTGGCGCGCCACAGGCTGTCTGTCCAGTGGCTAGACTGGGATGTAACGCTCGGATCGACTAGTTTCTAGACAGATTGGCTACTTTGATAAAAAAAAATAATGAATAATTAACTTAAATAATTATTTTTTATGCCATAAAAGTCCAATATATAGATTTTGCAGTTAATTAAAAATATAAAAAAAGTTTTTTTACACGAAAAAATGAAGAAATAAGTTTCCGCATATCACTTGTACATACGCCGGGTGTCGAACTTCTGATGTAAGTTCCTATTATGTTGTTGTAACTTTGTCCCGTCGCCTTGACACCTCGGCCATCTAAAAGTTAAATTTTTTTCCATTTTGGTCGGATATGAATTTCAATTCAGTACATCCTAATATTTCTTTCAATAAAACATGAACAGTTTTTAAACAATAAAAGCGCTTGATATGTGAATAAATCATTGAAAAAAATAAAGTTTGTATGATTTTATTTGCGATTTGGCTACGAAATAATGATTGTTTATTATTTCAAATAATAATTAATACGTGAGGCTTTATTATCATTCACGCAACCAATAAATGATTAAAATAAATTAAATAAATCATTCATAATAATATTTGATTTTCTGGAGTATCATTAATATTATACATATAGCATTATACATATTATGATTATTATGAATTAAATATAAATTTATTATAAATTCACTATATAATTCAATCAAAAGAAAATGTTTTTAACATTCTTGAAAAAAAAATCGTTCCTAAGAGTACAGTTCTCGTATTGAAATTTCTTTCACCTTCAAAAATTATTATTTACTATCTAAAATATGTAGTAGTGTATAATTAATTATTGCTTGAGCATTTGTGCAATTGTGTATTGTAATTTCCTAAATCTTTCGTTCAAAAATTATTATTTTCTGAATTCACTTCTGTAATTTTTTTTCAAGTCCAAAACGTGATTCTGTCTAGAAACTAGCTAAAATCTGGACAATTTTTATATATTCAAATTCGTAACGAACTCCTAGATAGCGCCAAGAATGGGACTAGACAGCAGAAAGGTATGAATCAAACAAGTAGTAAAACTAGACAGCGCCAGTGTAGCGCCAGGCCAGTATTGCGTGAATAGACAGGCTTGAGAAAAACTGTACTGGCCTTAGCATGATTCAAGACTGCCACGAAATTTTTCCACACGGGTTACTATAACAATCCGTGGCAAAATTGAATAATAAATACACGTAAACAATCTATAATATGTTCGGGTTAAATAATTGCTTATAATATGATTATTTC
>CAKNXH010002378.1:443727-459066 GCA_932178445.1 Andricus quercusramuli | reverse complement strand
TGCGGACTGACGGCCTTTTTGAAACGAGCGGAATGTTTTTGTAACGAGTCGTAGGTAAGGGCGCCGTACGTGCCCGAACCGGAGACGAGTTACATAAACGGCGCGAGTTTCAAAAAGGAAAGCCGTCAGTCCGCAGGAGTCACGAACGATACTTTTCAGAACGAAATCATAAATGGCGTGATTTCATTGTCTCCATGGAAAAATGCAAAATCTCGTTTTGAGTCGGCGAAGGTATGCATGAGCTCTGCTGCGTTTTTGTTCTAGCGTGCGTGAATGAGACAACAAAGTATAATGTGCGGGGCGATAAGAATACGTTATACTCTTCGTTAGAAACATCGACTCACTAATCCGCCACGAATTCTCATTCTATCTTTGTCTACGACGATCTCTCTCTAGCCAAATCTAGCGTTACGAAAATACTCGGACATGCACAAACAAAGCTCTTTTTTGAACTCTACGTCACGCCGTACTAACTGAACCCTATTTTGTAACTCATCCAACGCACCGCCAGGCGCCGCTCAAAAAGCGTGCTTTTTCGCTTGTCTATGGAGGTATGAAAACACGCCATTTGTATGATTGCGTTCTGAAAAATTACATTTGTATTTCGTATTTAACAATAGAAGGGGTGTCAGCTTCAGTTTTACGTGACTTAAACCGAACCAGTGAAAATTTCACTAGTTGAAACAGTTTTTTGAATTTTCAGTAGTGAACCAGTGATCTTTCCATTTTGACTGGGTCAACCTGTAAGTGACTTGTCTAATATAGCGTTACTGAATATACTTGTGGCGCCAAATGATAGATTTAATCGTCCAGTTTACATTATTATGCACTGGTTGAGTTATCATTATATGGAGCAGCAAGGAATATAATATCTTTGGCGTCAAAGTGGGGCGGCCTTCTGCCACTTTGGTTTGACTTTGATGGATGCGGCGCGAGAGAGAAGTGCAGTTTTTAGAAAACAAGTGTGCAACTTTTAGCACAAGAGTAATGAATTATAAGTGTTATACCTAACCAGCTAACAGATGAAAACTCGTACGACTATATGGGTACTGAGAAAGCAGTCAACCTAACTGTTTGAACCAGTGAAAGAATTCCACTAAGAGAACCAGTGACAAACTTCTGGGTGTTCCAACCAGTGAGATTTTACTGGAAATCAGTGATATTTCACTGATTTATTTCAGGTGAGTAGTGTCACGTAATATGTGGACGTTTATACGCTTACTGGATTCTAACATACTCCTTTTTAACATAGTATTATTCTAGATTTTGAAAAAAATTATGCGCAACAATTAAATCAAAAATTAAGAACATGAGTTCAATTGAAGATTATTAATCAAGCCGAGAGAAATATTCTATCAAAAATGTTGTGCTGAAACAAATCTACTATTATTTACTAAATGTCGATCTCTTCTTTTTGCAGGATCGGTTGGAGGATATTAAAGGCGAGTTCACTGAATATTATGTCGAATGACTGAGAGGTCAGTGTGGCTCTAGTGATGGTAGTTAAAAAACGAACAAAATGAACATATATAGCAAGATCGAAACCAGGCCGAGAGACGCCCAGATACTTTTACGGTCGTTTAATTTATACCTTCGCTTCCGTCAGTTGGGGTAGGAGGAAAAAGAACTCGTCGAAATTACTACCGGATGTTACATCGTACAGGAATAGTGAAGCATTCGAGCATCGATACTTGTTTCGGCGAAGGAGCAGTGCAAATACTAATCCTAGGGGAATTCGAGGTGCATTGGCATGTGACCTGACACTAGTAAAAGTCGATATTTGATGTGATTGTCACTGCGAATAAATACACTCTGGTGCATCCATATATTTGCCGAGAGCTATTCTCTAAATATTTTCCTGCTACAGATAAAAAATAAAAAAATCTTGATGAAAATCGCAAATGGAACATATTTATAAAACAGTCCTTTTAATTCAATCATTCTAAGTGCTATTGCCAAAAAGGTGTGAGCTTTCCCTACTCATTTTTCATGAAATACGTAAATTATTTAAATTCAATATTTGCTATAGTAAAATTCTCAATCTGCGTTAGTGGAATTCACAATTTCATACAATGAAATTCACAATTGGCTACAGTGAACTTTACAATTCAATACAGTAAAATTCACAATTTGAAGTGGTGAGAATCACTATTCACTATAGCGAAATTCACAGTTCTATATAGCAGGGTGGTCTTGAAACTTCATTTTCGAAAATCTGATTTTTAACCGCTAATTAATTATTTTACCTGACCATTAATATTTTAAGACCAAAATTATTATCTTGTAACATTTCTAATACCTACAGAATCTTTTATGAATGAAAAGTAAGCAAACAAAATATAATAAATCCATTCAAGATGTTTCCTCAATTCTTGCATATATGCAGTTGACGTAGAAAATATCTAGAGGAATTTAAGGAAAACGAGAAAGAATTCAAAGAATCTCATAAAAGTTCAAAGGATATTTGAAAAAATGCAAGAGAACTAATTTGAGTTTAGGAAACATTTTGGATATTTGAACAAATTAAATGAATTTTCTAAGTACTCAAGATGAGATTAAAAGATTTCCGGATTATTTGAACAAGAACTAAAGAAAAATGCATTGAATTGAGTAGAATTGAGTGAATTTATAAGAATCAGAGTGAATTTGAAACAATTAGGAAAATTCCGCAGAATTCGAAAAAATGTAAAAGGAATAAAGACAAATTAATAAGAATTCAGAGTGAATTCCAAATGAATTTCAATGAATTCCAAAAAATATTTGATAATCTCTTCAAATTTTTGAAACTCTACATAATTTCTCAATTTTTGTGAATCAATTCTTTTCAATCCTTGAAATATATTAAAATGCGGAAATATTCTATGATGTGTGACAATTATTTCTTAAAATCCTGGATAATTTATAAAAACCTTAAGAACTTTCGAAATCCCTTGAAACCGTTGAAATCTTTAGAAATTCCCTGAAACGTTTTCAATCTGCTGGAAATTCCCAGGAAGCTTTTCAGTTATTCTACTATATTTCAAATACTTTGAAATTCCTTCGTATCATTAGAATCAATTGAAAGTACATTGGAATCTTTCAAAATTTCATAAAATATTTTAGACCATTTGAAATCTTTTGAAATCTTTCGAAGCTTTTTAAAACTCTTAAAAATCTCTTGGAATCTTTCAAAATACCCTGAAATATTGAAAATCCTTCACAATGTTTCAAGTTCCCTTGCAATTTCTAAAAATCTCCTTAAATATTTTAAATGATCTGCAATTTTTTGAAGTTTCCTGAAACTTTTTGAAGCTCTCCAATATTCATTTGAATTAGAAAAAGAAACTAAAATCTTCGAGATCCTTTGAAATTTTTTCAAATTATTGAGATGTATTGGAAATATTTTTTGAATCAGTTCGAATCTTCTAAAACCTTAAAGGTCTTATAAAATCGTTCTATATCTTCCAAAATTCTTTAAAACTCATATAAAAAACTTTCTAAATTGTTTACAAACCCTTCATATTATTGAAATCTGTTAAAAAATTTTAAAGACTCTTTTGTAATACTAAAAAAAAGTAACTACAGTGATACTTCCATCTTAAAAAGTGACTACAGATACTTTATCTGAAAAGAGTGACTGAACAGTAATTTAAGAAATGAGTGACTGAAAGTTACTGTAAAAATTTCATTGACTCTATAATTATAATTGTGACTTCACAAGATTGATCAGGAAAAAACTGATTTGAACAAACGAAAATTGTTTAAATATTTAAAAACTGGTTTTAAAGAAAATATCTCTGAGCATTTACTAACAGCGTTATTTATTTTTGGTAATATCAACTTTTTAGGATTACTAGAGGAAAACAGTTGTATAAATAATGACAGTTGATAAAACAATTATAAAATACTAGCTGCCACCCGCGGACTATGCCAACGGTAACAGTTATGCGCCGCTGGCCCCCCTTCCCAATACTCTTGCGACCTGTACGGGAGCCCAAAGAATATGTATGCAAAATTTGGTGCAGATTAGTCAACAACTATGGATTTGCATATGCATCATACGTTTTAGGCCACTTGATTATATATATTAGATATATATAGATATACAGTCAATACTATTTTGCATTATTTATTTAACAAAAACTATTATCAATTGGAGATTCGAGTTGCCGTAGGGGCCATGTTCAGTGTCTAGTCTACACGTGTATAAATTTTCAAGTTGATCTGTGCAACGGTGGGGCCGGTTTCGAGTCTCAAGTATACAAATTTGAATTGTATGGATTAGATATTTTCAAGGAAATATCACACTTCATTTATCCCAAAAAATAATAACATTTCCCGATTTAAATGTGGAGAATTTGCTTAAACCAATATTGTTTAAGCAACTCAAAATTGATAAAGTTTACATAAAACTGCTTTTTGCATTTTTGAGGTAATTTCTGGTGCAAAATACAAAAAGATCGCATTGGTCAAAATTGCTAGTCATTTCACGAAAATTATTTTCCGAGCATTTCTTAAAAGGTATTTAAAGTGTAATTTAGACAACTGAGCTTTTCTTTCTTGAACCCCCCTGGTATTTTCAAAAGCCCGGAGGCATGGGTTAATGTTGTCTGATTTGAACAAAAAAAATACGAAATTTCTTCTTGCGAAAAACAAGTGAATTGTGGAGGGGGTCGATCACCAAAAATTAACATTCGAATTTTCACAGGTATAAATTTAGAAAACATTAGCGGCCACCCTATACGTATAATGAAATTAGAGAGAAATTTTCATACACTTATTTTAAAAGAAGTTGTATAGTTCGTTAAATTGAAATTGCAGAATCACAGACCTGTAGTAGGTAACAGAGAGAAATAATAATGACAGGTTCCTGAATTCTAGACACAATTTTCATTCTCAGAGACCCCGTTGAGTCCAACGACGATTCAAGTGCTATGTTTGCTCTGCTGTATTAAAGTCGGCAGAACGCTTTAATAAAATAATCAACAAAAGCCGTCATAGCAACACAAATTCAAAGAACTTCAAAGCATTATTCATGTTTGAAATTCCGTATAATATTCTCTGACTTCCTGCATTTCAATATAATTCGATAATAAATTGTCTTCGTCACAAGTAGTTAGAAAGCCCACTAAAAGAACTACGTGTGAAAAAATTCCGCCAATAAAATAAAGGCGTAAGAGCCAAATTTTGGAAATGCGTTTTATTGGCTCAAACTAATAGTGTTGACCTTACCCATGTTCTTGTAGAAGATTAGAGTCTAGCTCAATTCAGAATTGGGTCAAAATCCATGTTGCTTCTACCAGATTGTTCCCCTCATGGCGCAATGGAGCTGAGTGATAGCTCTAAAGCACTTTTTTGTGTAAAAAACAAAATCTGATGCATCAAACTTAGACTGTTTTGTGTGTCTTTCATGAAATTCTAATTTCGGCACTCACTTTCTCATGCCCTGGGACCATTGCAATAATCTTTTTTGTTTGGTGGAGTGAAAATAAATTGATGTTGTCGATAAATGCCAAAAATTGTCGGGCCTGTTATCTAAGATATTAATTTATTCTTCGCATCAAAGAAAAAAAATGTATTGAAGAAAATTGTTGAACTCATTCCTTCAACCAGAAAAATCTCATGTTTATAAAATTTCTATTGTCCGTACCTGGCTTTATTTTTTATTTTGTAACTTTCATTACCTTGAACATGAATAAATAAAATATAATATTATTCATGTGCTTGACGGAATTTTTGCACACCGGTGTTTTTGGTGAAATTTAATTTAGTTTTCATATGAGCATAGGTTTTTCTTGCATCTCATTAAAATCCGTACAAATTTTCATTGTCCCATCATTTGTGATGGAATCGGACGTACTTTCGAGAATCCGTGTTTTCAAAAATTTTTAAACTGATTTTCGTATGTTTAAACAATTTTCATGCATTATAATAGTTTTCCCCCTACTAACATATTAAAAGGAACTTACTTTACGTTTAATCGTTATATTAATCATTTACAGGAATACTAATCTTCGTTTCAAGAATTAGCTAATTGTATGAACGAACACTTATTATTTACTTGTAACTTTCTTTTACCCTTACAGCACAAAATATTGGTGGGATATCCCATTTTTCTCCCAGGATATTCTGTGCACGTCTTAGGAACATTGCGAATGATATATTTACAGGGTGAAAATCTCGATATCTCTGGAATGTCTGAAGTTTATCGTAGAATATCCTGAGGATATCCTATGATAATCCCAATTTCAAATGCTAAGGATTTCCCCAAGATATCCCAATTCTATATTTTGATATATGCCTGGAAATTCAAATATATCTACTGCCAGTTATATGTATAGTGGATCAAATGAATAAAATCACTAATCATTTAAAAATATTGAGTATTGTTCCGGATATTTTGTAGAAAGTGTAACATTATGAAGTACGATAATAGTAGAGTCCCCTCTAAAATCAATCCCAGATAAATTTCATCATGGCTGTCAGTGGCGAAAAGTATCGCACAATTAGAAATGACGATCTAACAAAAGTTAATAATTTCTTGAATTTCATGCCGCATTATGATCTATTTTTATTTATATTGTTGTAAACCAATGCAATAGATAATAATTTGATGGTATTTTGTTGTGACAATAGATTTTTCCGTAATAGTCATAGTGAAAAGTTCAATCTCCAAACTGCGGAATGTAAGGGTTACATGTGCAATATCAGCCAACTTTTAAATTTGGAGGAAGCGACTTGTTACATCCACATCCTAATCAGAAGGTATGCTAGAGTAATAAGTAAATATTCATTTGAAATCTGAAAGTGTTCCACGTAAATGAGATTGAAGGCGTTAATGTAAAAAATTTGTTGTGCTTTGAAGACTGAAAAATGTAAAAAAAGTAAGGAATTTCGGGCATATAAGATAATGGGAATTTTTGTTTAAAATTACAAAAATTTTCAACCTATACTATCTTTGGTTCTAAGGCAGATAATACAGCGATTCAAACTTCGAACTGTAAAGAATTGTTCTATTTCTGGTGGAAATGTCGTTATTTTCGGACATTGTTTTTTGTGTGGAAGTAATTGTTAGACATCAGCGGGGATGTATTTTTTTGCTGCCGCTCAGAAGAGGCGTCAATGGCTCTGTAGGAGTTCAGAAGCACGGGTCAAAGAAAGGCACCAGCGGTTGGCAGCAAAAAAAGTATGTACCCCAGCTGGTTTCTGGCACTCACTTTCAAAAAAAAAGGTCTGAAAATGTCGCGATTCCCACCAAAAATAAAACAATCTCATCCTTCCGGGAGATTGTAGGTGATTACAGAGCACATCCGTTAAAGGTTGGAGTTTGAATCGCTTTAATATCTTCATTAGAACTGCAGATATTATAGTTGTTGTACATTTTTGTAATTTTATAAGCAACAATTTTCAATATTTCTCGAATTTGTCAACTGAAATTTGTTCACAAATGCTTTCCTTATATTCATGATTTTTTTTCAAATCTTTCGCATTGCCTCCTGTATAAGAAATAAGGCTCTACTTCTGATTCTTCTTAGAAGTACCCTAAATACCTTACTTTTTTACATTCTCATTCATGAGAGTGTAATGTAATCGTCAAAATTTTCGATCTCTGATTTTTAACGGATCTTTACGTTCCGGCACTCACAGAGTCCGAAAATCATACAATTCGGTAGGTGTTTGTCTGTCTGTATGTATGTCTGTATGTATATCTGTATGTATGTATGTATGTCTGTCTGTCTGTATGTATGTATGTATGTATGTATGTATGTATGTATGTATGCATGTATGTATGTATGTATATCTGTATGTATGTATGTCTGTCTGTCTGTATGTATGTATGTATGTATGTATGTATGTATGTATGTATGTATGTATGTATGTATATATGTATGTATGTATGTATGTATGTATGTATGCATGTATGTATGTATGTATGTATGTATGTCTATATGTCTGTATGTCTGTGTGTATGTCTGTATGTATGTCTGTATGTATGTCTATCTGTACGATTACCTGAATGTTGTAGCCACGCTAACTTTTGAAGGATTTGTCCAATCGAGTCAGCCTTTGATAAAATTTGCAAGGGTCCTTAAATGAAGGTTAAGTTCGTTAACCAGATATTTCCAGCCAAAATTAAAAATTTTAGAGCATTTTCAAAATTTCGAAAAAAAATTTTTTTTTCAAGTTTCAGAAATTTTTGTGAAACTTTCTTACAGATGGGTGAAAGACTGAATAATTATCTCAATGAAACTTTTAATTTCGATGGAAATTAGAAAAGTTATATACTTTTAAAAATTTTGAAAACTTTCAAAAAGCAGAAAAAAAAATTTTCTGGTAGATTAAAAAATGTTAATCAAAATTTTCACTAGTTTTCACAATGAGAATGTAATCGACAAGGCCGTAGGTGCATTAAGAAGCCTCTTCATAGTACCAGATCGAGGTACAGAAATAAATAGAATGTACATTAGATATAATAGTGTTGAACATAATGTACGAAAGTTCACATTATGGACAAAATCGAGTGCGAAGCACGAGATAGGGGATAAGAATGTGTTCGTTAAAGCCGAAGGAGCTTTAACAAAAGAGAATTCACAATCATGAAATTACATTTGTTTACGCTTTTCTCTTTAATTTCAAAAGGTCTGTGCAGTGAGGGAAATATAAAGACCGAGAGCGTAGCACGAGGTAAATACATTATCGAGTCTGCAAAGCACAACATTTTTTTCACATTACCGTCTTCAAACTTATTTACGTGGAACACTTTCGTCTTTCAAATTACCATTTACTTATTACTCTAGCATTTTTTTTACTGAGTTGTTAAGCTTTAAAGGCAGATGCCTATGATTTTTGCGTTGATAGTAGTTTCTATATTGTTGATAAAAAAATGGGAAAAAATTGTGCAAAAAATGCTTTCAACTTTCAGAAGAAAATACTCGAAATTCACACAATTTGAAATTATTTGAAAAATGCTTAAAATCATTTTACTATTTGAATAAGAATAGTGTATAGCGGAAAGGAAAAAAACATAGCCTACATGTGCAAATCTTACCAAAAATAGACAATTTCAATATTTTGGGGCATTTTGGGGCTTCATTTTTCACACGATTTTGGTCTTACTTCTACCACTCGGCTGTTGGAGTCAACATTGAAAATATTTAGCAGAAATTATATTTTTTTAACTCCCAAACAAATTGGAATGACTGGTTGAGGGAAGAAGAGCAATGCCAGGAAATAAATGAAAAATTATCATTTCTGTTTCGAGTGAAGACTTCTAATTATTCATTTGACTATTATCTTGAATATTCAGGATTAACTCCTAATCGAAATGCACTATACTAAGATTGCATATATCTCTTAGTAATAAGACGATATCATGTGAATATGGGCTGCCCTCAATTTACCAAGCAGCTCATTGACTTTAGCAGTGGGTAGTTTATAATGTGATGAGACCGAGACTGAGCTTCTAGATCTTGGAGAATCGATGTAGAGCTCTCAGGACTTCGCTGAATATACCCCATATAATTCATCTTAGATCCGAGATACTCTCGAGTGTTTTGAATTATTTAATACGAAGAGAAAATAGTTTTCCAAGTCTATATTTCAACACTCAGAATCGAACCAAAACTTGAAATATGTTCAAATTATTAATAAATTTAAAACCACGGTTCCTGTTACCGGCATTTACCTACATCTGGAAGTCTTATAGGTTTATGTTCACGTCCGTGCTAAGTATTTAGGTAACCCTATCTGATAAAAGTGGTATCACAATATGTTTTGAAAATCGTAGGTATCCATTCGTCTCAAATTCTATTGTTCGCAAACATAATTTCTCCCGAAAAGTACTAGAAAGCACCAGAAAGTTTCTAAATTGGTAATATAGCACACTGAAATAATTGTGAAATCTAGGTGAATGATTGTTCTTGGAGATCTGATTGTCATTACATTACTTGAAATTGTTTTATGTCTCAACCTTAAAATTGTTTACATCAAATCGAAAAATAATTTCTTTTACTAATGAAAAGTCTAGAAAACCTTATGCGAATTGAAAAACATTTGTGCTTCGTGAATAATCTTGGGTTGTTAAATTGAAATTTTTGAATTATCTAATAAATTATTGTAAATATTATACATGAGAAGTTTAGTTTCAAAAGGGCATATATCCATTTTTGAATTTTTGCTGTGTTGATCGTATCTTTAGGATGAGCCCTATCAACCTATGTATCAGTTTCCTCCAAAAAAGCTTTCTTTACCACCAAAAAAACATGCATCCAGTCTCTGGAAAATGAGATAATGAGTAAACTCACATGTTTAATGATATTGCTTCACACGGGAAATTACTACTTTCTTCAAGGAACTGTAACAGAACATCATCAAGTTTCGGAAAAGAGTGAAGATTTGAAATATTCAATTTTGTGCTAGTCTTTTTTACTAAGAATGAACGCTTCGAAACCATAATCATCTTCAAGTTGCGCAATTTCATCATTTTCAACCATTTTTGGGCATTTTTGGTAATTTGAGCGTTTTACACCGGAAATCAGTATTTTTTTATGTGAAACTATTGAATTTCAAAAATTAGAAATTTTGTAAAAATTTACGTTTTTTGGTTCTTTTGGCTTTTTTTTTTAGCTTGTACCATTTCTCAACAAGAATCCTTATATTTTAGAGGCTCATTATTTTTTAACAATTTTAGGTCACATTAGTATTTCATATCGAAAATTGATATTTTGAAACAAAAATTCTTATAGTTTCGTATTATCTTAGTGCTTTTCGTCAGAATTTCAAATTTTGATTAAGAAATCATTAGAGTTGGAAAAAGATACATCATTTTTCAGAAATATTTTTCAAAACATTTTTCGTTAGAAAACGGTTTTTTGGCATACGAATTATTCAATTTGAGGAAAGATTTTTCAGCCTTCAGAGTTCCTAAATTCAAAATTCTTGAAAAATGTATTTTTTTTTGGCGTTTTATACCGGAAATAGGTACAGATTTTAGAAAAGGTTCATATCAAACAATTTGTTGTTAAGTTAGCATTTTTTTGTCTACAACTTCTATTTTTATTAAAAACTCATTAGTCTTCAAGAAAGCTTACAATGTTTGAACAATAATATATCTGGTTAGTACATATTTTTCTTCGAGAATTGATCTTTTTGAACATGAATACAACGGTTTGATTATATATATATATATATATATATATATATATATATATATATATATATATGTGTAAATAACATATCAATTTTTATTAGTGAGAATGTTGTTTTTGCTTCCTTTCCCATTATGTTATGTATTTGATTATATATATATGTAAATAAAATATCAATTTTTATTAGTGAGAATGTTGTTTTTGCTTCCTTTCCCATTATGTTAGGTAATTGATGCTGTGAAATACAAAAATTTTGTATGTTGTATTTTATTTCTGTTATAATCTTTTGCAGCATGCAAATTATTTCTAATGATACGATCCGAAAAATAAGCAGGAAATTTTAATGTTTTATTGACATTATTTTAAAACCATTAAATAATATAAAAATAGGATAAAATTGAGCATTACTGGAATATAGTCGAGACTAGCAATGAAACGAGAATGTTCTTTTGGTGATTATAATTATGCAACTATAGCTTTCACCTTTGTGTCCTAAATAATTACTTTTATGCTCATTGTTATTTATATGAATAGAGAAATTTTTTTCATGTTTATATAGAATTTTTTTCTTCTATTTAACTCAAAATCGAATAATTCCAACTTCTTGAAATTCAGCCATATACTGATACAGACTTCTCCTAGCATTAGGGATTCCTAATGTTGGTAAATCTCGATAAGGATAGTCTCACCTTAAAAAATCTTGAAACTTAACTTTTAAAATTGTACATTTGCGGTTTTTTTGGTGTGCTTCTCAACATAAGTTTTGGTTGATAAAGTCTGAATTGTAGAATTTCAATACCGTAAATCAAGGTTGACTAAGACTTGAAGAAGTAAATCGCTGAAAAGTTCAGAAAAAGGCTCAGAAAGGTAGACATTGAGAAATAGTTTGTCCCTTCAGCGACCGAAGTGTAGACATTGGTTCGTTTTGCTGAGGCAATCGGAAAAGTAATGCAATGTATCAACATCAAACGTGCCAAAAACTTTGAATATACGCAACCATCCGAATCGAACGTCCTCCCTGCTCGTTTTGAATTACACTGCTCCATTTAGATACTCCTGGGCGTGCTCACAGGTCCGTACATCTTCGAGTGCTTCCCGATTTCCTGTCATCGTTGTTGAAAGAGGAAAAAAAGATCTCGTGAGTTATTGAAAAGACACGCAAGAAGAGCGTATCGAAACCGGAATCACGCCCATGAATGTGTAGGGAAACATGCTGCTTTCAAATCTATCAAATTCTTTTGCTCGGCAAATCTCAAGTCTGACGATAAGATGAATAAAAAATTCATGTTCCTTGAGAAGGAAAATATAGTCCGTAAAAATTATTTCTTTGTAGGATTATTTTAAGTGAAACGGCCTGGGCACCAGGAGTCTAAAGCACCTCAAGCAGACTTCACGGCTACGTATCTTTAGGGATACGTATCTTTTTATTCAAGTTTATAAATATCAAAGATTTTATCGGAGACAAATTATAATATGAATATTTCCATTTGGGAAAGTTTATCTTATGAAATAGGTATCTATTTAATTTCAAAATTTTTTCATTAAATACAAATTTATATACCGAGTTTATAAGTATCAGAATTTGAAGTGAAATGAACAAGTTTCAGTGAGACTAACAGTGCCATTTATGTAGAAGAAGCTATTTATATAACATCGCTTGAGATATATACTCTTTTATGTCGAGGAAAAATATTGTCTCAGACCATCCTTAAATCAAAAAGTACTATAATTATCTTAACTGGAATTGTAGAAATTTTAAATCGAACTTTTTGTTCATTTTACCAATTTCCGTAGGACTTCAGATGCAAAAAGGAAGTTCTATTACGGCAATAGTCATATTTAAGTATGTAAAAAGAGTAATCATGGCCAGGCAACTTGAAATGCGAATGTTTCTATTACAAAAGGATATTTCATGGCATAGGTACCTTTTTTTCTGGGAAAGACTTTATCAGAGATCTAACTTGAAGCAAAAAACACTATAATTCCCTTACCTGTAATTACAGAAACTTTGAATCAACTTTCTGTTTATTTCAAAAATTTCAGTAGGGCTTTAATTGCAACAAGAAATTTCTATTAAGGCTATACTGGTATTTAAGTAGAAAGAGTCATTATGGACAGACAAATAAGCATAAGAATATTTCTATTTCGAGGAAACATTTTATAAGATAGTTACCTTTTTTATTTCAGAAAATTTTTGATAAAATGAAAATGTATGTTCTGAGTTTAGAAATATGAAAATTCGAAGTGGAAAGGTCAATTTTCATTGTGACCAAAACGTGATATTTAAGTAGAGAAGCCTTTTTAGGTAAAACCGCTGAAAATATAAACTCTTTCATTTCGAGAAAAAATATTATCACAAATCTTCCTTTAATCAAACACTGATATAATAGTCTTACCTGAAATTGACGAAACTTCAATTCGACCATTCTATTTATTTTAAAAATTTCAGTAAAACTTCAAATGCAAAAAGAAAGGTTAACTGGAAATACGAATGTTTCTATTTCAAAACGATATATATCGAGGTGAATATTCTTTCCATCCAAACAATTTTTCAATAATACACAAATTTAAATATTTCGTTTATGATTATCGAAATTGGAAGAGAAAAGGGTAAGTTTCAGTGATCTTTTAGTGAATCTTTAATTTTCAGAAATTATTTTCTTATTCTCTTTTGCTAATTTAAGAAAAACTAATTAGTCTTTTCTTCGAGGAAACTGAAACTGTTTACTCTTGAGCGAGATTTCACTGAATAAATGAAAAGTAACAATTAAATTGAATAATAGATTTTTCATTCACAGAACTGTTCTCTACGTGGCAAAAAGTATTTGACACACTGAAAAAGTTATTTTTCAAGGAACTCTGTACCTTAAGTAGAAACGGCGATTTTTTTAAGAACCTTATCCATGGTTATAACCTTTAAATTTTGAATAAAGATTTATAAAAGAGACCAAGACTATTTTTCGCACTAACAGATAATAATATATAATATTATTATTATATTATTATTATTGTTGAATAATATTCAGTAAAATTCGATGTAGTTAGGCTTATTTAGCATTCCATAACATCATATTCGAAATAGTAAAACAACTCGTTAATAAAATGATGCGAAATAAATATTTTTATATTTTTCACAATTAAACAACAAATAACTGACAAAGAAAAGTAATTATTTTCATAGAGGAATGTATAAAACCTTCATTTTATTCATTTTAATATGATTATATAAGCATACAAAAGTGTTTTCCACACAAAACTCAATTTCGCTAAAAAATTGAGTTAGGCGGCTTCAGATTTTCGTAGCTCATTTATTAGCTGAGTTCAGGCCTGACGAGAGGGGGGGGGGGGACGACGGGGACATTATCCCCGGTTTTGATCGAAAATAAAAATAATGTAATCGATTACAAATTTCAGATACCCATAGACCGCAGTTCGCGTGAATCGATATTCTGGAATTCTTTGATTCGAACAATTTCCATTCAATCTATTTTTTTCCTGGATAAACTGTAGGAAAAATTGAATTATGTAAGTAACTAAAATTAAAAACAAATATGTAGAAACGCTTTTGGAAGAATCTGTATACGAAATTAAAAAGTTAATATTCAGTGATAATGGTCTAAACAACATCGCCGTTTCTACTGTAGGTATAGAGTTTCTTGAAAACTAACTTTTTTATATACGTATGAGTGAGAAAGTTTTGCCAATTTTTTCCACGCAGAGAACTGTTCGCTAAATATAAAATGTTACATAAAATTATGATTCAGAAGAGGTAATTATAATAATGGCTTTAGTGTTATAAAGAGAAAATTTGGAATGAAAAATAAATTAGTTATTTACTTTTTTATTACAACAGAATGATTATATCTCTTATTATTCGTAAGAAAAAGGCGGCTGTTATTAGTTATCGCTCTGAATGTATATTTTATAAGAAATTGAGATGCCTAATTTTTCAGAGTACGACAGGTTAATTAAAAATCAGGCTATTGGGTAAGCGTGACATATGTTTTTTTTTTTCGTTTTCCTTATGAAATACGAAAATCTTTTATTGTTTCCACACTTATAAGAATCCGTAGAAGCTTGATTCATAGTCACAAGAGTGCGTTCTTGTAAAATTTATATTTTAGTGTTTTTTACAAGTATCACACTTACCCATAATGATAAGAAACTAAGCAGAAAATTAAAAATATTTTCTCAAGTAAGTTTTTGCTGGTCA
>CAKNXH010002378.1:394531-438727 GCA_932178445.1 Andricus quercusramuli | reverse complement strand
TATATATATATATATATATATTAAAGGAGTTATAAGTTGTTGAATATAATAATACACCCAAATAAGTCAAAAATATTATGTATCAAGTATCAAATTCAAATATCATTCAAATTTCATTTGAAATACCCCCCTCTTCAGAACATTCAATTTGAGCCATTGACGAAAAATCGGACTAACAGAAAAGCTTCCAGCCTATAGTGATTTTAAAAGCGAAATTTCGTCGCGCCTCTCATTTTCTAACCTCTGATAAAAAAAGCCATCATTATGCCTAAACAAATTTTGTTTTTCAATGCAAATCTACAGTCATTTTCAAAAGAAGAAAATATCAGAATGACATAGGAGATTTTTATTTTTCATTGTACATCTTCATACCAAGGCCTTCAATTCGAGCAGTTTTTGAAGGGAATCAATCTAAAAGAAAAAATTCTAGCATAGTGGACTGAAAAACTAAATTTACCGATTTTTCTAATCTTTCATCTAATGATAACAAAAAACAATACTATGACAAACCAATTTTTATTTTTGAATGCAAATCTCTTAGGCTATAAAGAACGCTCTACAAAAAATGAGAGCTGGTTATTAATACCTACGTAACGATAATATTGCACGTTGGCTCGAAAATGTTTTTTTTTTATAAATTGCATTCACTTACATTTCTTGCAAACTTCCTTTTCCATTATGTGGTTCAAAAATTTATTTTTCAGGAACATTAGGGAGCTTGCGTAAACCGACATCGTCCTTCTGAAAGTCTTTTCGAAGATTAATTAATTTCGCTGAAATTTTCAAATAGGGAAATTGGTACAATAATTGGCCACTTAAGTAGATTTTTGCGTATGGAAATGTTTGAAAACCCTGACAAGCGTGAAAATTTTTTTACAATATATCCATCTTGTTAGTGAATTTAATAATGATTCAAATGACTATGGTAATTCAGGCGTGAAAGGTATTAGTGATCAGCATAGGACAATCAACATACCAACATAGAGGATTAATGATAAAATGTCTGGCCTCTGACATATGGTGATATATAGTCATTGGACACATCAGCTCACAGAGTTCTGACTTTGGAAGCACAGGAATCGGCCTCTACATTTCATAATGATTGGCCAGAATCAAACAATTTGTTTAGACTACAAAAAGAATACAAAAAGCTTAATCTATTTCAAATAATTTTTCCAGCGTTATTGGTTATTTACATTTCACATAGCGTGGCCAGTCATCATATTTTCACTTTATTTACAATAACCATGATTTTTCACTATTCATCGATATGCGCAGACATTTTTTAATTTTAGAATACTAATCTCGTGTATCCTAACCCAGGTTGAAATACACCAATGGCGCAGTACTGGTTCAGTATAGATTATTGGAGTCTCAGTACTGAGCATCGGTAATGGGCCAGTCCTGGCTAGTAATTATCCGTAGCACTAGCATGGCGTACTGGCGCGGTGCTTCATACCAGTACTGGTTCTGTACTGGCGAGCCGCGAGCGTACGAAAATGCTGTAGTTAATTTTTAAGCTGATAAAAAACCATTTAAGTGTTTTTAGGACCATCCAAATCACAAAAATATTTGAAACTTTTTGTCTAATTTGAAAACCCACTATTCATATACTCTAAAAATATCACGAAAAAGGTATCTAAAAAATACATTATAATTCTTCGCGAGTATTTTGTCTATAACTGCTTATGATCCTGCTGGAAATGAATACATATATTAAATCGTTAAATATTATATTACATATAAAATGTTCCAATGCTACTCGGGTCCGAATCTACATCTATATCTCAATCTATCGCTAAGCAGTCAACAGTCTTAACCATGACTCTATACCTACAGAATCAAAAGTTCATGACAAAAAATCCTCATAAGCCACAGCTCAAGAAAGTTAAAAAAAAAAAAAAAACAATTTTTCAACTCTCTTTTTCTGAACAATTTTTTTACTATTATACGACTTCATGTATAGGTAACACAAATTAACTGTTAACGGGAATATAAGTTGAATAATTTTTATATAAATAATTCTAACCGATTACCATTTCTCCATTTTTAATGAGGATTTGAAATTTTCATCGACGGAACTCAGAAATTTTATCGCGAGCTGTGTAAACGTTCTTAATGAGAAATTTGTGCAAGCTTCCGTGTAACGTTTTGCTTGAGGAATTACATCAAATGTGATTTTTTCTGAACATTGTCGCCCGCAAACATGCGGCAATTTGAGATGTATAAAATCTCTTATTTTCCTTTCTTTGCCCTCCTCGATCGAGAACAAGCGCGTCTGAAAAGTTATGTTAGAATTAAGATTTTACTATGTAAAATAAGCGTTCTTTGCAATAAAGGAATCGACCCAGGAAATGAGAGTGCCGGGGAGCATCGAGGTTTCACGGTCGCAATTTCGCTCGCGCCACAAGACCAGCGAATCAAATCACAGCCCCACCATCAGGCCCGTGGTGGCAAAGTCGTCGAAAAGTTTCTCTCTCCATTACAGTTCCCACCACCGTGGCACTCAGCTGACAGGCCCTCCCGCGCCACCATAACGGCCAATCGCTGGTCGCCTCCCACCATTTCCTACCTGACTGGCGCGCACGCACCAGCGGGTATGGGCATAAACACAAGCAGCCTCGCTTGATAGATTCTCACTCAAAACTCACATTCACCACAATCAAGCATGAAATTTACAAATTAACTAAAGACTTTTATGGAAAACACCTCTCTTCTCTTGAAATACTGAAAGATACATCCAAGCTATGTTATGAGGATGCACCTTTCAGGATTAAATATAAATTACCGCAGCACCTATTGCAAAATTAAAACTAAAGTCTTCGAAATATCACACTTCTCGCAGCTCAGTACACTTAGCTAAAGTATTTCTTCTGTACATAGTCTAGGATAAGTTAGTTTAAGGAGTAATATAATTTAAGTCCACAAAACTAAAAAGGTTTTTTATATATTTTTCTTAAAAACAAAAATCTGAACTGTCAAAACTCACAAGTCAATAATAAATACAAACAGAACATATCAATTAATTTAGGGTAAAGTCGCGCAAGATAGGAACCAAAAACTGTGTAACATTATCTAATGTAATTCAATTATGAACGATAAAGAATTTTGAACTGAACTGAACTGAACTGATAGATTCTGGTCTATACGATTGGGTTTGACTGCTTAGTTGGGTTTAGAATATCTGAGCTAGGCCCGCCTGCCAACTTCTCGATCGTCACGTCCAGGAGTAAAAAGCGTAAGCTGTCAAAGACGTACAGTCAAGGACATCGTTGTCATTCCTCAGCTGGTAGCGCTTCCAATACATCCATCAGTGGAAGCAGTAAGACGTCGAGGACGTCAGTAGTGAGCATGCCACCCATTAGCACGCTCTCTCCTCGCAAAAACGAGCAAACTAGCTATGGGTAAAATCCCCCCCCCCCCCTCAATTATTGTTGATGAAATCAACCATCCATCCGCAGTGTTTCATAAACTGTTGAAATCTTAAACTGAGTTCAAGCCTATCGTCTACAACATAGGCTCAGATATTTATTCAGTGCGAGTGTCATATATTGAAGACTTCCGTTCAATAATCTCTCACCTAGAGAAGCAAGTCTTTCAGTATAATCTATACAAAATATAGAACCTCCCCCTATTAAGCTCGTGGTTAGAAACGTCTCGGTTTCTCTTCCTGAAGACTCAGTACTGGCTGAACTTCCGGAAGATGGATATATAAACACGTCAGTTATTCGGATGATAAACCGACTAACGAATAAGGCTCCTCCCATGATACTCCTTACAGTTCCAAACTCACCTCAGGCAAAACAGCTGCTTAATCTGCAATGACTTGCATTCATAAAAATTAAAGTCGAGCCCTACATTGAACCGAAGGAAACCTCCCAGTGTTTTTAATGCCAGAGCTTCCGCCACGTATCAGACATGTGTCACGCTACGCCCCGTTGCGTGAAATGTGCAGCCCCGCATAAAAGCTCTGTCTGCCCAAAAGATAGACAGCCACCAGCCAACTGCGCGAACTGTGGCAAAGACCATCCCGCCAATTACAGAGGCTGTTCAGCCTTCAAGAAAGCCTCAAAGAAACCCGCCAATAATAAATTAAAATCTCGCGATTTTCAGAATGAGAATTCTCTCAAAAACCCACCTCAGCCAGTACCGGTCGAAAAAGCTACAAAAGTCGCGACTCCTCTAGTCAATGCTCTACGACCGCAAAACCAACCACTCTACAACACTGCTGTCGCTTCTACTTCTCGAGAGCACGCGATCAGACCTAAAACCAGGCCAGCGGACGAAAAACCGCAAACTAATTCCCCAAAAAAACCTCCGATAAAGCAGTAAATTCCCATCCGGAAACAAAAATACATCCAGTAACCACACGTGCACAAAATACCCCTCAAGTAACCAAAATTAACTTGGTGAACCTTTTAAAAAGAGACACGACCTTAACCACCGATATAATGGGAGGAAAAATTAATATAACAGAAGCCATCAACTCAACTGCCCAAATCATTCGTGATATCCTAGAACTTGCTATTGAAAATGGGCCACTTTAATAATAATACCATTAAAATAATTTTTTGGAACGTCCTGGGCATCCTTCCTAAGAGACATGAAATAGCCACTTATATCCATGAAAATAACATTACCATCTGCTTGCTTAATGAAACCCTACTACGCGAATTCCTCCATATTAACCTAGTTCGCGGATATAAAACTTACAGAAATAATACTAACAGAAAAACTGCAATTCTAATTCAAGCAAATACTAACCATCATCAACTAATAACACCCAAACTTGAAGCCCTTGAAGCTACTGCTATACAAAACCAGTCCCCCTCTCGCGAATTTAACGAAAAAGATTACAACAAATTTTTTAAACTTGCCCCCTCGATAATTGCTACGGGCGACCTCAAAGCCAAACACGTAGCATGGAACAGTAGGACAACCAACAAAATCGGAAAACACTTATTTGAATTTATAAATAACAAAAATCTGTCCGTCGCAGCGCCAGGCTCTCATACCTTCTTCCCCCACAACAGCAAGCATAAATCTGACCTCATCGACTTCGCAATTACCAAAAATAAATTCTACAACCATGACACTCTTACAATTGATGAATTAGTCTCAGATCATCGACCAGTTCTTCTAACGCATTTTACTAACTGTGAAAAAGCTCCGGTCCCGCCTCGCTATAATTTTGCAAAAGCAAACTGGCAAACATTCAACTCGACCCTACAAACTCATGTTAAGCTCGAACCTACACTGGAAAATACTACACACATTGACGAAGCCATATCTAATCTGATCCTTAGCATAAAAACTGCCATTGAAGCCTCAGTCCCCGAGACTACCATAAGCAAATATGAACTACCTCTCAGCCCCGAGATTAAAGACCTTATCCACACTGGTAATAAACTCTGCCAAACATATCAAAGAACTAAAAGCTGCATCCTTAAAAACATTATTAACCGCCTACGGAAAACTATTGCAATTAATGTTCGAGAGCACCGATGTAAAAATTGGAATACAGAAGTCGGTAAACTTCAAATTGAAGATAACTCTATATATCGTATGACTAAAGCCCTAACAAAGCCGCGAACTAATATTCCCCCTCTGAAAAATCCAGATCAAACGTTTACGCTTTCTCCTACCGATGAAACAAATCTCCTAGCGACAAATTATGAAAGTAACTTCGCTCCACATGACGAGCCATCTGCCCCTCAACACATTGCTGAATGTGAACAAATTGTCTACGATTTTCTTAAGATCCCAAGTACCGATAATTTAAAGAAAAGAACCCATAAGGAACTAACAAAACAAATTAAAACTACTAAAAACAACAAAGCACCCGGTCCTGACTCAATTTCAAACTTAGTCCTCAAGAAACTTCTGATCTCGTGTCTCACTCTCCTACCCACTATCTACAATGCTTGTATTGAAATAAGCTACTTTCCTAATTCATGGAAAATAGCTCACATTTTAGTTTTTCAGAAAAAAAGGAATGAATCCATATCATCCAACCAGCTACAGGCCTATTAGTCTTCTTAATACAATGAGCAAAATTTTTGAAAAAATAATACTCACACGCGTAAGTTGTCACCTCGAGGAAAACAGCATCCATAAACCACAACAATACGGATATAGAAAAGACCACTCTACGCAGCACATGGAATTCCAGTCATGTCAAATTTCTCTCAGATTGTGTAACCATGCCCAAACGGGTAACACACAACAACTTCTTCCAGTTCGATCATTCTTCGGGAAGATCATTAATCGCGAGTGCGCGACTGGCGCGGCTTCGCCACTCCAGCCGCCCACTTCCGTGCATTGGATCTCATAAGAGGGGGCGATGGTTGGGGCCCTCTCATCCCCACCCCTTTTTCTTTTTCTTTCCCGAGACACCAGTTATTCCAGCCTACGACGTCCAAGGTCGCAGTGCTAGAACGTGGGAAGCCTACACCCAACAGCAGCCTGGTACTACTACGGCGAGCCAACGCACCGCATCCAGCCGGCGCTCGCCCATCCAGCCCAACGCAAGCGGCACGCATCCAGATTCCAGGTATACTATCCAGCCTAACGAAAGCAGCCCACTTATTCTGAGGACTACTCAGCACAACTAACGGTACGGATAACCACGAAAGCCCCACTACTCTCGACGTTCTCGTTCCTTGTGTCAAACGAACAAAAACTCAATAAAGCCGACTATTCATTTTCGATTGTACCTGGGGGGGGGGGCCCACGCCTTTCTTCCCTTATCCCATATATTATATAGGTATCTTCTTCTATGGTCATCAAACATATTTAACGATGTTTCTTTGGCGTAACACTACCTCCTTTACCGGGGACCTATTGGTTGCCTTCCAAAGGGGACCTCTAGCCATCCGATCAAGGAGAAACCACCACTCTCTTCATCGGGAATTCGGCGGTTGCTCGTGAGGGGGACCTTCCGGATTGCCGGTCAAGGGGTACACCCTGACACTTTTCACTACACTACATCCTTTACCGGGGGCCTATTGGTTCCCTCCCAAAGGCGACCTCTAGCTTTCCGATCAAGGAGGAACCCTACACTCTCTTCATCGAGAATTTGGTCGTTGCCCGTAAGGGGGACCTTTCGGATTGTCGGTCAAGGGATACACCCAGATACTTCTCACTACACTATCTCCTTCATCGGGGATCCAGCGGTTGCCTCTCAGGAGGACCCCTAGTGCCCTGGTCAAGGGGGATCACGCCAGTTTCCTTCGCCGAGAATTCGGTCGTTGCCTGCAAGGGGAACCTCCCAGATTGTCGACCAAAAAATTGACATCCAGGCGCTACACACTTCACTACCTCCTTCATAGGGTACCTAGCGGTTGCCTCTCGAGGGGACCCTTAGTACCCTGATCAATGGGGATCACGCTTGATCCTTTCGCCGGGAATTCGGTTGTTGCCTGTAAGGGGGAACTCCCGGATTGACGGCCAAGGGACACACCCAGGCGCTACTTACTACATCACGTCCTTACCCGGGGACCGATCGTTTGCTTCTCGGGGAGGATCAAGGAGAATCGCACACGCCCCTTCATCGGGAACCAGGTGGTTGCCTGCAAGGGGGACCTTCTGGGTTGCCGATCAAGGGAACACCCTCCCTCTCCCTTCTATCCACCCTCCTCTTACCCTAGGCCCCTGTGCAGAAATCCCAGTTGCACCGCACATCTCTGTCTTCTCCCAGGACAGCCAACTTCCCAAGGGTACCCCTATTTTCCCCTCTTCAAGGCTAACACACCACAAAAATCATTATAACGAAGAACTGATGTGCTTTTTGTCAGAAACATGCAGTAAACTGAACCATTCAACCCTTCCACAAACTTGACGCACAAAATCCCTCAGCCTGCGAATAATAATTGTGGTGATTCTCCTTAACCACACTCCTCAAGATTTCTTCCCATTATTCATACGCCCTTCGAAGGTGAATTTGGAAAGGATATTGAGGATTCGCAAATTTGGGGGGACTACAACTGACTACAACATTCACAATCCATCATGAAGTTGAAATTCCGATTTTCTTTATAGAAAAAAAAACAAGAAAAAAATTTTCTTGCGATAGTAGTTTTTATAGTTTTTTGACATTTTAGAATACACGAACCATATTTTTCAAAGTATTTTTTCATTTTTTCAATACTTACACTGTCGTAATAGTAATGCCCCAATCATGGAGCCGGCCGTCTGCTAGTACTGGGCAAATTGCCGATTATCTGTACCGGTGACCAGTACTGGGAGTACGGCGGCGCTAAACTCCGGCGGACTACAGAATTTTCCGCCTGGGTATTCACCAAATGTAATTAAAATGCAACAGTTACTATTTTTCGAATCATGCTATTTGAGCAAGGTGACCAGTCATTACTTGCATAACAGAAAACTTTTTCGTTGAAAAATGTTTTATAAGTATGTACAGAATGACAGGTCGTGCGTTGAGACATGTTAATTTGTTAATTTTTCATTCATTTTTGCAATGATCAAAGAACTCATTTGCTATGAGGAAATGGACTATTTTCAAACGGAATGTTTACGTTTTTGGTCGATAGGATATCAACCAGAGTCGGTGACTGTGTTCTACAGGTAATGTGTTATTTATTAGACTTAGTAGTGAAACAAGTTTTTATAATTAAATTGCATTAAACTAGTTGGAAAAAAAAGTATTTTTTTACTCGTGAACAATCATTATAACACCGCTTATTTTCACTTAATGCTACGGAGATCAAGCTAATTTGATAAGTTCTTCTTTTCTACAAATTTGAAGAAAAAAATGTACTTTATGACGGTGAGGGGACACCATATTTCAAAAATTGTTACTGCTATTGCAATTTTCTACCTATAGAGCGGAGAATTTGAACAGTTTTTAAGTATCGGAAAAACTCTTGCTGTTTTCTATACTTTTGTGAATTTAGTTGTTTTTGAGGATAAGTTACATATTGAAGTGAGTGATTTTGTCAACAAAGGTGTGAATTTACTAATTAAAAAGCATGGTATCTGGTCTGTGCTACCTGACAGTTTCTTCAAAAGCTATTCAAAGTTGAAGGAATATTCGTTTTGTCAATTTGTGCCACTTCCGGTTCTCTAGTAGAAGTGGGCTTGGAGAAAATGTATTTATCTTTGTTATTATGCGTTTCTTCCTTATTGATCTATACGCTACTGAAAAAATTTGCAAAAGCATTCACACATTCCTTAAGGTCTTTTATCTCCCTGTTTTCCTATTGAAGAATACATTTCTCCGTTTTTGTATAGTTTTAGCAGTTATCTTTGTTACCTATGGAAATCAATTCTCTGTTATTTTAGGTTACAAGAGACAATACTTTGCTGCTCCATCTTTAGTTTTGAAAAATTTAGATTTCATTTTTCATTCAGTTTTTATACATGAAATTAATTCTTTATAGTACCAGTCAGAAAATTGAAAAAAAGTGAGAGTTGTTACCAATTTGAGAATGAACTCATAAAATTCCTTGAAGAATCAAATTATACCTTTGAGTGAATTTTTCTAGCGGAACTGATCCCATCAAACTAACTTATACTAATGAGCTGTCCGGTTTATGTTAAGAGACATAGGAATTTCAATGTGTACAAAGTGAATTCATTGAATGCGACGATTACTGTTGTTATTCAAAATTAACTTGTTACAGTATTATTAATGCATTTTGGGGTATGATCTTGAAGTGCCCAAAACGAAATGAACTTTCGGGTCTAAGGAAAAAGTATCTTTTTATTTTGGAAGATAACCGCGATCTAAGAGTATGAATGTGTGTTTGTAAGAAGATCCTTTGTACGTATGCCACGTTATAGAAACCGGCGCATTAGACGGAATAATACGGCTGGAGGAATTCCAATTGTACTGCTATGTCGTTCGGTTTAACGATTCCGTCGGAGTTACAGCGCTCAGCAAGCAGAGACTACCAGAAAGGGAGAGATATACGATCCCGATTATAGTTATACGCAAGTCGTGTTCGAGTACCTCCTAATGCTCCATATGTGCATTCCGAAGGATAGCGCAAGATGGTCTACCTTGAATCGACAGCATCCACTTGAGGGAAGCATTCCCAGCAGCTGCTTCCTGCTTTTTGATTCAAGCTGGTATGTTGGATAATCTCGTCAACGAACTACTAAGTAAGCTGAAGATGCTTAGCAAAATACTAATTTGAAAAAAGCATGAATTTTCGCACCATTCATTTAACCATTGCAAACTTTCCATTCCGTTTGGATGATTTCAAACCAACGATGCTGCCACCAAGAATAGTTTTCTTGATTTTGCATCTGGAATGTCTCATAACCATTTTTCGATGAAAAACAGAATCTGCCCTGGAACCTTTTTTCAACAAAAATTAATTTTCAGGGTTCCGTAGCCCCGCGCAGAAACCCTGACAGTTTCGGTCGGGTGTCCGTCCGTCTGTCCAGCCTGATTAAATTAATTATTTAATTATTAATTATTTAACTTTTTTTCAAGGAGGGAAAGTGAGCGGAAATGAGAGGAGTATAGGAAAGTGAGTGTAAAATAGTGGAGAAGAAGTAGGAGAAATAAGGGGCGGGCAAGTAGGGGAACTGAGGGGTGGGAAAGTATCGGGAGGGGAAACGAGGTTAGGGGTAGTAGAAGGCTCTATTTTTCAACACTACCTTCTAATTCTTCTCCTTTAGGAGTCAATGTTTGGCCTTTTGACTCCCTCTTTATTACCCTTCCCTCCAACTTTGTTACCTTCTAAAATTCCTCATTCTATATCAGCTGTTGTACCCTGAATCCGCGATTTTTTGCCATCTTTACTCTCTTGCCTTGCGGTCATCTCTCCCTCTATTTCCTGCTAATCTCTACCTCTCACTTGCATACCACATTCAAACCTCATTTCGTATTTTTATTCCTCCCATTTGGAACGCTCCACATTAAGAGTCCTCTCTTCATCCATAACCTTCCAGATACACGCTTGTGAAATTCTGCTCCCCTCTCTCCTTTTCAGTTTCTCTTAAAAATTCCAGGCTCTCTTCAGTTGCCTGACCAAATCACCAGCATGAACAGGATCCATCTTAAAAGTTTCTAATGCAGAGTTTTCCCCTCTTATACGATTTTCATCCACAAACCCCAATTTAACACTTCATAGCTTCACAGTGACCACACTGAGATATCGAATGTCCACACTCTCATCCACCAGTCATCCTTCAACCTTCCTCTACCCATACCACATACTTGTGCCATTACTTTATTCGCGCATTCCAATCTCTTTCCCTATACATTTTCTGTCAAAAAATTAATATTAGAAAGAATAGTTATAAGCCAAAAATATCAATTTTCAAGCTAGAAAGTCAATTTTCTGCCAAAACAAATGATCTTTAAATAAAATACATAAATTGTCAGCTGAATTGTTGAATTTTGAAGTGAAAAGATAAATTCACAATCAAAAATAGGATTCCTGAATTTTTAGTTACAAAAACTAATTTTTAGACAAAAAAGGAAACGAGTTTTTGAACCAAATAGTTGAATTTTACTTCAAAATATTTCAATTTTAAACTAAGAAGATGCATTTTTAGGCAAGAAGAATAATTTGCTACAAAACAAAAACACGAATTAAAAACTTGAATTTTCAAGCAAGCAGAATAATTTGTTTCAAAAGAAGCAAAGTTTCAACAAAACACATCATTTTCCAACTAAAAAGATGCATTTTCCACCGATAGAATTAGTTTTCTAAGAAAAAATGAAACGTCAACCAAATAGATGCATTTTCTACTAAGAGAGATGAATTTGCATCAACAATGAGATAATTAAATTGACAATTGAAAAAATTACTCTCCAACAAAAAAAGAACTAATTAAAAAAGGGAACCATTAAAATGAATAAGAATGTTATACAAAGTAGATTATCCTTTACGAGATTTTTTAATTTTCAATGAGAAAGATTAATTTTCGACCAAAAAAGATCAATTCTTTAAAAAAAATGAAAAAGTAAAATTTCCAGTGGGAAAATTAATTTTCAACAAAAAACACAACAAAATGTCAACAACATGGTTGAAAACTGTTTGGATTGCCTATGTAAATTACTCCGGATGATCTGGATTATTCTTGATTACAATTTGATTACACTTGACTAAAAGTGGATTAGAACTGTATTACTCCATATTAGAATTGGATTGCGACAGATTATAAGCGGTTAACCTTTGGATTACACGTGTACTTCACCAGGTTAAAAGTGTATTACTGCGAATTATCAGATTATTCCAGATAACAAGTGAATTACTCTGGATTGAAGTGGATCACTCTGAATACATCGGATATCCAGTTCGCATAACCAATCGGTCAAGCGGATGACCAGAGTTGTTTCTCCCTCGAATACATATAAATTTTTGTGAAATCTTCAAAAGATTTCAAAATATTGCAAACAAACGTTAACGTGAAATTAACGTAAATTCTTACATAAATACAAAAATAAATGAAAAGATTTTAATCATTTCAAATAATTCATAAAAAAATTTCAAGAATGTCAAAGTTACGGAAAATTCTAAAAAGATCTCAAAAGATTCTAAAGATTTTAACTATACTGAAATCACATTAAATATATTTAACATCTATCTTATATTTTATACTTGCTTAACAAGTTGCAATTTTATTCAGATGGAACACTTCTAATACGAAGTGAGAACTCAAATTCTAATTTTGTTAATCAGTTGTCTAAGGACATTTTGTATGAATTTATGAAGAAATCTTAAGCTGTTATGCGCAAACATTTGTTTTATTTGTACAGTGATTACTTTTCTATATTTTATAAAATAGTACGAGCTCTAAACTTTGTCATCTTCGCTACCTAGAAGCAAAACAAAATTACATTGATACCCAAGATGAATGAAGAATGTAAGCAATTTATTTCCTTGAAAAATAATAATCTGTCAGCAGAAAAAATTTCATGACTATGTCAAAAACAGATTTTTTAATTTTAAAATTTTAAAATAGCAAGTAAGTGATAAAAATGCTGATTATAAAGCTCTCTCAATATTACTACTCATACTAAATACTACAGAACTTTTAACTTAGAGCCCAGGCACGTTTTCTGATTATTCATTTCGTACTGGTATTCATCTCGTACTGATTTCTACTTATTACAAAAATTCGAATTTTCTATTCGGCAATAGCATTTTTAGTATTTAATATAGAAATGGTCACTTCTATCAATAATTGTTGAAGAAGATTGTCTGGACCTCTTTAAAATAAAAATTTGATGTGAAAGCTTTATTTCGTATCTCGCGTTGTCTGGCTCATAGTTTGAATTTTCAGTTTTTCAATATAATTCCCTGACGTTTTGAAGAAGAATGATGATTCCTGCAGGAGAATATTTGAAGGTGACTATACAGCTCTTTTTGAAAGTAGTGATTTCTTCTGCTGACTGTTTTTCATACCTGGCGCTGTTTGTCTGAAAATACACATTTTCGATTTTCCAATATCATTTCCGATGTTTAAGAGAAGACCCGTGAGTGCAATCCGAAAAAAGTTAAAAACGATTCTGTAAGTGGTCTTAAAAGTAACAATTTGTCTTTTTGAGATGAACCATTTTTACCCTGAACATTTTGTTCTTATCTCGCATAGTTTTTTTCTGGAAAAATGAATTTTTTATTTTTAATAATATTCTCACGAATTAAACATAAACCACCTCTTACTACAGACAGAAAAAAACCCTCGTAAAAACTGTCTTCTCACTCGCGGAGTCTCAAGACATAGAGATTGGATGGAAACCGACAATAGCAAATTTTGCATAAAACTAATACCTTTTTATTAGAATGAAAATGTAAAAACCAAATAACTTCTTTCACGGAAACTAAGTGAGATGGGACAGAAAATTTTATGTCTTTAATCATAATATTTTTTTTCATGTTATGCTAATTTCAGAAATAAATAATGTAATTTTTCTTTCACATTCAAGGAGAAGTAACAGAAAAATCTGGAAACTGGTTAATATCTTCTGCATCCTTTTTGATTTATAATTAAAATTTGTGCATCATCAACAAGATGCATGATACAATTCAATAGTGTGTGCTAGTAAACAACAATAAAAAATAAAAAATGCAGAAAAAAATTTGTAGAGTTTCTGCGGCTTGTACCAAAGAAATATTTCATTATTTGGCTCACATGGAAAAAATATGTGCGTTTGTTTAAGAGTCAATGAAAGTCTAGTTTTTTGCAAATTTTAAAACAATTCTAGATCACGTTAAACAAATTTTTTTTTCGATTTGCCAAATTTCTATCACGGTTTGCTAGCTACAACTTTACTTATGAAAAATTCACCATAATTTTTGTACAAATAGAAACATTTGTTTGAATTTCCAAATAAAAAGAGAGAACAGAAGATAATAACCGATTGAAAATCAAGAATCTTGAATTAGATTAATATCAAATTGAAAATACCATTTAACGTCCCATAACAAAGTTAATGTATAGAATTCCTGGAAATAAAACAAGAATTAAACGACCAAATCTAGACAAACACGATAAAATGCTCCTATTGTAATTCCTAAGAATAAAAAAATGCATGTCTTCGGACATAAATAAAAAAGAGGGAAAAAAATGAGGAGGCAACCAACCAAATCCCCTTCCTTCTCTTTTTTCTTTATTCGTCTTTTTTTGTATGCTTATCAAATCACAATATGAAAGCATTTATAATATTTACCAACGTTTCGGTGCTCACATAGCACCCTTATCAAGGCAAGAAAAATTAGAGCAGGTGGGAACAGTGACAATGAGACGACGCTATCTCCTCGATACCTGAGATCTAAGTGTAGGTCAAAAGGCAAATCCGTCACAAACAAACAAGAAATAAGAGAAAGTGAAGACTCATGAAGACCTACCGCTAAATTCCATTAATCATACTAGAATAACTTTTGTTCAATTCATCTAAAGCAGTTTTAAAATTGATAGACGACTTATTTTGTTTTCCAATATGAATAATTTTCATGAATTCTCTCTTTCTCTCATTACTTTCACTATATAAAATTTCAACATTATCCCAGTCAAGCTTATGGCCAACATCAACAAAACCTCTCGTATGTCTAGCAAAAACACCCTTATAACCACGTCCTAAACGAACATCACTTTTGTGTTCCACCACCCTAGTATTACGAAGTCTGCCAGTCTGCCCCACGTAAGTCATCACACAGATCTTGCAAGTGATTCTAATTGTGATATATTGCTCAATCATCTTTTGTGGGTAATGATTGAGAAAAAGAATATTCCTACCATCATTCAAATTCTCTTTGTGAAATGAAATGTGGGACAAATCTAGAGCTCTGTCACCTGAGTTTTTGATTACTGCAATTTTGTTTTGAAAAGGATGAGCCGAGGAGAATTTCAAAATTCTACCTGATTATGTCCATTTCGTTTACTAATTGTTAATAATATTACCATCCTGACCTTTCATTACTTCTACGTCCAAAAAACTGATTTTATTATTCTTCTCCATTTCATGGATAAATTGAAGTACTAGAGGAACACATAATAAGGTGTCATCAACATACCGGAAGCAAAAGGGCAAGACAAAATCCAGCTTCTTAAAATCAAAGACCTCCAAATCCTCCATAACTGTTTCTGCTAAAATCGGAGAAATGACTGAACCTCTGAGAGAACCAAACTTTTGCCTATAAAAAGATCCATTGAATTTAAAATAGGTTGAGTTCATAATGGAATCTATCCCTTCAATAAAATCTTTTTGACTTAATCGAGTGCGTGTATTTATATTATCCCATCTATTTAAAATTTCTTGTTTAACCGATTCAAGGGGAATACTTGGAAACATAGACCTTGAAGTAATTAAAGGTCAGGATGGTAATATTATTACCAATTAGTATAGGAAAAGTACATATCCAGGAAGAGTTTGAAATTTCTTTTGGGCTCATCCTTTTCGAAACAGAATTGCAGTAATCAAAAACTTAGTTGCCAGAGCTCTAGGTTTGTCCCACATTTCATTTTATAGAGAGAATTTGAATATTGTTAGGAATACCCTTTTTCTTAACCATTACCCACAAAAGTTGATTGAGCAACATATCACAATTAGAATTCAAGAAATCAAAAACAAACAAAGTAACATATTATCTACAGATGATCAGAAAGAGCAGGAGCCTGGGTGGCTCAGACGATAGCGCATCGGACTTCCATGCAGGAGGTCTGGGTTTCGACACCTGAGCCGGGTACCAATGGAAATTTTTCTATGGAAATTTTTCTATGTACTCCTAACGGGGCTTCAGTAGTTCGGAACCCACCTTAAACTGTAGGTACCCTCAGAAAAAGCTGCTATCGTACCAAGGTGGGGTTCCATGTCGAGGGAAATAGCCTTGGAGGTCGAAGCCGATGATATAAAGACTCGAAAATGAGTCATCGTTCTTCTTGCGCTTGGGGGCACCACGGTCGATGGTCGCTGGCCGATTTCGAGTAATGAACACATACAGATACACTCACATAACACACCAGGGTAGTGCTTCGAATCTGTGCATCTACCTGATGACCTCAGGGGGATCGCTCCGTACAGCCTAGCCTGCTAGGGAGGCTGCCGAATGGAAGAGTGGGTGAGGATCACTTTGCCTGATCAACAAAGGGGGACGTTATTTACTGTGCGATGGGTATGCCTGGCACCTGAGAGATATAATCTCAGAACGTTAATAACAACGAAAACACACCGAGATCCAAAAACACTCGGCGAAGGATGGCCGGATGCGGAGTACTGCCTTGAGAATAAACACTAGTGTGGCACAATAGGCTTTATAGCTTGAGCGCCAGGGGTTGGGACCTCACGCCCCCCTCTCCCCGCCAACATTACAACTAACTACCTAATCAGGAAGAATTGAGAGAATGTAATTCTTTTAATACTTTTGTTCTTCCTTTTTTCGGTCAAATTTCGAAAACAATTGAATTTATGTTAGAAAAATTTAATATTCATACTATTTTCCGTTTACTATTTAAGATGTATTCAATAATAAGTTTCGGTCAAGATCCTTTACATAAATTTGGAAAAGGTGGTGTTGTTTACAAGATCACTTGGAAGATCTGTAAGATGACTTACGTGGGACAGACTGGCAGACTTCTTAATACGAGGGTGGAGGAACACAAAAATGATGTTCGTTTAGGAATCTTCTTATAAGTGTGTTCTTGCTAGACATACGAGAGGGTTTGTTGATGCTGATCATGAGTTTGACTGGGATAATGTTGAAATTTTACATAGTGAGAGTGTTGAGGATAGGCGCAGGATAGTGCAAGAAGCAAATTGGTGTTTGAAATTGTCAAACGCTTAAGTGTTTCTCGCGACAGAATCAGAGCCTCTGACAGATTTCCCATTCATAGATGGTATAAAATTAGGCTATCGTAAGTCTCCTCGAAGCAATGAGTGGGGTTCCTGTTTCTCGAAAATGAGAACGAAAGAGACGTGTGCGATAATTGTAAGATAAATAGGAATATTTTCTTAGAATGTAAGCGAAATATGTAAGCAAAATGCGCGAAATTTAGAAATAAGATTGACGTAAAACCGAATGTATGAGTGAATGTTTACTTAATAATAGAATCAATGTATTAACAAGCGAGTTGATTGATGCGCGCTGACACGAATCAAGTTAGATTCAAAATAAAAGGAGAGGCAGAATTTTTCTGCTATCATATCTTAAACTTCTCAACAAACACAAAATCGAGGATGTGAGTTTCCTAAAAGATTAGTTAAGCACTTGCGAGCGAAGAGCCGTTGTCCGAAGCACAACCAGTGCATCGCGAAAACAGATGTAAAAAGCAGATCGGAAACAATTGTTCCGATCTCATTGAATCAAGAGGGTTGAACGGTGGAGAAACCTAAGCGGCGCCACCGGAAAACAACCAAACACGAGAACCGAGCGGGACAGCAGGCTTAAACGATCTTTAGGGGCAAGCAAAAACATGCTTCGCCCACGGACTTGTGCCATGAAAAAAGGAAACGATAGTGAAAAATGATTTGAGGAATAAAATAAAAAGAATTTTGAGATTTCGATTCGTTCAGCGTATATTCGGTGTTGCCGATGACGGGAAAATTCCACGGTTTTCGGGTAATTTCACTAAAGTTGTGAAATATCCGGGAAGATTTCTAAACTTCCAAGGAAATTTCGCTCTGACGTCATGACGCGCGGAAACTCGGGGGTCCTGCCGGGCAACACTGGGGGCATCAATCAGAACGTTTGCAGCTCCGGAAAAGACAGGTTGTAGTTCGGCGTGAGACAACCAAAATAAAAACGTATTTTCCATCCTCAGCGTTTTGTAAAAAAAAAAACATTGTGAACCTTGGTGCGTAAGTCTTCGAGCATGGCGTAGGCTACGCTTCGTTTATTTTCTTTTTACGCTGCTTTATACCGCATTAACAAGTGGAAATTTGCGCCTCGCGTCTCTTTGTGTCGCATCCTCGGTGTGAACTTTTTTGTGCGCTCTTGTGCGTTTAACGCAGTTGTAACTGAACTGTGAATTGTACTTTGTGCATCTCGAATGTAAATCTGTCTTGTGCATCAGTTTTCTGTGACTGGAGTGAAAATTTGTTATTTGTGACCTTCTTGTGACTTGTGCTATGGAATAAAAAATTGAATCGCATCCCCATTATTTCAACATTTTGTTCACCCACCTCCTAACGCGTACAGAGAGTAATGAGAGAAAGAGAGAATTCATAGAAATGCTTTACATTGAAAAACAAAATAAGTCTTTTATTGATTTAAAAACTGATTTAGATAGATTAAACAAAAGTTATTCTAGTATGATTAGTTACATTCAGCTGTAGGTTTTCTTGACTCTTGACTTTCTCTTACTTCTTGTTTGTTTGTGACGGATTTGCCTTTTGACCCACACTTAGATCTCAGGTATCGAGGGCATAGCGTCGTTGCTTTGTCGCTGTTCACACCTGCTGCAATTTTCCTTGCCTTGATAAGGGTGCTGTGTGAGCACCAGAACGTTACGAAATATTGTGCATGCTTCCATATTATGATTTTATAACAGGGATGGCCAACGAGAGGATCTGACGCTTCTGCTCCCCTCCCGTTTCTTCCCCCTCTCCGAGCGCCTTACCGAGAGTTCTCCTCTTCTCGTTTCGTTATACTTACGCCTCGAGCACGCAATGTTAACGCGGCTGTTGGCTTTCGGCGCGTTCATATTGTAAAATGTAAATTTAAACTTGAACAGAATTAATAAGAAGATTGAAATGTATTTTTATGACTCCAGTCATTGATCTACGCGGGTTTATTTTATTTTTTATTTTTTAAGGAACTTTTTTTCAATATATCAAACTTGTATTTCAAACAAAACAGCTATCTTTTCTAAACATTTTGATTTTGCTTACATTTCATAATAATAATAATATAATTGGGAAGCGCTTATAAGCAATAAAGATATAGAGGGCGCGTGGACTTTATTACGGGATGTCATTGTCAAAACTGCGACTGAAATATGTGGTACAGCGGTTGTAGGAAGAAAGTCTGGCGATGCGTGGTGGAACGATGAAATTGCGGCAGCCCAAAAAGAAAAGAAAGAAGCGTTCAATAAAACGCTGAACATGACAGGTCTTAGCGATGAGGAGAGAACTAGACTTAAAAATGATTACAGACACAAAAATAGGAAAGTTAAACGACTAATTAAAGAGAGTAAAGAGAAAATCGGAACAGAAGAAGAGAATAAAATAATAAACTACTTTGAAGGAATTATGAAACTATTATATAAACAGTTGAAGGAAAGTAAAAGTACAGAGTTTGCTAGCATGAGAAACAGCAAAGGCGAAATGCTATATGATATAGACGGAATAGTAGACGCTTTGATAGAGTCTTTCAAAGAACTATTGGGAGGTGAAAATATCGGACAACAAAACTGCAACATAGAAGATAATGCATTAGAAAACCCAATTGAAAAAGTCTGTGTCACTGAGGTCAGAGATATAATTAAGAACTTGAAAAACGGTAAGGCTGCGGGTATAGACAATATTAGCGCTGAAATGCTTAAATACGGTGGCGAGTACATACCTCACAGGTTGTGCGAATTAATAAATTTATGTATCGAAACGGGAGAAGTCCCAGACGATTGGAGAAAAGCGATTATCGTACCAATATACAAATGAAAAGGAGATAAAAGCAACTGCAGTAATTACACCCTCGCCGAAATCGCCATATATTTCCCCTATTACCAATCTGGCCCCGATCGGGCTGCCATGATCTGGCCCGGATAGGGCTAATTTCATGGCCCAGAGTCGTGCCATACCGGATTGCCCGTTTTGCAACGCGACCTAGTGCATGTTATACGGGAAACAGAGAGTGGCGTTGTGGTACTGTTGTTCACTTTATTATAAACTTCATTATAAACAAAACTCAAGTGCAGGAAATTAGGTTTAATCTATTGGCAGATATATTTCTCAATTTTTACGAAGGTACGTAAGAATATTAAATGTTTTTCTGATACACAACCTCACTTTATCTTCATACAACTAATTTTATGTATTTCAAAATGTCATCACATAAGAAGAAATTAGATGAAATATATCAATCTTCTGTATGGCAAATTTTAATTATAAAAGCTGTTTGTATCAACCGAAAAAGAGTCTTTATTTCATTTACTTTGAACATTTTAATTTTTGAATTTTTGAATAATTTCATTGACAATTGAATGTCTATAGTGTAACTGAAAAGTAAATGTTAACCTTCCTTTAACAGTAAGAAGTTTAAAATGATGTATATTTCAAGAAACCATATCAGGCGGTTAATTTAATTCGTTCACCATTTATATGATTTAATGAAAAGGAATGCGACTGCACCGGAAGAGTGGCCAGAATTTAACATTCAAAAAGTTGGTCATGCAGGTTAGTTAAAAAAAAAAATATTTACTGCGCCTTTTTTCTGGTTCACAATTTCTATTTTACAGGAAATTTAAAAACAAAGATGTAGAAAATACAACGAAATGCTGCAATACTTATCAGGGTTTCTGCCCTGCCTGGGAAACCTGGAATTTCCAGGGAATTCGTATATACTTGGAAAATCCTGAAATGTCAGGGAATTTTTTCGAGAGCGTGCCTAATTTTTTTTTTTATTGCCATATAAAATTTGATAATAATAATTCTCCATTGGAAAAAGTAGCTTTATATTACTGTATTTAACTATTTTGTTGAAAATTTGTTTTTTTTTTGGTTGAAATTAATTTTCTTAACTGGAAATTCGACTATTCTATTTTCGGTTGAAAATTTATCGTTTTTAGTTCAAAATTCAAGTATCTGGTTGAAAATTCGAATATCTGGTTGAAAATTAATTCATTGTTTTGAAAATTCTTTCTTTTCGGTAGAAGATCAATCTTTTTGTTTGAAAATTCATATTTTTGCTTAAAAATTCAACAATTTCTTTGCAATTTTCTCTCTTGACTGAAAAATATTTTTTTGTAGAACAATCAACTCATATTGAAAATACTTTTTTTGGTTGAATTCGACTGTTTTTGATTTTAAATTGAAATATTTTTAGGTTGAAACAACAAATATGTACTACATTTTTCTTTCAGGATTTATCTTCGTGCAATAAAAAACGGAATAAGACTGATTCTACATTTGCAAAAATAGCTTCATATTGATGTATTTAACTATTTTGTTGAAAATTCTTTTTTGGTTTAATTCAACTATTTTTGATTAAAAAGTAAAATCTTTAATGTATGAAATCTCAATTATTACATTTTTTATTCAGAATTCATCTTTTTCGCAATGAAAATTTAATTACTTAATTAAAAATTAAACTCTTCCGTTAAAAATGAATTTTCTTTGGTTGAAGACACATTTTAATTGAAAATTCACCTCTTTGATTGAAAAGTAAGCTATTTTGTTGAAAATTTGTTTCTTTATTGGTTGAAAATTAATTTTTTTAAATTGAAAATATAACTATTGCAGTTGGATATTCCATCATTTTACTTCAAAATTTACCTTTTTTCTTCATCATTTTAGTTTAAAATTCATCTTTCTGTTTTAAAATTCAACTATTCCAGTCGATAACTATTCTAGTTGAAAATTCATCACTTTGTTTGAAAATGTAACTTATTTTTTTGCAAATTTTTATTTTTTTATTTTTGTTTTAACTGAAAATATAACTATTCTTATTGAATATTCCAACATTTTAGTCGAAAATTTATCTCTTTTGTTGTACAATAATTTTCTGAACAGAAAATTCAACTATTGATTTTTTGATTGACAATTTATCTTTTTTAGTGAAAAATCCAACTATTTCATTGAAAACTCATGTATTTTGTTGAAAAATCGTATTTTTTGGTAGAAAATTCAAGTATTCCAGTTAAATGTTCATCACTTACTTTGAAAATTTATCCTTTTGATTGGAAATAAAACTACTCTGGTGAAAGTTAAACTGTTTTGTTAAAAATTCATTTTTTTGGTTCAAAATTTATTTTTTTATTTTTTCTTCATTTTTAAAAATTCACTCCCATATTTTATTTTTAATATTTTTGAATTTGGACAAACACCACATGCTTTTTTATTGTGATTTGATAATAATAAAAATAAAAAAGACGAAAGAAATAAAAAAGAGAAGGAAGGGGATGTGGTTGGTTGCCTTCTCATTTTTCTTTCCTCTTTTTTATTTTTGTCCAAAGAAACAAATTTTGTTTTTTTAGGAATTGCAATAGGAGCATTTTGTGGTGTTTGTCCAAATTTAATCGTTGAATTCTTGTCGTTTTTTCAGGAATTCTATATATTCCTAAATCTTTGACAATTTTTATAAAGAAATATTTCAATAGAGAAGTCGTTTTAACCCTAACTGCGGTTAAACAAATTCCGGGAAAATATGTTTTCTAGGAGTTCAAGTTTTGTTCATGCTTGCAAGGTACGTATCATTTATACATTATATAATATAAAGTAAATTTGAATATTCAAGCTCTTTACAAAGAATAAAATTTCATTTTATTTTTAGATGTAGCTTGTGCCAAATTCAAGGACACAGAGAAGGAAGTGCTTTCTCACATAAGCACAATATTTATGAATGCCAAAGTTTGGGATGGCAATCGCAAACAACGAAAAACTTAAAGTATTCTCATAATGTCAAGTTAATAAATAATACAGTTCAATTTATCTTGTGGAATATTAATTATTTAGATTAAAAATGCCCCCTAATTTTCAATATCGCTCAATCGGGACCTGATAGGGTACCGACTTGGCGCTGACCCGGCACACCGATCGGGCTAACAAGATTGGCCCAGACTGGGCCGTGCGTTTCATCACGGGTCTGATCCGATCTGGCTTCCCGATCTGGGCCCCATTTGGCCACATCGGGCCCCCATCGGGGCCACGGAAAAATTTCTGTGAGGGCAGAGGTATCAGCCTACTAAGTACCGTAAGTAAAATATACTCAAAAATACTTATCCGTAGGGTAATGCAAATTACAGAAGAGAAAATATGGGAAGTCCAAAGTGGATTTATGCCAGGAAGATCATGTACGGATCAGATATTTAGCCTAAGACAGGTCGCAGAAAAAAGTTTGAGAGTAGGAAAGAAAGTCTTCTGTGCATTTATCGATCTAGAAAAAGCATTCGACACGGTAAATAGAAGTAAACTTTGGGAAGTCCTTAAAGAGTATGGAGTGAATGGAGGGCTCCTACAAGCAATAAAAACAATATATACAGGTAGTAAAGCGAGTGTAAGGGTAAATGGGAAAAAGAGTGAATGGTTCGATATTATGCAAGGCGTGAAACAAGGATGCGTTATGTCCTCGTGGCTTTTTATCATATTCATGGATAAGTGTCTTAGAACTGCCCTCTTCGACGAAAAGGTGTAGATCTCGAAACCGTCAAGGTACGTGGGTTGGCTTTCGCGGATGACAAGATTGTTATGGCAGAATCAGTCGAAGACTTGCAAAGAATGTTGAATAAACTTAATACAAGCATGAAGAACATGGACCTCAAAATTAACGTGAATAAAACGAAAGTCATGGTGTTTGAGGGAAAAAGTGAGAAAACAATATGCAACATAGTTCTAAATGATGAGAAATTAGAACAAGTTGACAAGTACGTATATCTAGGTAGTCTATTCACTAACGACGGAAAAATAGATGGGGAATTAGATAGGCGCATAAATAAGGGTAAGCAGGTTATCGGTAGAGCAAGGTCCATCCTCACAAATAAAAACATATCAAAAAAAGCTAAAATGGCCATACATAGCTCTATTTTCGTACCAACTGTACTATACGGTGGCGAGACATGGACCTGTCAAGAAAAAGACAGGAGTAAAATCAACGCGATCGGCATGAAACCTCTGCGCATAATATGCGGGAAAACACTGATGGACAAAGTACGAAACGAGACAATCCTCGAAGAATGTGGTACAGGGGAGACACTAGTTGACATATGGGAAAGAAATCAGCTAAGGTGGTTCGGACATCTTGAAAGAATGAAAGATGAACGACTGACCAAGCAAGTGTATAAAGGTAAAGTAAATGGCAAAATGCCCAGAGGTAGACCGCCGAAAGAATGGTTAGAATCTGTGAATGAGACACTAATACGAAGAGACATAAGAAGCCATAGAAATACAAGAGCCTGCATGAAAAAATGCGTGGACGTGAATGAAGCTAGAGTAGTATGCCAGGACAGAAATATGTGGCGACAAATAGTTTATAAACAGAGTGACAATAGAGTGAATGATGCCTGAAACAAAGACTTTGGATACTAATGGGCCCAGGTGGGGAACCATACATAATAATTTTGTGAGGCTCCTCACTTGGGGTGATCGCTAGAGAGATTGATCAGCAACCTGGGTCGGAGCAGTGTTGCGGAGTGAACGTGTAATTTATATAAATAACACGAGAACTCCAGATCAATCTGAAACATCTATACATAACACCTACATACCCATCCACCCTATATCCATATACCGATCAACCTCATATCTATATACCTATTTCACTACTTTCCAACCGAACAAGTCACGCCTACCCCGGAAGGGAAAAGGCTTAATGGTATAATAATAATAATAATAATAATAATAATAATAATAATGAGGAGCTGAGGGCTGACGCGAGTAGCGGGGGTAAACGAGGGGCTGTAGCGTCTTTCGGGGCCGTTCGGCTTCGTCCGCCCAGCAGCCGAGGAGACTCTACCCGTCTGCACACCGCGCTCGCCACATGGTCCCAACGAAGATGGTAAGAGAGGGGATCACGAACTGACAGATTTTTACTCTTTTACTCTCGCGTTGGACATCCCTGTTTTATAATCATAAAAATTAGAAAGACGACAGAAATAAAAAAGAGAAGGAAGGGGATTTGATTGGTTGCCTTCTCATTTTTCTTTCTTCTTTTTTATTTTCGTCCAAGGTAATTTTTTGTTTGTTTTTAGGAATTGCAATGGGAGCATTTTGTGGTGTTTGTACAAATTTAATCGTTAAATTCTTGTTTCATTTTCAGGAATTCTACATGATAACCGATTTCAAAATATTTGTTGGTATGTCAACTCACAATTTTGTTTTCCTCAGCTCAATTGAATACGATTAATTTCAGCTTTTCAACTTCGCGCGCGACTGTTGTTTCTCGCGCTTCGCGCTCGATAATGTACTTACCTCTCGCGAGGTACTCGTTCTGTATATTTCTCGCACACTCGTGCACGGGCCTTTTAGAAAATTAGAAGTCAAAGCATCGGCAACCGTCATTTGGTGAGTGCGAATTCTCTTTTGTTAAAGCTCCTTTGACTCTAACGAACACATTCTCCTCACGCATCTCATGCTTCGCACTCAATTTTTTCCAAAAGCTGAACGTTTCTACATTATGTTCGACAGTTTTACATCAGATATATATTATGTTTATTTCTGTACCTCGACCTGATACTGCTTATACAGATATTGCAAAGTAATTCACAAATTTTATTTTTCACGAACATTTTAATACTTGCACCTTACTTTGCACTAATTTTTATTTTCAGCTACTGAAACATGAATCATTCCAATGAATTTATATTATTACAATTCATAATATGCATAAGTATTGAAAGATACGTATTTTCATTATCAAGATTAGAACAAAAACTATACGTCTTACTGAAAAATAATTTATTGAAATTTGTAGACCTGTTTGAGGTGAACAATTGTGCTCATTAATATTCTTTCGTTTCTCCCATAGTTTGGCAACAAAAAATGTTTTTTTTTATTTCTTAAGAAGCGTATCATGATCGAAACAAAAAATATACGTCTTATCAAGAAATAGTGCACAGTAAATGTGTAGCTATTTTAAGATGAACAATTTTTCTCTTCAACTTTCACTGCATATCTCGCAAAGTTTTGCTCAAAAATGGAATTTTCCATTTTTGATAATATTTTTCACGATTTGAACAAAAACTATGCATTTAATCATAAGAATGAAAATTTATAGATCTTCTTAAAATGAATCATTTTGATTTTCAGAATTTTTCTGCATCTCGCATAGTTTGAGCGGAAAAGTGAGTTTTTAATCTTTTTCTGAAGATTTTCTGACTCGTTCTTTCTTCTTGAGCCTTAAAAATTTTTTCCAAAGCACAATCCAATCTGATCAATCTTTCGAAAGTTAGCGTGTCTACACGATACTACAGGCTACGGCAAACAGAAACCTTCGTAAGAATCGTTTTTGCTGACTCATGGGTTCTTAAAACGTGGAGATTTGATGAAAACCGACAAAGTCAAATTTGACATAAAACTAATACCTTCTCGTTAGAACGAGAATGTAAAAAAGAATAATTTTTTGATATTTCGCAATATCTGATTGTTAATTTAAAATGTTTTATTATGAAAAAGTACTAAATTCAAACTTTGACAGTTACAATGTTATTTGTTTCAACTAAAAAATCTTTCATTTCTAAGTGAAAGTGGTACACTTTGATTCATAAATTACAATTTAGATTTATAAGTTTCTCAAGAATTTTTAAAGGTTTCAAGAGAATAAAATTTTTTTCTTAATATTCACAGAAAGACGTATATTTTTTTTTTGAATTAACAATTTCAAGTGAATATTTAAAAAATTCTAGATACTTAAAAACATATTTGAATGTCTTAAAAAACTATCAACCATAATTTAAAATTCGAAAAAATGTATAACAAAATGTAGATTTTTAAATATTTCCAAATTGAATTTTGAAGCTTTTTAAGGTCTTTGGAAGGTTTTAAGATAATACAAAAATTTCTCGAGATTTCTTGGGAAATATAAAATTACTTTTCATTTTGTAAAGACTAATTTCAAAAGAATATTTTCAAAAACAAAAAAAAACGAAAGCTTTCTATAATTGTCAATAAAGATTTCTGGAATATTTTAGAATAAATCTTTAAATTTTGGAGGGTTTCAAACAGATTTGAAGAAATATTCGAATTTTTCAAAAGATATTTGTAAATTCTGAAAAATTTTCTATAATAATTGAGATTTCAAACACTAAATCTTCAATTTTCTTCCATTTCCAAGTGTTCAATTTTTCTTTGCATCAACTTTCAACAGTCAAGGACGGAATAAAATTGAAAATGAAATTCTCAACTGTTGAATTTCCCATAATTGAAAATTGGATTTTCTGCTATTGAAAACTAAAGAAAGTTCAAATTCAAATGTTCAAAATTTGGAAATCAAGGAAACTTTAATATTCAGTAGCTAGATATTCAATATTTGAACTTTCAAGCAGTAGAAATTCGAATGTTGAAAATTCAAGAAAATTTAATTTTTAACTATGAAAACTTGAAGAAAATTAAAGACTTTGGAAATTAAGAATTCAACTGTTGGTGATAATAGATAATTCCGAATTGATTTTTCAACTGTTGGAAACCGAAGAAAATTTAAGAGAATTGAGAAGTAAACTGTTGAAAATTCAAGAAGATTTATAACAGAATTTTCATCTGTTTAACATTTAATTTTCGTCAATTTTCAAAATTTGAATTTTCAATTGTTGAAAATCCAACAGTTGAAGATTCAAGTCATTTTCGAAAAAATCGAATTTTTCAACCTTTCTTTTCAGCGATAAAGTCTTTATTCAATCATATTGTGAAATTATGTGAATATGACATTTTTACCACTAAAAACTGATGAAAACTGAAAATTGAGTTCATAAAGATGAACTTTCAACAGTTGACCGAATCTATTTCAAATGAGACAGGCAGTGCATGTTTCCAACGGAAATAAGACAATTAATTAATTAATTACAAAATAATGATTAATTTAGGACTTTGGATTCTAACATGCAATCCGGTCAAATTGTCATGAAAAACGAGGTAAATTATACATTTTATGAAATAAAATGCAGATCGGAGAAAAAAAGTGATGCCAATTGCACAGGAACAAATTTCATTCTTTAGTATTCCATTGAAGGAACTTTTCTTACAGTTCAACAGATATTTTTGAACAGTAGTTCATATGATTTAAAAAACATTAAAAAATGAACAATATATTCAATAGATTTTACTCGGTCGTTTTTATTACGTCACATCATCTCAATTTCAGTTCTAATATTTTTGAAATTTCGAGTCTTTCGTGGTTCAAAAATAAGTCTTAGTATAAAATTCAGAAAATATCAGCAAAATAATTAATTTACAAGTTTAAATTCAAAACCTACACAATTTTTTTTGAATCGTGTGTTGTTTGGCTTAAATTGTTCATTTTCGTTTGTTTTTCTGAATTTTGAAAATGCTCCGACTATGATAATTTTTCTTTTGATCGAAAAAAGTCAAATAGATAAATATTTCAATCTTTCGGGTATTAGGAACTGCCGTACATAAAGTTTCTGAATTTCAAAAGAAATAGTTTCAACAATTTTGAAAATGCACTAACTTTTTGAATTTTATCCGAAATATCTGTTTAACGATCTCGAGATTTCCTCTTGGTTCCTCAAACTGTGTGCCGAATTACAACACAATCCGATTAGCTTTTAGGAAGTTATTCTGTATACGGCCGTCCTGATGAAGAAACTGTATAACTGCATTTGAAAGGAACCGAAATATTCAATAAAACGCGTTTGCATCTGTACCTTTTGACTTATGAGATTTTTTGAAAATAACAATACTGTTCTTGGGTAAATCGGACATGCTTTTTTCATTAAATCAAAAAAAATGCGAATTTCATTTATTTATATGCAAAACTATAGATATGCTAGATATCAATGCACAAAGTGGCCGAGAATCCTTGCTAATAAACACATCTGCGCAGATGTGCTGCCGAATACAGGAATCAGCCTTCAAAATGCCAGTTTCAAGATCCGAGTTTCGTGCTGGAGAAACTTAACAACTAAATATTTTCCAAAAATTGATGAAACAATAAAATTATTTTGTGATTACTAATTGATTATTAAATCACAATTAATTGTTTTATAATGATTTTAGATCATTAACAATAATTATATACTCAGTCAAGCCGAATTATTTTCGCTTGATAAATAAAAAATACAGATTTTCCATTCAAAAGAAGGATCGGAGGCTCAAAGTTGCCATTGAATCTTGGTGAAGAAACTTAACATGTACTTGTGCTATTCGATTTTAGGAAATCGGACTGCAGAAAAACCGAGGATCCTTGTGAGCAAAACAAATTTGCGCAGATGTGTTCTATTTCATCAGGATCTGAGGGCATACAATTTGCAGAACATTAAAAAAATGTTTTTTTAAAAAAAGTTTGTAAAGGTATTTTCGTGACATTTTTAACAGGACATTTAATTTTTGGATGAGCCTTTTAGTTTTTTATGATTCTTTGCGTGATTCCATAAAAATAAGGAACCTAAAAGTTTTCTTAATTCAGAGGTAAAAAAGAACATAATGCGTTCAAAGCACTTTTTTTACTCGGAAAAAAAGATTTATCAGTTAAATGGCTATTTCAAGAGATATAGGTGAGGTATTGAACATTTAAGTTTTTTATGTATACTATATTATATCATTATATTATAAGAAGATTATAATTGAGATAATAGGCATTAAAAAATTATTGCAAAATTTTATACGATGATAAAAGGAGATGACACATATAACAAGAGGTTGTACTGAAAATAGTTAAATTACAAGGAACTATTGAATTAAAGAAATTTTTACTTGTTGAATTTGGCTATATTTACTTCAATTTCTGAAACATTGACTCAATAAAAATCGAAAACGATCACCAATTTTGAAAAACAAAGGATTTTTGTAACTGCATTTCGTCCATAAATTAGAGAATTTTTTTCTCTCAATTGTGAATATTTGTATAGCAAAACATTTTATCAGAAACAGTAGTATGAATTCCCTTATTACATGATTAAATTTTTTTTAATTAATACAAGTGATGTAGAAAATTGAGACATTGTACTGTACATAATGATCTTCTCAGCGTTTTTTGCAATGTCCAACTTTCCAACCCACTTGCTTATAACAGAATCCCGAGCAGCAATTGTTAGGTCCTCCAACTGGTTGACAGTTTTGGCCATTGGCTTTACATTTTCCAAAAGCAGGTGCAGCGCACATCATTAGGATAGCAGTCATCAGCAGAAAAAAGATGCAAGATTTGAAACTGACCACTTTTTAAAGAATATTTCTGGACAATATAAAAATTATTATTCAGTCACTGTTATTCTTGATGGAATTATTTGAATTATTCTGAAATCATTCAAAAATTGTGTGAACTACGGTTTTTGGTTATTATAAGAATAACCAAAGGTTTGCAGAAACAAATTTCATTTTAAGGAACAAATTTTATGCGATGAAAAAAATGTGCTAGATAAAAAGCAGCAATTAGAATGATGAAAAAAAATTGTATTAAATTATCAAAATATTTTTAAATATTGTAGAAGACTCGTTATGAATAACTTGATTGAATTGATGAGTAACAATATGAAAAATTATATATACTTACGATTGTAGTATCGAACAGAAAAGCGGACGGTTAAAATGAACTGAAGAATCCAGTAGCCGTTTATATATCTTTATCCAAGCAATCCATCTCTTATCTGAATTACTCTTCTTCTTAGAGGAAAAGTGTTTCCAAAACATGTTTAATCATGTATTTACAAGGAAAGCGCTCATGAGGAAAATAAAGTGTTAATTAAATATATCATGATTGGGAGATCCCCTGAGTGGCAAAAATTCCTGGAAATCTTGAATCGTCCTTGCGATAATATTGGATTATCTTTTAGATTCAATACCAGCGTATCAGTGAAATACAAAATAAAGAGCTTATAACATTTTCTTTTGTTTGAGAATTCAATTTTTTAGATGGATCAAAATCAGAAATTTCTCTAAAAATTGCTATATTTTAGATTTAAAAAAAATTAAGTTAATTAATTTAAGCAAAACCTGATGAACATCAGTAATTTTGAATTTCAAAAATTAAGTAAATATTCTGAAATTTGAAAACAAAAATGCAGAAAAAAATCGTGGTAATTTTTGTCTTGTTTCAAGAAATTGAAAAGCTTTTTTTGTAATTAATGTATTTTCCAAATTCGAATTTCAAGATTTTCAATTATTGGAAATTATTAAAAGATATTAAAAAAGCCATTTCATAGTAGTTGTTTTCTCTTTTAATCGAATTTACATTTCACAATTGAATTCCGCATTTATATCAAGTTTCTTATTCACTTGAAATCTGAAGAAAAAATAGAATCAGTAATTGACGTGATTAACCATTTTTGCTGAGGCTTATCTCAGTATATACTCTGAGAATACATTCTCTCTTAAAATTCGATAAGACTTATTACGTTAGCAATCGTAGAATATCCAATGGTCATTGTTATAGATTCTTTATTACATGGGTCTTATTCATCTTTCACTGAACATAAAATCTTGAAGAAAAATTTAAGTTATTCTCAAACTCATCACAAAACTTCCTTAATCTGTCAAATGGCTTATTTTAAGGGCCGCCCACAAATTATGTTACCAGTTTTTGGCTATTCTTCACCACTCCCCCTTCCCCTAAAAAAGTGACGTAGCCAAAAATTCTCTAAGAATAGGGAAAAAGGTACATTTGAAAAAAAAGAGGAAAACAATAGGGACATAAATTCTTTCAATTATTATTATTGTAATTACCATATTGAATGCAATATTAAGTACTTCAAATTCCTGAGATTTCAAGTCGAAATATGTTGCATTTTCAACGAAATGGTTCACTTTTCAATCTGCGTAGATGCATTTTTAACCAAATAATCAAATTTTGAAACGATGAAAATTAACATTTTATCCAAAACACTTATTTTTTCCAGTTAAAGAGGAGAATTGTTCAGAAGGCAGTTGCATTTTCAATCCAGAAAGACTAATTATATACAAAATAGTAGAATTTTGTACTAAAAAAGATATTTTCCGAACTAAAAATGAAATCTTCAGATTTTCAATATAGAAAATTAATCTTAAAAAAATTTGTTAACAAAGCAGCTGAACTTTCAAGCAAAAAGGTTTTGAATCAAAAAAGATGAATATTTGATTATATAGTTGAATTTTGAACCAAAAATATAAATTTTTCACGGAAATAATACATTTTCAACTGAAAAAAAAATTTTTCAACAAAATGCACTCATTTTCCATAAAATCGTGGAATATTGAAGACAAAAAGAACAACCATCTACGAAGCTGTTGAATTTTCATCCCGGAAATATGATTTGCCAACAAAAAAGTTAATTTTCTACCAAATAGTAATATATTCCTAATGATGGTTTAATTTTCAACCAAATAGTTGTGTTTCCAACCAAAAATATGAATTTTCAGCAGAAAGGGTGATTTGCAATCAAATAGTTTAATATTCTACCAAATCGAGGAATTTGTAAACCAAAAAGACGTACAACAAACAAAGTTTAATCTACAACTCGAAAGTATGAATTTTTCACTGGAATAATGTATCCTCAACAACAACAACAAACATTAATTCTCTTGAAAGCAGTTTAACTTCATACCAAATAGTTCATTTTTTATCCAAAAAGAGGCATTTTCATCAAAATAGTTAAATTCTCAACCAGAACAAATTAATTAATTAATTTTCACTTGAAAAATAAATTCTCAACAACAAAAGGAGAATTTTCAAAGAAGTATTTCAATTTTTTACAAATAAGATGGAATTTCAACTTAAATGATGAATCTTTAACCAAAAGCATGAATCTTTCGAAAAGAAGTTTTACTTTAAACAAAGTGTTTGATGTTTCAACCAAAAAGATGTATTTTCATCAAAATAGCTTAATAATCAACCAGAAGAGACTAATTTTCAACTAAAATGATAAATCTTGAAAACAAAGCAATGGATTCTCAACACAAGAGTTTAGAGTTCAACGCAAAAGATAACTTTTCAATTAAGAATATTAATTTTCTCAACATTAAATAGTAAAATATTCAACAAAAGAAATAAATCCTTATACAAAAATTCAATTTTCAACAAAGTACTTAAACCAAGTAGTTGAAATTGTAACCAAAAATTCTGACTCTTTAACAGAATAGTTACATTTTCAACAGAATAATTAAAATGTGAACGAAATAGAATTTTTAACGCTGCTTTTTGTTTAAACTACAAATTTACTTTTCCAACGCTTTACGAAAGATTTTCTTTTTTAATTGGTTATTTGAGTATTAAAATTCAGTCATAAGAAACCGGGATATGAAAATGGTTCAGGGTACAAATTGCCCATATCAAATTTTTATCAATAAAAAATTCAAAAGAATGCAAATTGTCAGCATTCTCCACTTCACCTATCAAAAAAATCAATCGCTTTGAAAAGTTGTCTTTATATCCTTTGAGATTTAATGAATAACATTCGAAGATATAAAGACAACTTATAGAATTATTCTAACCAATGAATTTTTCAATACAATTTGAACAGTCAGGGAATTAAATCTCAGAATATAAAACCATAAAGACAAAGGTAAATGTAAGTAATTTCCTAAGAATTTATGTCGAAAAATTATTCCACTTTTACAAGTTATGCGTATAGGTTGTGAAAACTAGGTTGAAAATACAAGCTGATGTTTATTTGAGATAGGGAGGAATGCATGGTTTTTGCACAGAGCTCTTAAAAATACGAAGGACGGAAGTTAGAGAAACGAGTTTTATCGTGGAGGAACTTAAGACTGAAATTTACCTTCCAATATATCTTCTCAAGTAGAAACGGCTTTCTTTTTGCCGTAGACGCAAACGTAAATTTTAGAAAATTAAATACTCAACGAGGTCTCCCGAAATTTCTTTATTTTCACATTCTCATCTGAATGTTTTCAAATAGCTAAAAATAAAACAAGATAGCCTGAAATTAATTAATTCTATCCTAAAAAGATCTTGCTTTTAATTTTCTGCAAAGATTTCCTGAAACTATGGAAGAATAAAGACATGGTAATAAAGTGGGGTACGTAAATCTTATTTTCGTCGACAAAAAACAGCGACGTTGATAAATGACTCTAAATCTCATAAATGAGAATCCAACTCGCGAATATACTTTTCCACTTCTGATAGAAAGAAAGCGAAGAGCTGAAGTTGTTACTTTAGTGCAATCTATAAAAGCCAGTGTGCTGACTTCACAAATTTATTTTGTTTCATTCACAGACTACTTATGTCCCTATGTTTCGAATCCTCATATTTAGATAAGAAACTGTTCGTACTGGAATTTTGGTAAAAATAGCCGGATTTTGTTGATACACAAAATCGCTCGTATTTTCAACCAAATCGTTGCATTTTCAAAAAATACTAGAAAATTAATTTTAGACCAAACAGTTGCATTAACAACCGAATAGTTTAACTTCTCATATACAAAGCTGAATTTTCAAACAACTGGTCGAATTTTCAAACAAAAAAGAATCAAAATTCAAACACAAACAATGAATTATCATCCACAACCAAATAATTGAACTTTCAAGCAAGAGTCAACGGCGATACCACGCTGAAAACACCAGTTCCCGTTAGATCACTGAAGTTAAGCAGTGTTGGGCGCAGTTAGTACTTGGATGGGTGACCGTTCAGGGAATACTGCGTGTTGTTGACCCGTCGTGGGTGTGGTGCACCCACACTGGTAGTATTTATCCACCTAGAAACACTACCCGAATCGGGTAGTGAGGCAATGAACTTTCGAGTTCGAAATGCTAATCAATTTTTTTTTTTCAAGCAAGAGTACCAATTTTCAACAAAATAAGTCAACTTTTGACCAAGCAGTTGAATATAAACAAAATATATAATACGTCAACCAAAAACAGTTATATTTCCAACCAAATTGTCGAATATAACTACAGAGATGAATTCTGAACCATAAATATAAAACCGGAATCCTTAAATAAAACAGACTGATTTTTAACCAAACAGTTGAACTTGCATCTAAAATAAATAAAATTGACACCAAGAGACGAATTTTCAAACAGAAAAGACAAATGTTCAACAAAAAAGTTGAATTCCCAACACGGAAAGATTTTTTGGTGAAGAGAGAAACAAATTCAAGTAAATTGTTGAATTTCAGAACCAAAGAGGCGAATTCTTTAGAAAACAGTTGAACCATATCCTGAAAACATGAATATTCAAGCAAAAATCTAATCTGAGATTGAAAATCTACACACACACAAAGTCAGACAGACAGACTGACAGACAGATACATTCGCGGAAACTTAAATAATAAATTTGCTACTAGATACAAGACGAACTCACAACAAAATAGAGACATTTTCAACTAAAGAGCTGACTTTTTTACCCAAATTTACAACAAAATACATACATTTTCCACCAAATTGTTGAATTTTCAAATCAGAGCCATCAGTTTTCAACCAATAAGGCAATAGCTAAGTTTCGTTAAATTTCCATTGATGAAAAATTGATTTTTGATCAAAAAGAACAACGAATTTTTAAGAAAACACTTAAATATTCAACTAATAGATTTGATTCCTATAAGTACTCGAACTTTTAACCAAAAAATATGGATTCCTCATGAAAAATTTCATAGCATTTTTTCAACCAAGAGCTTCTTACACAAAAGGATGAATTTTCGATGAAAAAGTGAAATTTTAGAGCAAAAATGGTGAATTTCCCGTCGAATAGTTAAATTGTCAGCCAATGAGATGGATCTTTTACTAATAGAATGAATTTTATAGAGTAGTTCCACTTTCCACCGAGCAGATAATTTTTTGAAAGAAAAAAAAATTTACAACAAAATACATACATTTTCGATCGAGTTTTTGAAATATTTCACTCGAACAAATCAATTCCGAATTAAAAATTACATTATTGCTTCTGCTACTAAAAACGATTAGTTTTCAAGCACTAATTGAATAGTTAAATTTCCAGCTGAAAACTTAATTTTTGACACAAAAGAACGAATTTCTAACAAAATAGTTCAATTTTCAGCCAAAACAATGAGTCTTTAGCTAATAAAATGAATTTTCAACAAAGTGGTTTGAATTCAAAATAAGCAGTTAACTTTTCAACGAGACAGTTCATTTTTCCACCAAAAAAGGCAAATTCATATGAAGCTATATAAATTTCGAATCACATTATTGAATCATCAACTATAAACCCTCAATTTTAGAACTACAATGGAATAGTTGAATTTCCAGTAAAAAAAAATGAGTTTTCAAACATAAAGGAACAAATTTTCAACAAAACAGTAGAATCTCAACTCATAACTTTTCTACCAAGTAGTCGAATTTTCAACCGAAAAAGATGACTTCTCAATGAAAAATTCAATAGTTGACTTTCCGAGTAAAAACGATACATTTCCAAATAAAAACAAACGAATGTTCAACCAAATAGTTCAATCTTTGACTGAATCGTCGAATTTTCAACCAAAAGAGATGAATTCTGAATCAAAAATAAATTACTAGACTTTTTGATTAAAAGGAATTATTAACCAAAAATATTTGGAATTTCTTTCTTGGTTCTATTCATTCAGTTCGCATTTAGCCAAACTAATTGGAAAAATGGGAAATTTCCTGAAAACATGAGAAAAAGGTAATTTTCCGAAAAAGGAGGAAAAAAATTAAATTTTTCATGCGTGATGTTTTGTGAGTTTTCAAAACCTGTCCACCCTGCCAATGTGACGTAGTTTCTGAACAGCCGCTTTCCTTACATAAAGTTTTTAAATTTAAAAGAAAACTATGAAAAATCGCCTTTTCTGACAAAATAAAATTTGAATTAATTATCAGAACAGAAATGTGAAGTATCTCGTCGAGGACAATTTCCAACCTTCGTCTTTTCAGTCACTGGACGCCGAGAATTCCGGAGTCCAAAGTCTCATATCGATTTCCGTTATTTCACATTGGGACCTGTATCGCCGTCAATCGTCTTTTTTTATTTTTTCGAACTCGTAAATTTTAAAGTTTGACATTACACCCTCGACTTCATCTTCTCGAGGCGAGAGAACTTACGAGTTCAACGCGACAACCCGTTAAACGAAAGCCTCAGGATATTTGTTATTTCCTTTCGTACCTGCATTCCAAAAATCGAAAACGATTACATGCTGAAAGGAAAATATATTATGTCAGAAAATCAAATTAAGAAGTCTATTTAAAGGTCTTGATATCAGAGAAAATTGTTTAAAATATTGTTATTTGTTGGCGAAATTGTGCTTTTCCTACAAATTATAAAAATAAGTTCAATCTGGCTTTAATATATCAGTAAATTACTGTTAAGAATAATATTTATCTATTGAGAGATTCTGCATTTGTTCTAATAACTTCCATTCATTTAAATTTCCTCCTACCAAATTAAAATATATATATATATAGCATCTCATGGAATACACGATATACCTAATAAATGTTAGGAGTAATATTTCTCGTCTATGACATTTTGTCATTGTTTTAACAATTAAAAATCGTTAACTTGGAGCTTCTCATGAAAATGGTGAATGAAAGTATAGTTTACCCGGATTTTCTTTGCTATTTATTCCAGCATTAATCTGATTCTATCTCATTCATTTAAAAAAAAAACTTTATTCGAATTAATAATAGTTGTATAAAAATTTAATATATTACTTTTAAAAAGAATGAAATACATGATAAAAAGCGATGTAGTGTGAGAAATTAAGAAACAAATGTAATTTACCACAACCCCCAATTCAAGGCCATCAGACGTGAATGATTATTAATTTTTCGATCAGTTTTACAGCTTCTTTGACCCAAAATATTACTTTAAACATCCATGAACGGTGTCTTTAAATTAAAGAATACTAACAGTTCATGATTTGTTGATAACAGAAACAAATTTGAAAAAATGGAAATTGATGAAACAATTGTTATTTGAAAAATTTTTAATTATATTAAAAGTCAGTTATTAAATCTTTAACGACTCCTCTCTTATCAAATAATGATAATTCATATAAACATTTTCTTCAAAAATGAAGCGTGTATGAAACTAACTTTTTACATAAAAGATAAATTTATAAATTTATATGAAAACGTTATTTAAATTTTTTGGGAGCATTTTCCGGAAAAAATACTAAGTGTTTGGAAAGTAGAATGAAGAATGCTCAAATTAATCGAGTCGGTTCAGCCCAGTGGAAGAATCCGAAAAAAGTAAACAACAAAATTAAACAGTTAATGTCTTCTTTTGGGTATTCGACCTTGAAAACTCAAATTATAGAAAATTGGGAAATATCCTATTACTCAAAAAATTGAAGAGAACTTTTCATATGTTCAGTTATTACTAGTAGACAATAGCAAACCGTTATAAATTTTTAAAAGTTAGAATTTCTTTGGAACTTCTAGAAATATGTTTTTCTGATTGAATCATATGCACATATTTTTCAAAAAGTTAAATATATCTGACCTTAAATTTCTTCAGCTTGAACTAGAGAAACATGTTATCATTTTGATTTTTTGGGAAAAATTTTCTGATTTGAAAGATTTTAAGTTTTTTTGAATTATTAGGATTTTACAGAAAAATGTTCTCCCTGATTCAGGAATTGTAGGGATTTTGATTTTTTCCGTGATTTTGGAACGTTTCAAACACCACGAAGTTTTCTTTTTCATGAAAAAAGTAATAACATGTTCTCTTGTTTATACTAAGCAAATTTCAAATTCGAAATATTCAACTTATTTCACAAAAGTGTTTTTCATACATATTTAAAAAAGTTTATATTAAACCAATTTTTTTCAATTCACCGTTCTGTTGATACAATCCAATAGCAAATATTGTACATACGAAAAAATTTTCATAATTCTTCAGCGAATGGGGAATTTATTTTGTATTTTTAAGTCCACATACATTTTTTTCTACTTCTTTTGGATGCAAACCGACAAATTGTTTTTCACTGCGACAAACTAAATTGATTATTTCTAGCATCTTGACTCCAACCTAGTACGAAGGTCATGATTGAAACTTATTGTGTGAATATTATTTCTCGAAAATTTTTTGCAAGTTACTAAAACTCAATTGAATTAAAGTCAACAGCACGTAGTTTTTTCCCAAATTTTCCGAAACTAAGGTTTCTTCAGAATCCCGTATCCATTTCAAAGGTCCTAGGGTTAAAGAACTTCCATATGGTAACCAAATTATTTAAAAAATTTCTAAATTAATTTAACTCTATTCAAAAGTTCCAGAAATGTCTCTAGCTATACAGGAATTTCATAATTGCAAAACCCAGAACCAGTAAAAGAATTTAAAGCAGTTTTACAAAGAAGAAGAAAGTAAGGAACAGATATGGAAAACACATGCAGTTATTTCAGAAAGATAAGGGGAATAGGGAAAGATATATAAAGAGGGGACGCAGTCAGTATACACAGGGGTGGAAGAGGGTCATGGGTCTCAGAGGAGAATTTGTATCTGCATTTTAGCGCAGTGCACAATCCAGGGAATTGAGCCTCATTTCCGGCGATTGGATAAAATAGAAGTATACTTTTCAGCCCGCTCTTTGGGGCAGGGAAAATTCACGACCACGCCCTGCCAAAAAGTTCAATGGTGCTTCCATTTTGTACTTTAGAGTGTCCCCCAATGCTCGATATGGAAAGTTACCGTGAAGCACGTTGTAAAAGGATCAAAACTTAAATGAAGTTAGCGACGAGGTAGACAACCCACGTGAAAGCTTGCCTTATACTATAATGCAAACGCCACTTGCATCTTTTCTCATTTCATTCTCACCCTCTTTTTCATTTTACTTCACCCTTTGTCCTTCGTCTTGAATAATACTTTACACTACCAAGGTATCTTTACAAATCCTTGGTTTCACACAGCTTCAACGAATCACGGGAGAAATAACAAATTGAACCCAGGAGTACTTTCAAATAAACCGGTACTCAGTCCAATTCCTCAAATTCCTTGTTCGGCTCGAGAAATTGCTTGAGTAGAAGCTTAGCTTTGAATTGAGAAAGAAATTACACCAAAACTTCTAAAATTGAGTGTCTCAAATACAAAAAATCACTCCTTCCTTTCCCATGACTCCCCTCATCGCACTTTTCCCTCGATTCCTCTCCTTTCCCCTGCTACTTCTTTTTCCACTTTTTTCCCCCTCACTTTGCTTTCCCCACTTCCCCAACCCTAATCATGCTCACATCCCTACTACACTTTCCCTACCTTCCTTGTCCTTTCTCACCTATCTTTACCCCACTTTCCCTACTTCCACTCTCATAACTTCCTATCACTTCCCCTACTTTCCATCCCCTCATTTGCCACCACTGTTGTAACTATCCCTACTTATTCTGCCCACCTCATCTTTCCTCATTACATTTTCATCCTCTTTTTCATTTTTCCTCGCCATTTTTCAAATCACGGAAAAAATAACAAAATAAACTCAAGACCCACTTCAAAACTGGTACCCAGTTTGATATCGTAAACGCCTTGTTCTGGCCGAGAAATGGTTATCATATTTTCAGAAATAAAGATCAGAATAGATTTATAAATTCCAGTTCTCGATTTGGAGATTTAATATCGGAATGTTCAAGCTGGATAATAGTGCGAGAAAGATATCGAATCAATGAAAAACCTGGTTCAGAAGCTTGGCTTTGAATTAAATATGAAAATTATTCAAAATGTTTCCACAACTAAGCGTCTCAAATAGAAAAATTAGTCCCAGCGATAATTTTCCTTGTCATAGTTTCCCTTAAAATCCCGTCTCTTTTCCTGGTTCTCCTTCTTCCAGTTTTCCTCTGATCACTTCCCTTCCTCTACTTCCCATCCATCCCATAACTTCCTCTCACTTCCTCTACTTCCCAACCCCTCGCTTTCTGTCATTCCCGTTGCTTTCCCTGAACGTCAATTCCTCTTCTCATTCTCACCTTACTTCCTCTCACTTTCCAGTTATTGACAACTTGTAGTTGAACATACAGAAAAATACTCTGTGAATGATGATTGGTGAAGCTAATTATTAGTCTTAGAAAGATATCAAGCGAATAAATAATATGAAGTAGAAGCTTAACTTTGAATTAGATATAAAAAATAATATTAAACATTTTGATACGTAAGTGTATCAAATAGAAAAATTAGTCCCTCCCCACCCATTATTCTCCTTATCTCACTTCCCCCTTAACTTTTCCTCCCTTCCCACAATCTACTTTCCCTCTCCTCAATTCCCTTCCTCTAATTTCCCTTCTCTATTTACGCCATCTCTATACTTACCTTCCTGCTACCCTTCCCCTCCCTTCCTTGTCCTTACCCACAGTACTCTTTCCCACACTTTTCCCACTTCCCCTCCTAAAACTTCCACTCACTCACAGTCAAATTTCACAAATTTCTTGTTCTGCTTGACAAATTGCTTTCTTCTTCTATTAAGAATAAAGATAAGAACATATTTATGTACTCTCGTTTCCTGTTACAATATTTAGTAACAGGTTGATAAAGCTATTCAATAGTACAAGAAAGTTATCCGACTAGTAAAAATCATGGAGTGGAATTTCAAATTTGATTTGAGTATAAAAACTATACCAAATTTTCCCCCATACCCTCCTCCTTTCACCTACTTCTCCTTTTCAATTATGCTCATCCTCTCACTCACCCTTCAATCCCGAAACCTATACTCTTTACGTCAATTCTCGTCCCGTATTCCCTTCCTCTATTTCCCCATTCCTCATTTTATATATATATATATATATATACCTATGTATGTTTTTTTATTATATGATAGACAAATAGAACTTTTTAAATATATATCATTTGTGGAAAGTGTGTGTTTTTATGATTTCTAACAATTTCACATCTTTTAACGTGTATATTGCAAGCAATTTTGATGGAAACAAGACTACAGTAGAGAAAATTTCTCCTGTGATGATTTTTGTTGTTATTTTAAACAAATTTAAGGGAAAAAGTCATTACTTATTCATTTGATGACGTTAAAATTAGTTTTCCCATCAATATCGGTCGTTCTAATTGGTAACTTGATGATTTTTTTTTGTAACTTCGAAATTTATTTCATAAATTGTAAGAGTTCTTAAAACAAATGCATTATTTAGACATATGTCGGCAAAAGAATCTCTCTTAATCATTCAATTGTTATATTAAGACTGCAGTTTCTGGAGCGAGTAGTATGACCATTCTCTTCTAATTTGGTCTATGATCAACTATTTTCAGATTGGAATATATAGCAGAAGGCCTGCTAATAAAAATGTTGAGTGTATCATAGGCAGAAGTGGAAGAAACGTCCCGAAGCTGCGGACTCATTGAAATAATTAAATCAATATAAGAGTCTCAAACTCAAATCACTGACATTAAAAAGAGGCTGATTTTACTGTCGACAAATGCCCGAATAATGCATTAGTTCATTATATTTGTTCAAAAAAACATGCAATTCATCGATTACTTATGAATCGAGCCAAATGATCGTGGAATTTCCAATCAGAAGGACGGACAAATAGGAAATAAGGACTGACAATTATAAAAGCTGATTATGAATGTTGCGGAAATTGTCATCAAGTTATCAAATCAAAGGACTCATATTTGAATAAACGAATTTTTCCGTCGGTAAGTGCTTGAATAACGCACTTGTTTATAGTGCCAACAAGAATCATCGTAGGAGACATTTTCCCCATTACAATATTGTTTTCATGCAAATGTTTTGCAATATGATTCAAGCCCCGTGAAATTATCAACAATAGAATTGAATACACCTTTAACAAATAATTCGCTCATAAATTGCTATCATAATATCGCAACAAAGAATCTAGAAATCATGTCATTCTATGAAAGGTAGGCGATTGCAACTATTTCCGTAGTTTTTACGAAAATGGCAAGCTTTGTCCAAATACTATGAGGGGCTCTGCCCGGGGCTAAGAGCCTGAAAATTTTGTTTTTAAAAATGTGTTTTTTCTCAACCATTTCTGCTTCAAACATACTTCGTTGGCAGATAATAAGGTTTACGATAACTATTTGCATTGAAAAATACAATATTGGGTTGCAGTTTCAGACTTCCAGATTTTCTCAGTGCACTTAAAGTAGGAAAAAGGGTTCAAAAAACGCTACATAAACCTCTTGAAATTATCTAGACGATTAAAAAGTACTTCAAAGTAAAAACATAATTTTTTTTCGTGGGTGGATTTCTCCAAATTTGCTTGTCTCCCATAAAATCTAGAATGTTATTGAGAACGTTTTTTGACTTCTTTCAAATGAGAATACCAAATGATCAATGCAAATAAATGATTCTGTTCCGAAAATATCATAATTTGGTGTGACGGTATCACAATGAGCTAGAATTAATTTCAATCAATATATTATTCGACTTGCAGTTAATTTGTTTCTTTCGCTATATGACAAACTACTTTCTTCAGAATTTTTTATGCAATAAACCTATGTTTGGAAAAATGTGGGTTATTCAATTATGTGCTAGCACACTTCAAGTGTAGGAAATATTTTTACGAAAGTTTATTTCTTATTCGAAGTGCAATTTTAAATTATTGTGCACTTTTTATACAACTAAAACTCAAGTACATAATTTGTTACTTTCAAGCGAAGACAAAATTAATTTATGGCACCTTGGCTTATTTTAAAGAAGGAGGGTATAATGTTAAGAAAACGACTTTGATGAACACTCTAGTAGAAGGGTGTATAGATCATGTTTGAAGAAAAATAAAATTTTTCTATTCGTTCAATAAATTGGTGACCCTCAAGAGGGCCGGTGGTTTTGTTATTATCGTACTGGTATGTCAGATTCTTTTAGATTCTGATCTAGTTTATATTCATGCCCTAACTTCTGTATCGCACTAGGCCTGGAAGGTACGGTTCTCCTTTCGGTAACTCCTATGTCGGTGTTCTCTTGACGACCACAGTACCGCGACACCCATGTATTTTTTTGGCCAGATATTCGTTGCGCTAACAGAGCCATCTTCGGTTTTCCCGGAGAATGAGATTAGGTTATGACGTCACATACTAACCTCAAAATCATTTTCAATGTTTT
>CAKNXH010002378.1:303247-394521 GCA_932178445.1 Andricus quercusramuli | reverse complement strand
AAAACATTGAAAATGATTTTGAGGTTAGTATGTGACGTCATAACCTAATCTCATTCTCTGGGACAACTGAAGATGGCTCTGTTAGCGCACCATAAATGTGGCCAAAAAAAGACATGGGAGTCGCGGTACTGTGTTGACGACTGTCATCAGCTTGTATGGCTTCTTGACGGAGGACTTCTCTCCTGGCGGACTCGAGACAAACTTCTGCTAGCAGTGCAGCTTCGCGTATGATGGACACTTCGTAGAACTGAGCTGCCTAGTATTCATCCTCTAGCTGGGCCTCCCGATGAGCTGCTTCTTGTCGTGGGCCCGGCCTAGACCTCCATGGCATCTATGAGGAACGACATTTGGCTAGGGAGTTCAGCTATCGACTAGCCGTTCCTCAAATCCAGTTTTCACCTGAGTGGCAGCCCAGACACGTGCCGATATTTACGGCCTAACTCGGTTTTTACCTGGGTTGGGTTGCAAACGAAAATTTGATTTGATTATGAATAAGATACTTCATAATTCACACTTAATAAAAGATTTGGACACGGCTTTACGGATAAAGCATTCTCGAAAAGGTTGCTCTGGAAGAGGCCTCGAAGAGACACTACTCTCAAAGTGGCCTCAAGAAGACACGACTGTCCTAATCTCTCATTTTCCATGGTGATCAAACTCCCTGAGGTACCTCCAGCGTGGACGGTGAAGAGAGACCAGCCCGTGTCGGAAACTGTTATAACACCCGTTAGACATCCGAGCGCTCCTTACGTCGTTTACCAGTGGTAGCGTCCGGCTTTAGTAAGACGGCACTTAAAGCAGACGCGCGGCGGTCCGTAGAGCAGTTTAACTAGTTTTATTTATTTACTGATGATATACATGGAAAAATGGAATTTTATTACTATTCTACTTTTCTAGTTGAGTTAATTTATTAGGACGAAGAAAATAATATAAATTCATTGTCTGCGGGCTATATTTAGTGTAAAACAATGGAAAATACGATCGCTTTCAGGAATAGTTTCGGACTTTTGAATTCTTCTAAGTGCTTATAAACAAAGTTCATAAAATCCCACAATTTTCTCAATTACAAACAAGATATTGAAGGGGTGTCTTTTCAAGTATGACCATTTGTTTCCTTTAGAAAAAAAAATATTTTTCAAAGGAATATTTTTACTTTTTATATTTTTTTGACCTAAATATAACAAAATAAAAACAAAAAGCTGAAGGTTTCAGAAAAAAGAAAGTGGAGGCATAAAACTGTTGACAGAAGAAATCTATAATTCTACAACAGAAGAAAACTGTAGGCAAATAGAAAAAGTGAAGAGGAAATCGAATGACGTTATCACTGTTGAGGAAATAATGGAGCGAGAATAAGGTCGAAAAAATGAAAAAAAAAATGTATGATAGGATATGTTTCAAGCTTGTGGTTTTTGCTGAAAATATTTACTTTCAAACACATATTAGAAGTTATGTTAGCTTTTTCAAATAAAAATTAGTATTTTGAAGAAAGAATTTTTAGATTTCAGATCAAGAAAGGAGCTTTATAAAAAAAATCACCAGATTTTAGAGGTTCATTGAACAATTATTTCAATGTTACCATTCTTACGGAAGAATTGTCATCAAGATTCCGACTTTTCAACAATTTGAGGGTATGTTAGCTTTTTTTGAATAAAAATTAGTATTCCGAATAAAAAAGTTTTAGATCTTGAAAATAAATTTTTTTTTCAATTCATTTAGGTTTTTCTATTTTATCCGTGTTTTGATTCTCAGAGAACTTCCAGGGAGAAAGTTGTTCCGTAGGGATTAACAAATGAATCTGCGCAAGCAGCATATTATTTCGTTTTGTATATCACAAGATATCTTTGAGGAAAGTATGTAAAATTCTCAACATTTTTCATACACAATCTTTACAGTAAAGGCGATTGTTTCACAGAAAAAAACAGAAGATAAACTTTACATCGATTTCCGACGAAAGATTCTTTGCAACAAAAATTAATTCACAGGATAAACTTTACATAATTACCGGTTAAACTATCTTTTTTATTCCATGACAAACACATGTATTTTGAAAGACGCCAAGTTGGCTGAATAAAACTTTATCTCTGTAAAAAATTTCCTGCAACAAATTTTATTCTTAATTTTTTCTGTGTTCCTCAGCGCGCTTCATTTCGTTTTACTAAGCTCGTGATATCTTGTGATATACAAAACAAAGTAATATGCTGCTTGCGCAGATTTATTTGCTAATCCATACGGGACACATTTCTTACTGGAAGTTTTCTGAGAATCAACGATTTGTACCTTTTTTTTTAAATGTAAATACGGGCGAACGGGACAAGTGAGTCCCATTCTTCGATCCGTCCCTCCAATTATTGAACAATTATTTCAATGGAAAACGAGTTTTTGTAACTGAAATAAAAAAAAAATATTGAAAGGAGTTTACAATTTTAAGTAATGTTCGCGTTTGACTACGACAATCGGTATTCATAGTGAAAAATCCTTAGATGAAAAAGAAGATACACAATTTTTGTAAAATATATATCGTTATAGTTTTTCGTCAAAAAATTGGTACTTTTCATTTGAAAAATTTTCAAATTATCATTATGCTTCAGATTATCATTCAGAATCGCTAAGTTTATAATTGTTGCAGAATTTTCTCTGTTGTTGGCGCTTTATATTGAAAATCGGTATTTTCAATAAAAAATTGGCAGATTTCAGAGATAATAAAAATTGTTTGAACAATTTTATATTATTTCCGCGTTTTTCCCCGGGAATTGGTATTGATTTCCAAAAAGATTCACAATGTTGGAACAATTTCAGTCTACGTGAAAGTTTCTCGTTGTGAAATATATTTAAAAAGCAATAGTATATGTTAGAATTTTTCTCGAAAAAAAGTATTTTCGACCAAAAACGCAACGGTGTCATTGTCTATATATTGTGAAAAATTTTTCCATATTATTTCTGAAGTTTTGATACTAATTCTTATCAACCATCAAAAATATTTTCTTCTCTTTTTTTCTATTACTTTAGACTGAGAGGTACCATGCAATACAAAATTTTGTATAGATATAACTTCCATATATTAATTCGAATATAGCGTGAGACCGCACATTTTGGTAGAAAAATTTGATTTTCATATTGTTTAAGTAATTTTTATTCAACAAATTTGTATCAATATTCCAGATGCAAGAAAAACTAATAGTGCCACATGATACTTTGGCAAAAATGACGTAAAATCTATGTATATATTCAATACTATGTCATTCTTTATTTACACTCCTTTGGAAATTGAGTTAATATAAAAATAATGAAGCATAGAATTTATATAATTTTTTTGGTTAAATCAAATAGAACTATTAGTTTCTCGGTTCCATACTTGGGCCAGGCTGTGGGCCCCTAGCCAGGATCTAGCTTGAATTTTGCAATGGCTCGAGCTTGGCCCCAGCTAGTATCAAAGTTTCTCAAATTGATGACAGATGGTGTAGTATTATTATCTTTGTTTACTTATTACTTGCAAGTTTAAAGTGTCAAACTTAACAAAGTGGCAAATGTGAAAATTAAAATTATTCAAGTCTCTTGAAAGAAAATTTGAGCGATAGTTTGAACCAAACTGAATTTATAAATTTTGTTCAAGTGAGTGATTGATATTAGTGGTGATGGTGATGATTGAGATTGCAAGGGACTTCTAACTTCAAACTGAGAAAACTTTTTCGTCAAATTATAAAGTGTAAATATGTTGTTAATTTATATATTGTTGGTTGGAATATCAAATTATAAAACAAATATGACGGACGTCAATCAAAAAATTATTGCTCATAGATGACGATGATGCAGATGATGAAAAAGAATCAGAACCCGGTGAGATAATCAATGAAATTCCACCATTTTGAAATTTGAACCCCTATTTGAGAAACTAATAAATCAGTTTATTCATTTATCAACTTTGAATTTATCGAACAAATATTTCTGCTCAATCCTGACTTTTGATTGAGAAAATATCAAATGTCTAGGAATCGATAATAAACTAGGGCCAAGCCTGGACCAAGCCTGGCAATATAACCGGGCCCTCGCCAGATTTTTCGTTCCATTCGAGCTGGGCCCAGGCTAGATCGCCAGCTCAGGGCCTAGTTTTGCCAAGCCTGGGCCCTATTTGGGCCAAGACCACATTTCTGCACAGGCATGGATAGGGCGGAGGGTGATTTCTCACGATATTTTTTTTAAATGTATCAACCTCCTGCAACTTTTTGCATAGATCTACATAGCTCTATCAACTCACCAATGTGAGTTCACATTTTTTCGTTTAAAAATAATTTGAAATTAATAAACGGTTCTTTGTTTTCTTGAAAATTTTGTCCATGGCGCTTACACGGTTCCTTAACAGTCTCCAATTCTGTTCAATTGAAAAGTTCTAACTACCCAAATTTTCTTCTCTCCTCAACTTTTCGTAAACTTTTCTATTTTAGAACGAAATGATGCTGAAATCAATTTCTCTTTGCAAAAATCCATAAATCTGTAAATAAAATGAAACTGCCTTCTGTCTTGGTAATAGAGTGTGTTATAAATTATGCAATAGAATCGAAATGGTGAGAACTTGAATTATTTATAGAGCAATACTCCCTCGATTGCTTATATTTATTATTTTGCTTGCTTTGTAACATATTGTAAAACCATCCCTGTGGCGCAAAATAGGACAGTAAGAGGAGAACCCATTAAACTCTAAAGTAGTGCTCCAGTGGTGGATCTAAAGCACAACTAAGCACTCTCTGGTATAACCGACACCGCGATCAGAAAGCCAAGTCCTGTACCTTACCTTAATATGAGCCTCTCTCTCACTCTCGCCCAATTGTGCTTTCTCTCTTGAACTCTGTCTTCTATTCGTCTCTTCAGCCACCCTAAGAGCAAGACATATCTCTCCACCAAGTTTCATTTACCTTCCGACTCCAAGACGATACCTGTTTATTAATGTCCTTCAGGCTGCCCTGGTTACAGCAACCTGCACTAAGAAATTAGTGCTTCTAATTTGTCTGATTCTTGACATAGAAACTACCTCCCTGTGGTAATTAAATTTTCCTCATTAAACGTTAGTCGATGTACAGTAAGATTCATGTATGCCTTCACTCACGAAGTTCGGTGGAAGTTCAATTTTACATTTAAAAAACATCGAATGCCCCAATCGTGCACGGAGAATATGGGTGTGTTAAATTTTACATAACATAGTTCGGTAAACGGAGTAAATTACGGAAATATATTAAAATTCCACTTTCAGTCATGTAAAATGAAATAGAGGGTAATATTTGATGTGAAAAATATGAATTAGTAATAAAAATTCATTATAATTTAATTCGCAATTCAGTAAGAAATAATACAACTATACAATAAAGATTACCTGACAGTTGGGTAAAATGAGATGTCGATTAGGTAAAATGAGTCGAACTGTTAGCTACAGTTTCAATCAAAGAAAACAAATTCTACCTCTCTAAGGGTATGAATTCTACATCCCAGTCATGTAAAATTTCGTGCGCCAGCAAAAAAAAACATTTCTCATACAAACAGATTCTTTGGAAGGTCATCCACTAACACACACATGCTTACACATATCATACAATTTATAAGTATATTGTTGGTACATATACCACCTAAGCTACGGTTAACGCGTTCTGTTGCTGACAACTAAACCTCACGGCTAACCTAACACTTAGAATATCGTGGAAAAAATCTCGGCTGGGAAGTTAAATTAAAGTACGAGTACTTTTGTATTTTCTTGAAAATTATTCTTTTCTGGTAGAAAATCAATATTTTAGGTTGAAATTCTCCTTTCTTTAGTTGAAAATTATTTTTTATGTTGAAAATTATTATTTTTGAAATGAAAATTTGAAATGAATTTTTTTAACTAAAAATTTAAATATATATTCCACTTTTCTACACATTTTTTTCATAGACATTACATCTTTTCGTTTGAAAATTCATTTGTTTCATTGAAAATTTAACTATTTTGTGGAAATTTTACTTTATTCGTTTAAAAACTTATTTCTCTAACTGAAAATTAGACTATTTCATTTTTTGTTGGGAATATATATGCTTTTAGTTGAAGATTTGTCTTTTTTTTAATAGAAAATTCATCTTTTTGAGTTGAAAATTCACTTACTTTCTTAACAAAATTTTCTCTTGTATGATAAATTCTAGGATTTATGTAGAAAATTCATATTTTTTTATTATAAAAAATTCAACTTTGTTTTCAAACATTAGTCTTCGGGGATCTCCCGCCTTGAAGTTCGAAGTCAGTTGTCCAGTGCTGTCCGATCTTTCTTCATCACCTGCATCCTCAAACGTCCATTTTTAAAAAACATTCTACTCTTATTTAGTAACTTAGTAAGTATTAAGCAATGAGAGGAAAGGATAGTCTATATATTTGAATATTTTTCGAAATTCTAAAATATTAACCGAAGCTTAAAGATCTTAAAGTTTTTACGGGGGACTTGGCTTTAAACTTCAGCCTTACGAATGTTCACGGCCATAGCGATTCTTATTTTATCTTACTGTTGTGTAACTCCTCTCCTAATGAAAATGAAAATCTCTTTAAAAATTCTGCAATCTATACTTTCTTTCAAGTGAATCGTTAATATCACATAAGAGTAAACTTTATATCATTCATTTCATACAAATCTACAATACTTTGCGTTATTTAATGATACTGGTATGAAAATAATATAACCCTTATATCAATTATTACATATCAGAATTTTCACTTTTGGATTGGAGATTTTACATAACTCTTTTGTATTATTTATAGTTATGTTTTGTAATACATTTCTAAAATATTTGTAAACTTCATCTAAATGCAGTAATGTCCTCCATTTACCTAGCTAATTGGGTAAATTTTAATGAACAAATTTTCTCCGTGTAATACGAGGCTAAGTGGGACATGTTTTTAGATTTCTCTTAATAAATTACACTCACGAGTCACAATTATAGATTATTTTTTTCAATAAATAAATTTCGACCCTTCTTTCACTTATCGGCAAATTAAAACATTCAATTTAGCTATGAGAAACTAGTTATTGCAATCCAAAGTGTATGTCCGTCTTTACTCATCATGGTGGGGCTAAGGCGTCCACTTTAAAAGAATGGGCAAACCATGATGAATTATAAACTTTTAATGTTATCTTGATTTTAATATGTTAGCAGACTTCACATCACAAAATGTTCTCAAAGCAGCAGAAAAAGGGTAATTTTTCACAAAAAATTGGAATGATAAGACAAAAATTATCACAAATAAAATAAAGATATTTGGGTCCCATATTGACTTCATCATGAAATGTTTAAAATTTAAAATTTAAATATATTGAATTTTCAACCAAATAGTTCAATTTTCAACCGAAAAAGATTCACTTTTTACCAAAGATGGCTTTTCAGTCCAATAGATGAATTTTCAAGAAACAACAAAATTAATTATCTACCCATTAGTTTTACTTTGAACCAAACAGTTGAATTTTCAAGCAAAAGGGACGAATTTTTAACCAAATGGTCGAATTTTCAAATCAAATGGAATCAACTTCAACCACAAGCAGTTGTATTTTGTAAAAAATAATCGAATCGTCATATAAGGATTTTAATAAATCTCTCAAGACTGAACAAGATTTTTTGTACATCAGACTTGGAAACTTAAATGAATAAGTTTGATTTAATGTATACTCAAGAGATTTCAAGTTACTGATACTTTTTCAAATGGCTAAACTTTAAAAATTTTAATCAAATCCAATTTAATTTTGAGGGATTGCTAGCGGTTCTTAATATGTCGACGGATTTTATTTTATTTTTTTGCAAATTTCACAAGATTTAAGGATTTTAATAAATCTCTGAGGATTTCAAAGCATTCCAAATATTTTTAGGGATTTCAACGGTTTTTATTAGGACCGAAATAAATTATTTCAATTCAATTTATATTTAAGGTCTTACAAATGATTTATGTCTACATTTTTAAAATGGATGTTCAAGTTTTTTAAAGATTTCGAGGTGTTTTGAGGAATTTTGCAAGATTTAAGGACTTTATTGAATGTTCAAGGATTGCAATGCATTGCAAAGATTTGTATGGACTTGGATGTTTTTTATTGGAAAACTTTGATAAATAACTTCAATTTGTTTCATATTCAAGGGACTTGAAATGACTTATTCTTTCTTCCACGAGTCTTCACGCTTCTCAAAGATTGCAAGAAATTTCGAAGGAAGTCTAAAGATTTTGAAAAGATGTGAAAAAATTCAAGGGATTTCAAAAAATTTTGTAGGTTGGGGTTTTTATTGAAATTATAAAATTATTCAAATTAAATTTACAGATTTTTAACGATTCCACAGATTTCAAATGGGTTCAAGGGAAGGGTTTCCGAGCGATTTCAAGGGAATTGAACAAGATTTCAGAATTTTATCAAATCTCCAAGGATTTGAAAGTTCGAGAAATTTTGAGTGATTCTGGAAGATTTTGAAAGATGTAAAATATGTCAAGAAATTCCAAACAATTTAGTTCAATTTCCAAAGATTTCAAGGGATTTCTAGAAAATGTTAGATAACGAATGAAATTTAATATCAGTTTGAGGGATGCTTAGTGATTCTGAAGATTTTGAGTGATTTCAAGGGATTTTAAAAAATTTCAAAAGATTCCAAGATTATATTGAATCTTTAAGGATTACAAGAGATTTCGAATATGTTCAGGGACTGAAACGATTTTTTCAGAGAACTTTAATAAATTATTGTAATTTAATTTTCAATTAAAGGATTGGAAATAATTCATACCTACTTTTTGAATGAATTTTCACGTTTTATAAGGAAATTTCTAAAGAAATCTAAAAGATTTAAATGATTTCTAGGGTTTTCAATGGTTTTGTTCAAAACTTAAATGAATAACTTTATTTTAATTTTTATTCATGGATTTCAAATGATTTAAACCTCCTTTCTCGAATGAATTTTTACTTCATCACAAGATTCAAGGATTTTATTAATTCTCTAATGATTTCATGGGACTCCAGATATTCGTATGGATACAAACGTTTTTCAGAGACCTTTAATAAATCATTTTAATTGAATTTATAATAAACAGATTTTAAATCATTTATACTTTTTTCAATAGATTGTGGCGATTTCTAAAGATTTCAAGCAATTTTGTGAGATTCTAAAGGACTTAAAGAGATATAAAAAATGTCAAAGAAATTCACAAAATTTTTCTGAATTTCCGAAGATTTCAAGGGATTTCTAGTGGACTTTGGAAAATAAATGGAAATCAATTAAATTTCAAAGGATTCTAATCGATTCTACAGTTTTTAAAAGAAGCTAAAGTTTTATGCAAGGGCATGAAACTGTGTAGAAAAATAGTTTATAAGAAATTTGTCATGAGAAATGTCAGAGGTGTAATAGCCGCCTGAAACGAACAATCTTGGCTAATAATTGGCTCTCGTGGAGAGATTCGCTCAGAGGATGTGATTGAAGTAATGAGTATGGATCTTACTACAGGATTTTCAGTTAGATTGTGTTTTTTTTTTGTGATATATGACGTTTGACGAATTTGTAAAGCTCTTCACGTGAAATGATTGCTATATGGATTGATCAGCTACCTGTTTGAGAGTGGTGTTATAAAACGAAGGTGTTGCTTGAATAATCAATACAGACATTCAAGATTACTTCATTATAAAAATTGCACTCATTACGGAGGATTTAATACTGGTGTGATAAAATCCTGAAATTAAAACCATTAAAATTTATTTTCGTTATTTGACGAGCAATTGCATGGTAGAGATAATTAAATAAGTAATAACTCAGTGCCTATTACCTAATTACTGCAATTATGTGACAGAAAGAGCTAATAAACGCGCTTTTAATGGACAATGAAAAATTTCACAGACAAGGAAGAGACAATTGTAAAGATCTTAAGAGAATTTCCTCTTTTCTAGTGAAGGAACTAAACTTCGTTGACTTTTTACTCTGATCCTGGTTAAAATCGACTTGGTTAATAATGTCGTAACTCCCGTGAGGGATCGAGATGAAATTTCGAGAGGGAGCTTAGCTGTGAGAAGGCTGGCTATTATGCAAGCCATCCGAACCCTAAAGGAAAATTATGGTCAAACGTCAGGTTTTAGAGCACCATAATCCGAATCACGTTTAGCTGTACCTGCAGCACCTAACTTAAATCCAGCACATTAAATTAAATCAGAAAATGTTACGAGATAAAAGACATAACAGTAAATCGTTTCATATAACTGAAAAGGTAATTTCAAGCATTGTTTATTCTTCTTGGAGTAAAATATTCATACTGAGGATAAATATTATTATTTGCAATTTCCTGTGTCTTTCTATCTATTGCGTCATTGATTAATTAATTAAATAACACTTCATTTATATTATAATACAATATATTATACTTCTCATAATATTATTTCATCTTCTTTAATCCGTATTCATTCCTAATATATTTTTCTATCACCTGTGCAAATGATTGAGATACGCATTTTTAGCATAGATATGGATGGAAAAGTTTTCAATTTTTATACCTCAAAAATAGTAATGTAAAACTTTTTTATTCAATTTTATGATAAACCTGAGTAGTTCATTCATTTTTACAGGAGATAGAAAAGGATAATAGGAAAGAATATGGATTTAAAAGGATAAAATAATATCATGTGAAATAAATAATGAAAATCGATTCGCATGGATAGGTATACAATACATATGGATAGAAAAATGTGGATTGTAGAGTATCCTATTGTAGAAAATATGAATTAATTTTTTTTCTTAAGTGATGACGCTATATTGATGACATAATTTCACCGAGAAAAATTAAATCCCGAATGAAGACATATACTGAAAATATGATCAACAAAGAAAAAAATTCCGAAAAATGACAATCTGTAAAGTTTCAATATACCAAAAAAATAAAACCACTGAATATTTTTACTTAAATAAATTGAAGTATGTCGAAAGTGAAAGATAACAAAAATCATAAAACTAGAAAAAAAATCATAAATTTCGGTACAAATAACTCCTTTTCCAGCTTGCGCTACCCATACTGAAAAAATCCAACTATTTCTACTGGAAATTCGGTACTGGTAGAGTGGCCTATTATGTTTCTCAAGTTCTTTAATTAATGAAAACTTCAAAATCTGAATTTGTGTTAGAATATTTTGTTTTATGCCAGCTCAAATAGTTTTGTTGCAACTAGAATTTTTTTGTCAAAGAATTAAATTACCATATCTTGCATCGTTCGCGAAAAAAAAAATCAGAAAGAAAATTCTCGTTGATACGAAAATGATTTGGACTGCATACATTTTACAGGATCTCTTTATTATGCAAAGGAGACTTATCATTGTATTATATAAAAATGGACTCTCTCATAAAATCATCTTTTCATGCTTTCAAAATTCTGCCGGGAAAATGAAGTCGGATTTGATAGAGTTGGCCAAACCATTTTTGTGGCCACGAGAATTTATCTTCGGAGAATTGAATTTTCGAATTTTTCTTGCGAACGGTGCAGCATATTATAAAAGTTTAAGAGCTACTCTTTGTAGAACTTTTCAAAATGAGAACACTTTTTTGTTAGCAACATATTTCGTTATTAGGAGTTTCTACAAATCGAAATGTTACTACATGTATGATTTCGAATAGAGTCGATCGCTTAATATTTTTTACCTGTTAGAATGATATTTTATTTTATATACGTGCAAGTTTGAAATTTAAAAGTGGTTCCGATGGAAAAATTACACGCTTTGAATTTAAAAATTTTTTATTTAAAATTTTAAAAATTACGTTTGTGTAGGATTGAATTCAGTTGTCCACGTCCACGTGATTTTTCTTCATGATATTGAAGTTTTCGGAAATTTAAAGCCTAAGAATTTACTAACTTTAGAAATTTTAAAAATCGGATTTTAAAATTCCATTAATGAACAATTAACCTCACAGTTTTCCACATTCAGGATTTTCTTTTTCGGCAAATCATGTTCTCTCAAAAGTATAGAAATAGATGATAATGAATAGAAAAATGTGGATTAAAAAGGATAGAGTAATATATGAAAGAAAATATGAAAATGGATTCGCGTGGATAGGTTGCGAATAGACTTAGATAGAAAACTATTAGATCACATAATAATATTGGATGAAGAAAAGATAAGAATGGATTCGTTTGGATAGCTTGTAAATATAAATGGTCAGATGAATGTAAACTAAAGGCACAGAATAATATTATGTGAAGAAGAGTATAAAGGCGGATACGAAAACATAAAAAAGGATCGATTGAAAATAATATGATAATATTAGATGATAAAAGGTTCAGATAGGGATAGAAGTAATTGGAAAAATTTTGTTTGAAAATAATAGATTCATGCTGGATAGAACAGAGTATAAAAAATGGTTTTTCTTGAACATGTAAAAAATCTCTTCCCCTACTATCCAACCCCTTTTTCGCCCCTCAAGTTCCACTCTTTTTCACCTGCTTCCCATCACTTAATCTTCCATCTATACTACACCATTCCCTACTTACCCTCTCCATACTACACCTGCTACTCCTCTGCTGTTCCAAATAGACTTGGACATAAACATTAGTCGAAGTAGGCACCGCGCGCCTATAAAGAAGCGTTTCGTAGCCTATAACGACGTCAATTAAGTTGTTCAAACCTCTTCCTCTTATAATTTTCCTACTCTAAGCCCCCTTCTTTCGCACAACTCTCTTTCTTCTACTTTCCTTCCCTTCCCTTCCTATCGCACCATTTGATTCCCCATTCGCTTCACCTACATATCCCACTTTTACTTTCCCTCTATTCCCATAATAACCCTGCCTTCCACTTTCTTTCTGTAATTCCTCCTTCCTATCCTTTTTCCTTTCTATACTCCTTCTTTCTTTCTCCCTACACTGCTTTCGTCTTATCAGTTGAAGTAGGCACCGCGAGCCTACAAAAATGTTTTGTAACCTATTAGGACGTTATTTAAGTGCCTAAAATCTCCCTCTCCCATCACTTCCCTATCCTACACTCCTTCTTTGGCCCAATTCCTTTGCCCTTCATAATTCCCATCCTTTCACTTCCTTTCACTTTTCGTCCCTTTACATATCAATCCTTTCTCTATTTCCTTTCTTCTCATCCCCCCCTACTCCCTTCCCTTAGTATACTCTCAAACCTCTAGCTCTCCTCTTCTCGCTCACCCTACTTCACCTCTCTGCTGCAAATATTCTTGTATATGAAAATTATACACAGCGCGCGACACGCGCCTATACAAGAAAGGGTTTCGTAGCCTACTTGGACGTTAATAAAGTCGTTTAAATCTCCCCCTCTCATAATCTTCCTCCAATACACCTCTTTATTCCGCCTAATTTCCCTTTCGTCCCACATTCCGCTCCTTTCTCTCCCCCCCTACTTCCGTTCTCTATCCATGCTACCCCTCCATTTATTTCCCTCTTCACTCCAGCCTACCACTAAATTTCTCTTCTCTACTACCGCTTTCCTTACTAACCCTGTTTTTACTTCCCGCTCTTCACCTCTTCTACTCTCTCTCCCTACTGCACCCTTCTACTACTTGCCATTCTTTTCCCCGCTTCCACTTCCTTTCTATACTTTTCCCTTCTCTGCTTCTCCTCTTCTATCTTTCCATACTTTTTATCCCCTTTTAGTTCTCCCTTCCACGCCCCTCACCTACTTCTCCTTGCTTCCCCAACTTTCCCCAATTTCAGTCAGTCACTTACCCTCTCTGAACTTTTCCTATTTTCCCTACGTCCTCTAGTCGCCCTTCCATACTGCCCATGCCTCCCCAACATTCTCTCACTTCCCCTACTTCCCCTTACTCCCGGTTCTGGGAGAAAATTACGATGCAGAAAACGACAGACACCAGGCTTCTATTAATTTATATTGCAAGGATTTGAAATGATTCAAACGGGTACGCATTATCTTCTCTTGTTTCCAGCAGAGTGCGTTCATGCGTAGTGTACTGTTCTAAATTTTGACAGTAAAAGTCTTTTACGGCAAAACTTTCGGTGTTGATCGAGGCAGTTTTTGTACCCTCTGTATACATACAGCTCTACAGCATATCCTCTAACATTGCGTATAGTGACAATAAAGCTTCAAGAAGCCGCGGTTCGAAAAGACACTGGCTAAGAGGATATTCCAAAAGTTTCAAGGATTATCCGCTCGGAAGGGGTCGAGAGGGTGGCTGGAACTTTCGCAATGTGGGCATATTGCTGGAGACGTGAGAAAATAATGACTCGAATGAGAACAAGAGCCCTGTGGGATCGATTTCGCGAAGCTCAATGCTACACGATAGCAAATAAGAGATAAGCTCTAGAATCCCAATGTGCTCATTGAAACAATTGCTACGATTGCGCCTTAAACCTCCGTCCATAAGGGTTTTAAAACCATGAATGAGTTGCAACAAATATACTACCATCTAGTTTGGTCAGATTTTTGAAAAACAATAAAATTGTATGAATGAATTTATGAATGGAAATATTTTATTTTTATCAATTGAGGTTATGGTTTTTGACCAGCGAAGTAGTAATGAATCTGATGTTAATGTTTCTTGTCTACTTGGTCTAAAATCAATATTTTTTTAATATTGATTATTAATTTCATAAGTTGTGAAAAACATCTCTCTAGCTCCGCTGGGATTCGAACACCAGGTATTTCAGATTTTTGGTCTGATATTTTATACTTGACTAGAGAAAGAGGAATTATAACCAAAAAAAAATATTGACGAAAATATACTTTTATAGAATATTTTAAATTTCTCTATATTTTTGGTACAGTACTAAAATATACTAATAAAGTTGATTATTCAAATTTCAGAACAGAATTTTGCAATTGAAAGTATCACCAACTCTAAATCACCGATTTTCCGTGAAAAATGTTAATATAATCTGAAATTGTTTGGAAATTGTAAATCTTCTTCAAAATATAATTGAAATATAATTGCTTCTTACAAGGAATAGCGTTTCTTAGTGTTAAGTGATAGTATAAACTAAATTTATGTTTAAAAATGTGAATATTTTTCGAAATACACTTTTTTTCACTCAAAAATGCTGGGAAATTCGATTTGAGGGGAAGAATAATGATAAATACAGAAGAAAAATTTGGAATAACTACTTATTTTATGGATTTATTTGTTTTGAAATGTATATGACTATATTTATTCTGAGATTCTAGAGAACATGCAAAAAGATTATCGAAAATTTCAGAAAAACTTTTATTTTAAATCAAAAGCAGTTGAATTCATACAAGAAGACCAATTTTACACACAAAAATTAAATCCTCCGCCAACAACGATTACTTCTTAACAAAAAAAGAATGAATATGTTGTAAAACAGACCAATAAGAATATTGAACAAAAAGGTAGACCAAATATAATATGAATTTTTAACCACATCAATTAATTTCCTACCAAAGACTAATTTTCAATCCCAAAATGTTCTAAATTTTTGAAAAATTTCAATCTCTTGAAAACTTCTAAAATGCCTCAATATTCCTCAAACTGACACGAATTATTACTAAAATTATCTTAAAATCTTTCGGGTTAACTTTTGATAATTTTGGAAATATCCCCAGGAATGTTAGGAAAAATTTTTTATCTCCTTTAAACCCTTCAAAATCTTTAGAAAACTTTTAAATTTTACTTGGAAATCTTGAGCAGTCTACATTTTTTTAAAACATCTTTTCATGAATTGAGAAAATTGCCTTAACATCTTCCAGATTCTTTTTACACAATTTCAAAAATCTTTCGAAATTTTTTTTAGTTTTTCAAAAAGTATACATCTGGAATAAATTTTGTAAAATAAAAGATCATTAAAACATTCCCCAGAATTCTTAAAGAAAATATTCTTCTCTAGAAAGCTTCCAAAATTCTTAAAAAGTTTCTAATTTTTTTCTCCGGAATCTTAAGAAGTCTACATTTTGTTTTAAGTTCAAATCTTTCGTAGTTGAAAATTTTTTTTGTTTCTCTTCTAAACGTCTGAGCATCTCTTAAGCTTATTCAAATTATTTCCAAAATTTGTTAATCTCCAAAATTTCCTAAAATTAATGTTTAAAATAGAAGATCAATATAAGCTTTCCCTGGAATTTTAAAAAAGGAATGTTATTTTCTCAAAATCTTTCAAAATCCTTAAAAAGCTTCATGAATTCATTTTAAAACTTCGGAAAATCTACATTTAGTTAAAAAATTTTTAAAATAAACATTATTTTTTAATCTCTTCAAAGCTTTTGAAGCTTTGAAATATGATATGAAATAATAAATAATAAATTAGGACATGATAAGTTTTTTTCCAAAATTTCATTTGTGTCATTTCTGTAATTTTTTAAGCATTTGCTGAAAAAGTTAAGAACAGAAATGTTGCCTTTATTATTGAAGAATCATCCACAATTTACATTTACTTTTTTAGAAATAGATTTTTAGAATTGAAATTCCTTATTGAGAAAAAGTGAGTTACAAAGATCCAGAAAATTCAAAAGAACAAACTGAAAACCAATGAGGTAGTCAAGAACAATGACTGCGAGATTTTTGAGAATTTCGTTTCATTTTTTCAGATAGGATAAGTCCATTGAGATTTTTTATTTTGTATTTTGTTTTCACAAATATGCTAATTATAAAGTAGATATGTCATTATTTGGACTTCCGGCGAGAGCGGTTTGCATATTTGGCAAAACCGAACTACTGAATTCAAGCTAACAAGATTCTGGCCGTGTAAACGTATTATGCATAATAGTTGCACTTTATTACCCAAGTCCGCTGTCGTCATTCAGTACGCACGATCTCACTTCCGGCGCACACGAATGTATAAATGCTCGTTTATGGCATTCATGGAAAGCCTATAATAATCAAAATAAACCATTATTATATTCAAAGTAATATGAGCTTCCTCAATATCTATCAAGATCACTTTCAAATATTGAAAAAATAATTATTATGTATATCAATGTATTTATATTTATGACAGATTTGCAGTGATTTGGAAGTACTTCAACAGTGTTTGAGGTATTCCAAAGTATTTAAAAGTATTCTATGAGATCTTGCGTGATTTAAAAAGATTTCAACAAAATACAAAAGCTTTAGAGTATTTAAAACGACTGCAAAGATTTCGAGATAGGATTTATAATTACTTCAAAAAAATCGTATTGCATTTTATAATATTGTAAGGGATTACAAGAGACTTGAAAGGTTCACACAATTTTGCAAGATTTCAATTAATTTTTAAGAGATTCACAATATTTTGAGCGATTTTGTGAAATTGCAAAAATATTTACGAAAATTTAAAGTTTTTACCTGATTTTGAGAGATTGTAAGTAATTTCTGCGGATTTTAAAGAATTATAAGTGATTTTTACATGACTCAGAACATTTTAAGCATTTTCACAAGTTTTGGAGGGTTTCAAGGAATTTTACAAGATTTAAAAATAAATTACGAGTCTTGAAAGTAATTTAAAGGATTTCATGTAATATCGATGTATTTACTCAAATCTTGAATGATACGAGGAGATTTTGGAAAATTTCGGAAGTTTGACGGGATTTGAAAAAAATTTAAAAGATTTCAGGAGATTTAAAAAAACTTGCAAAGATTTTAAAGGATTTCAAGAGGTTTAAAGAAGTTTTCATGATTTCACAGGTTTTCAAAGGATTTTGATAGACTTTAAAATGAAAATTGAAATTTAAGAATTTTTAAATTAGATTACATTATTCAAAATCCTATTCAACTTCCAATACTCAAGTGACTGCATAGAATTTCTGAAAATAAAACAAGAATCCAACGATGAATTATGAACCAACACCACAAAATGCTACTATTGCAATTCCTAAAAACAAAAAAAAAATCGTTTCTTTGAACAAAAATGAAAACAAGGAAAGAAAAATGAGAAGGCAGCCAATCGAATCCCCTTCCATTTCTGTTATATTTCTTTCGTCTTCTTTATTTTCATCATTATAAAATCACAACATGGCAGCATTTATAATATTTACCAACGTTTCGGTGCTCATACAGCACCCTCCTCAAAGCTAAAAAAGAATTAGAGCAGGTGGGAACAGCGATGAAACAAGAATATTGTAACCTTATAATCGATTTTGAAATATTTTAAAGGATTTTTACTGATTTTAAAGGATTATAAGGGATTTTCATGGGATATCAAAGTATTTTCACATAATTTTCTGCATATCAGAGAATTTTAATAAAATTCCGAAGATTTGAAGGGATTTAAAGAGATTTCGAAGTTTTGATTTTCGCTGGATTTTGAAGGTTTGCAGCAATTTCAAGTTTTTCCACAGTATTTAAAGGGTTTCAAGGGTTTTCACTGAATTTGAAGATAAGTTACTAGCTTCCAAAGATTTTAAAGTGTATCAAGGGATATCAAGGAATTTTCATGAGATTTCGAAGCTTTAAAGCAATCTCAAAAGATTTAAAAATATTTCAATTAGATTTCAAAGGATTGCATATAAATATAAGGAATTCCAAAGGATTTCAAGACGAAGAGACACTTCGTTTAATATATTGTAAGACAATTCAAGAGCTTTCAGAATATTTTCATATATGTCAAAGATTTTAATTACTTTTAAAGGAATTTCTAGGATGTTTACAGCTTTTAAATGGTTGTAAGGGTTTCTGAATGAATTCACGGTCAAAATAGGTGTTGAGGCCATGTGAGTGTAACCTTAAAAATGTTTTTCACATTTTTTCAAAACCAACTTAAATTCATAGGAAACGGGACATCGAGTTGAAAATTGCTTTCCCAAATTTTCAACTCAATATCCAGTTTCGTGTGAACGTAAGTTGGTTTTGAAAAGAATGTGAAATAAATCTGTATACACTAAGATGTTTTTATTTGAAAAGTGTTTTGTAGGAATTACACCATTGTTATTTTTATCAATTATATGTTTCTGAAATACATTTTTTAAATTAAAAACGTACCAAATAGATTTGTATAAAATGAGCCCTACAGCATAAGGATCAAATCAGAATTGCAACATTTTCATAAAGAGAAAGCTAGAAGAGAAAACCTCAAATAAGTATCTTAACATGAACAATTTCAGCCTGAAATATTTTTTCCTGTAGTTGGCCTTCAGTTTTCTTCCAAAATTATCAATTTTATGAATGAGGCGAGAGATGGATTTGAACATGATTACAGACAGAAATAGTGGAAAGTTAAACTACTAGTCGAGGAAAGTGAACATGGAATCCAAACAGAAGGAGAGAAAAAAATGCGAAACGACTTTGAAGGAAGCAAGAAACTTTTATAAATGGATTTTGATCAATATGAAGAGAGGTAGAGGCACAGACTTAGGCAGCATGAGAAATAGCAAGGGTGAAATGCTACATGACACAGAATGGGAGACTAGACGCTTTGAGAGACTCTCTCAAGGAATTATTAGGGGGTGAAGCTATAAGGACACCGCAACTGCGATAAGGAACAAGATACGTTAGAAAACTCAATTGAAAAATTCTGTGCCTCTGAAGTTAGAGATATAATAAAGAACTTAAAAAATAGCAAGACCAGATAACTGAGAGAAAGCTATTATCGTACCAATATACAAAGGAAACAAGGTAGAAGCAAACGCAATGATTATAGAGGAATCAGCTTATTAAGTACCGCAAGTAAAATATACTCAAAAATACTTATTCGTAGGGTAATGGAAACAGAAGAGAAGATATGGGAAGTCCAACGTGGATTTATGCTAGGAAGATCATGTGCGGATCAAATATTTAACTTAAGACAGATCACAGAAAAAAGTTTGAGAGTAAGGAAAAAAGTTTTCTGCGCATTTGTTGATCTAAAAAAAGCGTTTGACAAGGTGGGTAGGAGTGAACTTTGGGAAGTCCTGGAAGATTTGGATGAGGTTGTTGTGGCAAAATCAATCGGAGACTTGCCAAGAATGTTCACAAAATTGAATACAAGCATGAAGAACATGGGCCTCAAAATGAACGCAAAAAAATGGTGTTTAAAGGAGTTAGGTAGGCGTATAGATTGTGGTAATAAGGTTATCGGTAGGGCAGGAACGATTATCAGAAGTAAAAATATATCAAGTGAAGCTAAAAGGGAAATACATAATGATATATCTATGCCGACTCTGCTGCACGGTAGCGAGACCTGGACCTATCAAGAAAAGGATGAGAGTAAAATTAACGCGATTAACATGAAATTCCTGCGCATGACATGGAGCAAAACACTGATGGACAATGTGCGCTATGAGGTAATCCTCAAAGAATGTGGTGTGGAAGAGACATTATTTGATATATGTCGAAGAAATTTGCTGAAATGATTCGGGCTTATTGAGAGAATGAAAGCTGAACGACTAACGAAACAAGTGTATCAAGGTAAGGTAAATGGCAGCTTGCCCAGAGGCAGACCGCGGAAAGACTGGTTGGAATGTTTCAATAAGACCCTGATTCGAAGACATAAGAAGCCTGAGAAACAAAAGAGCTTGCATGAAAAAATGCATGCGCGTAAAAGAAGATAGAGGTATCTCAGGATAGAAACGTGTGGCGCCAAATGGTTTATGGAAAGAGTGTCAGTGCAATGAATGGCACCTGAAACAAAAGACCCTGGACACTCATGGGCTTGACTTGGGAGCTTCACATGATGACTTTGTGAGGCTCTTCACTTCGCGTCATTGCTAGAGAGCAACCTGGCTCGGAGCAGTGTTGCGGAAAGAACATGTCATTTAAATAAATAACACGGAAATTCTAGATGCAACTAAAAATCTATGCCCCCTTCCCTACATGATACCCTTCCTCGCCGAGTGAGTCACGCATACCCTGAAAATGAAATGGCTTAATGGTATAATAATAATACTTTTTCACAGTGCTCATTTTTAAACTTGAAATAACTTTACTGCATCCTCAATGGAGTCGTAATGACTAAAATAATGATGATATAATAATAATGATTTAAATAGGATCGTATCGTAAGTTTCTTATCGCTTTTGTATCCAATCGACAGTTTTTTTTAATTAATGAAAACATTAAACATCCACTCACAATTCAAACCGAAAAGTCCCCTCGCTTTCAGATCTAGGCCAGTAATAACTGATATCGACTAACGACTGGTCCTGCCCATTGCACATATCGTGAGTAATGTAACGATCTTTATCTCATCTCGCATTACATTTTTCCCTAGCTCATACCAGATTTACCCTTTGTACTGAAATTACCCATGATGAGACGATTTTTTCTGAAATTATGAGAGTACTCACTTTGAACATGGCTGATGTTTATCAATTACCTTTTACCATCGTTGATTATTTTTTCCACTTTGTGGACGTTCTCTCTCAAAAAGTGAAAGACTTTGCTAGTATTTACTTAACACGCTTTAATATAAGTGTATTTATGAAGTATAGGGAAAATTTGAAAATACAATAAAAATGTAATGAGTTTTAAAAAAATGAAGGTTTTAAAAAAATGAATAGCTTTTTTACGTTTTCTAATCTCAGATGTATCAAATTTTATTTTATACATAGGATAAGGCTCTATTCAATTAAAGTAAAAAGATTATTAAACGGCCTATTTTTATTCAATATTGTAGGTTTGTAGTCTATATAGCTTAAATTTTAACAATTCAAGGTACGTTATCTGATTTGATACGTATCTATTCTGTTGTTTTTTTTGGTATTATAAACTGATATGTATTTTAATCCTGTATGATCCTATGTAATTTTGTGTATTTCGGTCCTTATGTATTCAACACCTTCTTATCCATCTTTTGATTTCTACATTTCGATGGATTTATATTTCAAGCATATCTTCTTCTATCAATTTCTGTGAACAACACTTTTTAATTTTACACCAAACAATTGAATATTCAACCACACGGTTGTATTCCTGGACATAAAGACTGAACTTTAACCAAAAAGAGTTGCTTTGCCAACAAATTACTTGAATTTTGAAGTCAAAAAGACGAAGTTTCAAAAATATAATTGAATTTTTCATCTGAGAGGATGATTGTTCTATTAAGAAATACGAAATTTCAATTTAAGGGTTAAATTTTCGTTAAAAAAAAATAAAAATTTAACAAAATAGTTGATTATTTAACGAAACCATTCGATGTTTAACAAAATAGTTGAATTTTGATCTGAAATTGCGAATCTTCAAGAAAAAAAATCATAGAATTTCTACCAAAAGATATGAATTGTAGAATCCATAAGACGCATTTTCAATGGAATAGTTAAAACTTTTAACCAAGAAAAATTTTCAGTCAAAGTAAAAACCAGAAACACTTGCACTTTTAACCAAACAGTTGAATCTCCCAGGAAAGATGAACATTTTATCCAAAAATACGAATTTGAAACAAAAGAAAATTAATTACGCTAGTCAACACCGCAATGCCTGTTTAAAGAAAATTAAACAATATAGTTGAATGTTCAAAAAAAAAAGAATGACTTTTTAATCAATGATTTGAATTTGGAACACTATTTTCTAATTTTTTACCAAATAAATGCATTTTCAATTTAATGGTGGAATTCTCGAAACTAGAATAGAAGGAATGACTTCTTAATACAATAGTTGAATTTCGAACAAAATACTTCAATTTTTAATGAAACAACGACAAAATTTTTACACAAAAGGTTAATTTTCAAACCAAGAAGATGCATTTTCAATCAGAGAGATGATCTTTCAACTAACAACAATGTTACAATCGAAAGAAAAAAAAATGTAGCCAAATTGTGAGTTTCCAAGCAAAAAGTGTATTATCAACCAACTGGTTTAATTCTTTATGAAACTAATAAAAAATTTTAACCAAAAAAATGAATTTTGATCAAAAGCAATTGAATTTTTTAGCCGAAATGAGGAATTTTCTAAAAAATAGTTGAAATTTTGACTAAAAACTATGAGTTTTTAACCAATGATGGAACAGTTAAATTTTCCGTTCAAAAAGTTAATTGTAAAGTGAAGAGCAAAGAATTGTCAGCAAAACAGTTAAATATTCAGTCAATAAATTTTTAACAAAGTAGTTCACTTTCAACCAAGCAGTTGAATTTTAAATTGAAAGAATGAGTTCTCAGTGAAAGAGCTGATAATTATATTTCAAATTAGAAAGCAACCATTTTGCAGAAAAATAGTACAATCTTCAACCAAATAGCATAATTTTTACACGAAAGAGATAAGTTCTGAAAAAGCACACTTTTCAATGAAAAATAATCAACTTTCAATCAGAAATTGTTGAATTTTCTTAGTCAATTATTTTAATTCAGTTGGAATTTGAGCAGAAAGAGGAATTTCCTAGAAAACTGGAGAAATACAGGATTTCTTTCCCATCGCAGTGCCACGTAGATTTTGAACGCCCTCCAATAACTCACTTTAGCTCTACCAAACTCGATTAATTGAAAAAAGATTTCAAACTCCCTTCGCTTCTTTTTTCAGAATGATAGAAATATATGCAAATTTCGGGATGTTTGAGAACGTATAAAAGGAACTCAAAATTCAACCAAGAAAATCTTCTAGGTAGCATACTCACTCAGATGGTTTCGACATTTAGAAAAGCTGTCGTCTCTACCTCGGTAGTTCGTGCAAAAGTAGACAGCGCTAGGAGAGTCTCGAGCCATTCGGTCTCTGCAACAGGAAATGGAGCATTTCCGCTTAAAGCTGTGTATTTTGCGTGACGTCTAGTTTCTCTTTAGAAGGACTTAATGCTTGCGTGATATACGAATACATATGGTTACGTTTATACTCGCTTTTTCACAAGTCAAGTGACTTCATTCACAAGTTTTAACAGCTTCAACAGAATTATTTAAAGCCCCTTTGTACAGACTACAGAGTCCAACTTCAAATAACTCAAATTAAACTATTCAATTACGGTCTCCTTCCTGTTCCAGAAAAAAATAAATAAATTTGGGTACCGTGAACTGGGACCAAGCAGCGCATATGTCTGTAGGTGAAAGCGGTGAAACGAGTATCAGATTGAGAAATTCAGAAACAAGGGTGCACCACGTTCCCCCACACGCAGTGCTTACCCCCAAATTACGGTACCTTGAAATGAAACTCATATATTATTATTAAAATAATGCACAATTTCGTAGAGGAAATTATCCACTATTCGGATAACGAGAAGAATAGATGAAACTGCTCGGGGATGGTAGAGTCATCAAAGGTGGAACAAACTTTGCGCAACCCCGATGTCAGCCTGGGGATACAGACTTGGCTTTCTGACGATCGCGTTCATCCATGTCAACCTGGTAGGAAACTCTTTTGAGATCTCTAGAGCAAGTCGAGTTTCCGGGGCAATCCCCCCCCCCGTACTCCTTTCTCTCTTCCTCACTCTCTCCCTACTTATTCGCCTCTTAACGAGCCAACAGCCAAAAGCTCAAAGGTTAAAGACGTTGGTCATCCACACATTCCACTTTAATAGATCGCTCTAGTATGCAGTTAATAATCGTAGGACATAAACGACTCAATTAGATTTCAGAGCAGACTCCAATCTTGATTCAATGGAATACTCAAATTAAAAATGATTCAAGGGTTAACCCAAGCAGAAAATTATTTAATGTAGTCGACAAGCGCCTACAAAAAAGGGTTTTTTAGCTTATTAGAACGACAATTGAGTTACTAATATCCCCCCCCCCCCCCCTCTCATATCCCATCTCAGTCTACTTAGCTTCGGTCAATAATAACCCTCAGCAACTTCTAATAATATTCGCTAGCAACGGACCAAAACTACCCTTAGCAAGGTAAAATATCACCGCCTAGTAATGTTTAATAACAAACCTTCTGTAACGGCCACTAACATCGTCCAGCAACGGTCAGTAAAAACCCTCAGCAATGGTCAATAATACCACTTAGATACGATCAATACAGCTCCCTAGATAAGAAAAATAAAAAAACCTTAGCTGCTGTCAATAACAACATTTAGCGAGATTTAATATCATCCTCTAGGAACAGTTATAACAAACCACTAGCAAAATCCACTAACATCCCCTAGCAACGATCAGTAATATACCTCAGCAACGGTCAATAACACCCCACAGCAGCGATCAATGCAATTACCTAGAATCGGACAATAAAATACTTTAGCTAACAGTCAACTTGAACCCTTAGCAACGTTTGATAACATTCCCTTGCAACAGTCAATGATAGACTTAGCAATGGCTAACAATATTCCCCAGCAATTGGCAATGACAACCTTCAGTAACGATTAATACATCTCCCTAGCAATGCACTGCAGCAACACTTAGCAGCGGTCAATATCATCCTCTAGCAATGGTCAACATCAGCCCTCAACAACGGTCAATAACATCCCCTAGTATCTGTCAATAACAATCCTGAAAAACGGCCAATAAAATTTCCTAGCAGAGGATAATAACAACTCTTAACAACGCTCAATAACATTCCCTAGCAATGGCCAATAACAAGAAGTGCAGCAGTTTAAAATGCTGAGTTTGAAATGCAGTAATTCAAACTGCTGCGGTTTGAATTACAGTAATTCAAACTGCTGCAGTTTGAATTACAGCAGCTTAAAGTGCTGCAGTTGTGAGTGTTGCTATTTAAAGTGATACAGTTTGAAGTGCTGCAGTTTGAAGTACTGAAGTTGAAAGTTCTGCAAATTGCTGTGCTGTAGTTCAAAGAACAGCGGGTTAAAGTTTTACAATTTGACGTGCTACAGTTAGAAGTGCTGCAACGTGAAGTTCTGCAGTTTCATGTGCAGTAGTTCAAAGTAATGCAGGCTAAATTGCTGCAACTTAAAGTTCTTAAATTTCATGTGCAGCAGTTCAAAGTAGTGCAGATTGAGATGCTGCTATTTAAAGTTTTGCAGTTTTATGTGCAGCGGTATTAAGTTCTGCATTTGAAGTGCTGTAGTTCAAAGTGCTACAATTTTTAAGTTATGTATTTCCATATCTTGCAGCTAGAAGTATTGTAGTTGAAAAAGCTTAGAAAAAAAAGTAGTTAGAAATTCTGTATTTTGATGTCCTGCAAGTGAAAATGCTGCATTCTAGAGTGCTGCAGTTTAAATTGCATCAACTTGAAGTGCTGCAGTGTGAAGTGCAGAAGCTTAGAATGCAGAAGTTCAATGTGTTGTGGATTGAAATGCTGCAAATTTGAAGTTCTGCAGTTCAAAGTTCTGTAATTACAAGTGCTGTTTACACTGCAGCAGTTTAAGGTGCAGCAGTGTAAAGTTCGGCTGTTTAAAGAGCAGCAATTTAAAACACTGTAGTTTTGAAGTTCTTCAGTTCAAAGTGCAGTAGTTATGCTGTTGTGCTGCTGTTTAAAGTGCTGGACTCTTAATTATTAAGGTTTACAGTTATGCAGATTGAAGTTATCTAGTTTAAAGTGCTGCAGTTTAATGTGATGTAGTTTTAAGTGCTTCAATTTGAAGTTCTGCAGTTTGAAGTCCTGCGGTTCAAAGTGCAGCTTTTTTATAACAAATGTATCAAGTCAAATATCTATTAATGGTATATTTGAATAATTTGAAAATAATTTTACCTTCAGTAAATTCTCGTGTACACTCGCGTATTTACAATGCTGGTCTTGCGGTTTGGAACTTGCGTTTTGGAACCTAATGTTTGGGATATAAAATTCAATAATTGAGATGCAAGTTTGAGATTTGGTAGAGAAGAAATAAATTGAAGGAATTTCGGTTGATTTTTGATTTTATTTTCCATCTCTTAAGATGATCAGTTTTTTTCACAAATGAATTTGAATGAAAATATGATTTATGCGTATATTTGAAAATAGATTCGATTTCACTTTAATTAACTATAACTCTGGTAGTTTTGATTGCGTTGACTTCAGGATAGAATCCTGGTGGTGGTGGTTGTCCGAGCGTCGTCCTGGTTCTGGTTCTATTTGTGCTGGTGCTATTCGGGCTGGTTGCGCTGGTGCTGATAGTGGTGGTGACATGAATCGAGCAAAAGGACGGAAGACACCAAGACTTTCAGCATGAGGCCTGTCCACGACGATTTTCCGGCTATGCTCATTTTGGTCTACTTTGATCATTTCGTGGCGGCGATTGAATATTGGAGCAATATTATCACCGTCAATTCTTCCAAAGATGAAATTATTGATGTCAACTAGAGCAATACTTATATGTTTGTCAAGTTTACGAAAGCCAAGATGGTCTTCAATGTAAATATTTCTTGGCAATTGGTTCCTGCAACACATTTGAAGGGTAACATTATATCTTGGAGAGTTACGTGGTGCTGCTTGTTGGGGTGATTGGGGCGTCCGTTTGCGGGAGAGTTTTCTTATGTACTGTCTTCTTGCGGGCGGAGTGGACGGAGCGGACGTACTAGCTGTGCCTTCTGACCTCAACGTATCTCTTTGCGGCGGTGAAGCTGATTCTTCGAAAAAAACAGACATAAATCAGTTTTAATACTCGAAAAAATGACTCATAACGACTAAATACTGAATTCTTATGAATTCTTTTGACTACGCAAAAAATGTATATAGTAATCGACAAATAATATCATATAAAATTTGCGTGTGAAATAGCAGTTACCATGAACTAACGTATACAGTTGGCTGTCCTAAAGCAGTTGGCCTTCATTACATATTCCTTAAAAATTTGTTCATTCATAGAAGAGATTATTATATCCAAATTAAATAAATTATTGGATAGTGGAACCAGAGTTCGGCTACTTTCGATGAGTTCCATGTTGAACCATATTTTATAAAAAAAACATTTTAATGTACAATATTTCAGCGTACTAGATTGCTTACAATTTTTATTGTATTGTTAACGTATGATCTTTCTCAAAGAAACAATGGATAAAAACCAGAATGTTATCTGAAAAGTGCATGAATCACTTAGCGTACTTTTTCACGAACCTCGATTTTGAATTACACATTTAATGATTATTTCATACATGGTTCGCATATAGGTTTTTGACCAGTCAGATTCGCCATAAATCAATACAGTGACGAGAAATGAATCGTGTGCAAAATATTAATTCGAGAATTACCTCGAAATCCGGGAAAAGGTACCCATATGTTCGTCCACCAAAATTCTTCGTGAGGCCACTTTTGTCTCTCAAGTTCGATCAAATATTATGGTAATTTTAGTTTCTTTCTAAAATGTTTCCCAGTCACTATTACTTAATCTGTATTAAAAAGTTGAAGAAGTGTTATGAACTTGTAAAATCTTTGGAGTGAGTACTTTGGGTTCTCTTGAAACATATAATTTTGGGTTCGTTCTCAGCACGAGAGGTTTCTTTTTGTTGCAGCTTCTTTGGTACCAAAAATCAGTTATTTTAAAATCCTTGGTTTTTTCTATATGTATCCATTCCACACAAAAATTTTCATCTCTGCCAGGATTTCAACCTTTTAACAATGAGGTATGCAGAAGAAAATCTATGGCAATCAAAATCTAGCAGACTGGATGGAAATGTTGATAAGTTGACAGCTTTTTCTGGTTTAATATTGATAGCAAATGAAAGCTATCGCCGTAAGCCATGTATTTCTCCCAAATTATTTGACATCAACTTCCTTATTATATAATATATTTCTCGATAAATGACTGATGTCTGGTATATCATTGGTTGGTATCCGAACTCTGGTTTCACTAGCCTAATTGTAATCAAGCTTCAACAAATTACACAACTTTTTCACATCCATAGATATATTAAACGTCAGGGTCAATAAGTATCTTCATTATTCTAACTACTGGTTATTCGTGAATAGATTACCAAATGAATATTCTATACAAGATTTTCCTGCTATATATACTGAACACGTGTATAACAGATGCAGCTATATTCCATGTGTTAGTGGCACTAGTGAATATGCAATATATCAGCGCCACCAACATTATGAAAAATTAATTCTACCATTTATGATCGTGGATTTTGAAATTTGAGGCAGCAATCTGTAGTCATTAAGCCGTGAAACTGAGATATTAGGATTTATAATCTTGGATTTTAATCATTAACATCTAGATTGTACAGCTTGATATCTAAAGATTGGGGTATCAAATTTTAAAATCCATTATCATAAGCGATTTAATTCAATACTATATATTCAATACTATAGTCGCTATCTTATTCGTTACTCCAAATAATTCCATTATTTTTTAAATGGATTCTAGTGTGGATCTTTTATTATTTGATGGAAAGTTAAGATTATATATCATTACCGTGTATAAATTGTCCTATAACCTTGTGAAAATATGTATTAAAAAACATTTTTTACCTTAAAGGTTATTCATATATTGCTAAACAATACCTTGGATTTAAAATATATACATATATTCTTCATAGAAACAAAGTTGTTATATGTGACAAATTTCTTTGAAGCTATTTTTTTATAGCTATGTTGTGACTATTGGAATTTAATAAGAGCCTCGTGCAAACTCTTAATATTCCCTACAAAAAAAATCCCGAAAGAAATGATTTTGGAAATGTAGAAATGATGATTCGCAATTGAAGGAAATAAGAAGGCTACCTTGTGAATTGATTAATTCAGTTGCGAAGAAATTTATTACTAGATAGTAAATATAATTTGAACTTGAAATAGCAATGTGCTTTCACCAAAAACCTCAAACCATTGCTTTTCATTTGAATAATAATAATTTGATTATATGTTACTATATATCTTGCGTACTTTGGAAGTATTTTCTTATATATTTATTTTTTTTATTAGAGGAGGTGAGAATGCGTTTACGTACTGAGTGTAGGACTCAACCTGAACAATGGCAATACCCACTAAACTCACATCTACAGCCGCCAATCCATGTCCTCGGAACTGCTTATCGCATTATTTCAAGGACATGGGGGTAAGGCCAGTAAGCCGTGCTTCGACTTCCAATTTTACTTTCCTGCTTGGCATTATTTCCACCCTTAATCCAACCAGGGTGCACGCATCGTCCTCAGTTGTGTGGTGGTACCACACATCGGGCTCATCGGCCTTCGGCATCCTGGTCGGATGTATCTGGTTAGGCAGCACGACCTTGAGGCTTCCTCAACGAGGCCGCCTCTCGCAATGCCCTGCACCTCGTCGACTTCAGCTAAAGATCTATTCGGGGCTCTCCTTCTCCTGCAGCGCAGAGGAAGGACTCTGGCGTGCTTTCACACGCCGCAGCCTTATGACCTTCTCTGCCACATTTCCTACAGGCCTTTACTTGGTCCATGGATCTTCCACCTCAAAGACATCCAAGTCTCCTCCCAACTCCTCACATATGCTCCTGTTTAATGTTCTCTTTGTTTCCTCCATCTTGTTCCCACGAATAGCTGGAAAGTATGAGTCAGCCCCCGCAGAGCCCCGCATGCGGGGGTAAGGTCTACATTCTCTAGAAGGCGACGTTGTATCCTAGAAACACCGTTTGGAACACCATACCCTGATGCCATTCAGTCTTCGGCATGGTTGTTAATGCCTTGAATTGGTAGTTTTTCCTTCGATACCACACCTGGACCATTGTCCGCAACTGCTTATTGAGTTGTGTAACCGTGTTCAGCAGAAACCCTATGTACACCCCCCCCCCCCACCCAACCGCAACCCGGGGACGCGCCCGGTAGCCTGGTCAAAGGCGCCGGGACTTTGGAAGAACAGTACACTTCCGGTAACTGCCAGTCTGACGGGGCTGTAGGGGAATATAATTCCAAAAATTCGGCACTCATTGAGTACACCCACTATGCTCCGTCGTATAACCACGCTGTGTTGGAGCTCGCACTTTGTACATGCGCCGAGACTCGTAGCCGACAATGTAGTGTGCGTTAAAATACGTGTGGAGGAGAAGTGGCAAAAAGTGGAACTTACGGAGCTTGCTGTTAGCGGGAGTGTACTGTATTACTTTCGCATATATGGTTATATATGAGCAGACAACGCTGTTTTGAAATTTGGAAAACAAAAATTGTGGCTGCACAAGAATTATTTATATTCATTTAATTGAAAAGGTGCTGAAGAAATAACAAGTTTTCGTGAAACATTGAGATTTTTATATGTCTTAAAACTTTCAGTATTATGTCTCTCAAAGTTATCTGAATAATTTCATAAAATTGGAAAGAATTTTTTATTTCAAGGTATCTATCATGGCTTGAAGTGTACTGAAAAATAGTTATAAATGAAATAATACTATAGATCAAAAGTAATTGAAGTTTCAATGTTTGTTTTACAATTAAGTTAGCTTTTGTACGGATCCAGATTTTCTCTTCTTTGGCTAAACTGTAAAAACGTGAGGCGAGGCAGCCAACCATTCCATCAGTTATTAGGCGGCACACAAAGTTTAATACACAGACATATAATAATGTATAAGTTTTTCATTAGGTCCAAGATAATATATAAAAATAAAAAACACAGTTAAATGTCTTCTCTGACATTTAATAGAATTCAAGAGAAAAACAAACAAAGAAATGGAAAAAATCGGAAAAATGAATATGTCATCTTCGTTGCTGCTATCCGAGGTTTCATAAAGAATTCATACCTTCTTCAGGCAGCTTCGCTGAGGGCGGCCACAAGCAATTCGCTTCTCAGCTTTTTCAGCATCATCTGCTGTTTGTTGGCTACCTCACCCCACGTGTGCTTTTTTCCAAAAAAATGTCACACATAAAAAGTATCTTGAATATCGAAAAACCAACCATTCCATCGTGTTGAGCACAAAATTCTACTGCGGAAAATACTTACATAATTTTTGTTACACAAGCTACACACGAAGAATAAACAAACGTAAATCACGAAAATGTTCATCCTGCTAGCAGTTTTTCACAAATGACACTGCTTTTTATAGAATGCGACAGTGACGATACTTAACTTTCGGAAAGTATAGTCGACTAACCGAATTGACATCACATTACAAAGGCGCGCGATTTCAATAAATGCTTTGGGAATAAGAAGAAATTGGCTGCCTCCCTGCAATGGCTGCCTCGCCCCGTTCTACTCTAGGCTTAATTCGGAAAGCCAGGAAAACTCCATCAAATTTTCTATTATTCAACAACTTTATAGAAGTCCTTTTTGACAGAAGAATGCTGTTAATTTTACAAGAACAGGGTTTATACAACTTAAAGTATGCTAAAAGATTATAATGTATGAGGAAGATTAATTTATTTAAAAGCAGGGAGTTAGAGATTGATCAGAAGAATGAGGATTTGAGATTTTAAAAAAATGTTTCAAAAATGTAACTCAATATTAAAATAAAATTTACTTCACAATTTGAATCCAAGAGTTATGGCGCACTTTTCTCATACGTGGTTCAATGAAAATTTGACCTGTACATTATCGTCCATTTAGTATTAGCTACAGCATAAATGTCAATGTCTGTTCAATATCTGGTTTGTCATCGTCCTAATCATTATTTGGAACTTTCATCTGCTCAAAAATGTAATCTAATTGGTTTTGAGCCGCTCGAAAGAACATTTTTTGAGACTCACAATTTGATCTTAACTATTTCGACATGAGATTTAAATCTTCACCGTATGGAACCTTTTTTAGTCATAAAATGATTGATTTTTTAAAAATGTATATTTTTTTACACGACGCAATTTTTCAACGACAGGTAACAACGAGAACTTTATGTTACTCAGTAGGTTTTTTTTAGTTCTTTTTAACTATCATAAAACATGATTTATTTTTAGAAACGACAAATTTTTCCTGATGAAGGCCCGCAGTGAGAGCCGAAACGTAGGAGAAAATAAAACGATTTTTTAACAACTACAATCGCTTATTTTTAAATGTTTTCTTATTTATTTATTGGACCGTGAGACCGAAGAAAGAGAAGTTTTTGGAACTTGCAAATTTTGATACTCAAAGCACCATCTATTCCACTTGATTCATCAATGTGAATAGATACTTCATTTTCGTTATCCCTGCCTTTCTTCACTTTTATGTGAACGTTTAATCTTCCTGCTAAGCAAGAAGATTTTTTGAAGCATTAAATGGATACAACTGAAGTACGGCAGCCAGATTTTGTTGATATTTTCATCATACCTATGATTGCTGTAAGCACACTGTGAACAATGATTGCAAGATCTTCGAGACTTTTCGTTACGGCACTTTTTTAGATTGAATAATATCTATGGAAATCAACGCTAATGCTTCCTCAAGTTTGCCACAAATCCTCGCAAGATTCGGGATCTGTTCAAACAGAGCATGAGCATAAGGGTCTTAATGTTGCAAATGGAAACAATTTTACGAGGTGGTGAAGAGGTCTGCTCACTGATCCCAGTGGTAAGTCTAATTCCGCATAGATCGAGCCGCATAATTGAACTTGCTTCAGTTCTTGAGTGTATGAGGTGGAGGCAAGGTGGCGAGGTTGGTTCGTAAGCACACACGCTTAAGTACCCTTGCCTTGAGTGGACGAAGTCGACCCATTATCTCAGTTTGCGTCATGGTCTTTCATGACTTAATGCAGGAACTCCTTTGGGACATATAACCAAAACCGCAGTGCATTTGCTAATTGTACGAGCTCAACTCAATTTCCTTGGATACATTCAAAACTGAAACACATATGCACAAAAAGGACCAAATAGATTTCACCATAATTCCGAGATTCAGTTTCTCAATTTCGCTCTACTACAGACTTGAGAATTATAAGATTATCAGGGTAGCCATTATTTAGGTCATGCATGGATTCTTTGTAAGGAAATAAGTTATTTCAGGTGGAGAAGGATTACGAACTTTGAGAGGATTTATTTGCTGCTCTGCATCTACCATGATGCTATTTTAACGTTTTTTATAATATAATAATGGATTTTTTATCCGGTGATATCAATATTCAACAAAAAAGTTAATTTTTAACCAAATAGTCTAATTTTTCATAAAATTGTTGAATTTTTGATCTATTATTATTGTTCCATTTTTAAGCTAAAACGACGAATTTTCTACGGAACAGTTGGAAGTTAGGCTCAAAATTGTGCATTTTCTACAGAAAGTGCATTTTCAATATGAATGTGAATGTTTAACTAAGCAGGTGATTTTTAAACCAAATAGTTGAGTTTTCTACCAAAATTTGACATTTTTAAGCTAAAGTTTCACATTAAAAACGAAAGTTAGATTTTCAACCAAGAAATTCATTTTCAACCAAACAGTAAATTTTCCCACCATACTGTTGAGAGTTTTCAAAATGTATTTTCTACAGAACAGTTGCATTTTTGACAAAAACAGACGAAATTAATAACAAAGAAGATTAGATTTTGAACCAAGAATACAAGTTTTGAACCAAAGCGTTGAATTTTCAAGCAAGAAAAAAAATGTTAACCAAATTTTTTAATTTTGAAGCAAGAAAAAAGAATTTTTCAGAAAATTGTTGAATTTAAAAGCGAAACAGAAAAATCTTGTACATGACAGTGAGATTGTCAGCTAAAAAATATGAATTTCGAACAGAAATAATAATCCTTCTCAAAAATAGATGAAATTTCCACAAAAGATATTAGCTTTGGACAACAAAGAAAAAAAAGAATTTTTTCAAACACTTGGAATATGAACCCGAAAATATGAGTTTTCAACAAATATATCGTTTTCAACCAAATAGTTGAAGTGTCTACAAAATAGTTTAATTTTCAAGACTGAAAGACGAATTTTTTACAAAACAGTTGCATTTTCAAACCCAAATATATAAATGTTTTACAAAGAAGTTCATTTTCAACCAAACTGTTGAATTTTCAAACGAATAGTTGATTTTTAAGCCATACTGAGAATTTCCCTATAGCATGAAGACAGTCGATGTTGAAAATCGAATAAAACAAGACGAAAATATCTTAAGTGAAACCTAATCGACGCGAAATGAAATAGTTTTTCTAACGGTTTTTAAAAATTTTTCTGTCTTAATTTTCTTGCAAAGTTATTCACTTTCCAAAAGAAGCCAATTTTTAATCGATTTTTGTAATTGGATGCACAATTTTGGTCCGTAGTGAATTCTCCTTTATAAGTATGCATAATTGCATGAACTCTAATTTGAAAATAAAAATTGCAAACCAAGCTAACAGTTTTGGCTGGAAATTGATTCTTCTAGAGAAAATGTCCCATCCCACTGTGCACCTGAACGTCTCCAATTTGAAAAAAATGATCAAAATTGCTTCTAGTAAGATTTTTATAGATAAAGTCAAAAGAATTGATCGAATGTCTTTATTCAATGGCTCCTTCTTCGGATACGCTTTCCATAAAGAGGACGACCTGTAAACTAATTACGTTCGAAGATAACGGACGGCGAGGTGCACTGGGACGCCTTAGAATGACGTATAGGCCCTAGAAGGAAATTTCCAATAGCGAGTAACCCCCGATGAATGCTGTCGAGAGCATCACCGATGCAAATCAGACTAGCAGTTTTGGCTGAAAATAGATTAGTCCAGAGGCACCTTTTAATCTCAGTGTGCCTGAACATCTTGAATTTGAAAATATAAATTCTACGAATTGCTTTCGAATAAAATTTTAATGAATAGGGTCACAAGAATTGATTAGGTGTCTTAATTTAAAAGATCTTTACTCGGATACGTTATTCACGAAAATGTCGACCTGTAAACTAATCAGGGTCGAAGATAAGGGATGACGAGGTACACTGGAACGATTCAGAATGACGTATAGGCCCTAGAAGGAAATTTCCAATAGCGTGTAACCTCGTATGAATCCTGTCGAGAGCATCGCTGTGCAATTTAGAGATGTCACTATGTCAGTTGTCATGCTCCCGAGGCAGCCAATGTACTCGCATCTGTTACCTATAAGATTTACTCCAGTTCTGCCTTTGCTTTCCCTCCTCGACCTTTCTCGTCCTTTCCTTTGCTTTCCCGAGAACTTACTTTTCTATCAGACCGTTCTTTAAACTCCTTTTTCGATTTTTATCGCTCGTATTGAATCGACTTTTCATCCCTGAGTCTTCAGAACTACCCTGTTTCATCATGTAAATCGACTGATGTCACTCATAGATCCAAAGTATTCTGAGAATTCAGTGAACCGCTCTAAATAAAACTCGAATCATCTACAAGGACCTTCTCTCCTTGATGCATATCGAAAAACAGATTTATTGAAGCTGTACTTGATAATGAATCGTTCATCTGAAAACGTTCTCATCTGCAGAACAGAGATTAATAAGACCATTCAAGGGAAAGAAGATGATAGTAAATATAGGAGGAGGGGTTAATGAAGAATGTCACAACATACATGGGAAATAAAAATGTAAATTCAATATTTTTCAAATAAAGGGTCTCGAGGCATAAGGCCGTAAGGGCCAAATTTTAGAAAAGTGTTTAATAGGCCTAAACTATGTGCTTTGACCTAACACATATCTCTTTTTAATATTCAATATAGCTGAATAATAGCTCGGAAGTACTTTTTTCACATAAAAAGTAAAGAATTTATGCAACGCTTTGCGTGTCAATATTTTCGTTTCTAAGGACGCACATCACCATGAGAAGAGTTTTTCGCAAAGGTTGTTGCATCTTTCAGAAGATTCCTTTCCTGGTTCGATAGAGTGAAGTAATAGCTTGAAAGTGCTTTCTTGTTTTTTTTTTTTAATTTAAAAAAAGTTATGGTAGTTTTTTCTGTGTCCGGGCCGCGCATTTTCTAGGAAGCGCTGTTCCTTCACAAGGTTTTTTTTACAGATTGTAGATATGAGAAGAGTTTTTCTCGGAAGTTGTTGCTTTTTTAGTAGGAATAACATTTTTTTATAGATTTTACATGTGAAACATCCTAATACGAACTTCAGACTCTGTCTCTTCTTTGTCCCTTTTTTGGAAGAATTCCTCTTTTTCCTTGTCTTTGAAAAAATTCTCCTTCTTCTCTTTTCCGGCTCAAGTGCGAATTAAATTAATGAAACCATTATATTTTGTTCCAGAATTTATCTCTTTTAGTTGCAAAATCTACCATATGGTGGAAGATTGAACAATTTTCTTGGAAATTCGTTTTTTTTTTATTCAAAAATTGATTGTTTTCGGTTAGAAATTCAACTATTGAATCATTCATAGGGGATTTTGTCTTTTTTGGTTGGAAATTGAACTACTGGTTTGAAAGTTTAATTACTTTGTCAAAAATTAGTTTCATTGGTTGAAGATTCAACTCTTTCCTTGAATTTTTTAATTAATGTTTTCAACTGAAAATTTAAGTATTACAATTTTCGTTTAATATTGATCATTTTTACTTGAAAATTAACTGTTGAATTTTTCACTCAGAATTATTATTATTATTCCTTTTTTTTAAATTAAATTACTTTGTGGAAACTTGAACTACTTTGTCAGAAGTTCATTTCATTGGTTGAAGATTGAGCTACTTTATAGAAAGTTCGTTTTTTTTAAAAATTAAAATCATTTCTTTTTAAATTCAACTGTTTGGTTTGTTCTGAATTCATATTTTATTTATGGTTGAAAATTCGACTATTTTGTAAAAAATTCGTCTTTTTTTGTTAAAAATTCTACTATTTGATTTAGGGATGAACTATTCTGTTAAAAATTTGTTTCCTTCTGGTTGAAAATTTATCGTTTTTATTTATAAATTTAACTAATAAATATCTTGTTCAGAATTCATATATTTCGCTTCAAAATTCAACCACTTGTTCAAAAGCTGAACCACTTTCTTAAACATTCATTTCTTTGGTAGAATATTTAACAATTATTAACTGATACTACTGAATATTATTAAAAATTCAACTGTTTCCTATAAAATTGGTCTTTTTGGCTTGAAAATTTTACTGCTATGTTTAACATTAGTCATTTTGGGTTGAACATTCTCTTATTCAAGTAGAAATTTTAATTATTTGGTTAAAAAAATTTTTTGGAATCTTTTTCTGTCTTGACTGGAAAATCTTTCTTGGTCAAAAGTTAAATTCTGTCTTAGTTGAAAGTTCAACTCTTTGGTTGAAAATTCGTCTTTTTGGTTTGAAAATTCATCTCTTTTGGAACAAATTGCATGATTTTGTTGTATTGATGATTCATAATTCTAGACGAAAATTCGAATAATTAGTTAAAAAATCAACTATTTTACTAGAACGCTATCTTTTTTAGTGGATAATTCAACCAATGTTGGAGATTCGTCTTCCTGAATAGAAAATTCGTCCTTTTGAATTGGAAATTCATGTCTCTTCGCTTAAAATTTAACTGTCTTCTAAGTAATTTATCTTTTTGTCCTCAAGATTTAACAATTTGATTAAGTATGCATATGTTTGTGGCTTAAAATCAATATTTTCTTCATAAATTCAACCATTTGGTTGAGAATTCATATTTACATCTTCAAAATTCAACTACTTAGTAGAAAAATAATCTCTCTTGCTTGAAAATATATTTTAATGAAAATTTATCTCTTTTGGTAGAAAGTTAATCTTTTTTGATAAATTCAACTGTTTTGTTGAGAATGCGATATGTTTCGACTTGAAATCTTTTAGAGAATTATGGGAATTAAAGCATGTTAAATTATTGTGATTGTATCTTCAAGCTTCGTGTGATGATGTGAAGAAGAGGAGGGGTAGAAAATGTATAAAAAATGCCATGATGCAGTTTCGGAATGCCCCCTAGAATACCTGATGTGCTAATCAAATTTAACTTATTAAAAAAGATTTTAGTTTTAATTCAGTGTCAGTTTTATGTGGCTGCCAGATCTCTTTCATTACCTGCCTTTAATATACGACTTCCGCTGAGAACAGTCAGTTCTTTGATGGAGTAATTTGCCTCTATAGCGCCGACGCCTTTCTACATTACGTGTCGGCATCAAGAGTCGAGTTTACAGAGTGGTATGTGAGTTTGTGATTCGTTGGAAAACAAAAACCCACTAAGCTTTTTTACCATTGAAGAAACTTTGCTAACAATGAATGCTGCTGTATGAGTGGCGCCTAAGCGTGATAGCTTCTGTTGTACTTCATTCCCGGCGGTGTCTTCTCCTTTGAGTACCACTTATTTTCTTGATGATAGAAGTAGAACCACTAAAACAGCAATGAAGCTTCAAGAAAAGTTGTGTAAATAATGACATAGTCTTCTAACTTCCTTATTGGCTGAGAAGAAAATGTACGATCCGTAAACGATACACAAAGTTAATTTTGATATCATGTATCTCCTGAATCACTCAAACAATCACCACAAAGAGAAAAAACTGAGCGTTATTGTCGCCTTGGCCAGTGTCCTTTCGAGCCACGTTCTTACGTTTAGTGATGTGATAATTTAATTCAGAAAGATGCTCAAATGTGCAGTTTCTATTTATGTATTTGTACTGAATGTTTGTGACTACGTCGTTTTATAAGTATAAACTTTTTGCACAAAGATTTGTGAGGATACTTCATATGATTGTAATGTTATTATACATAAAAGGACTGTGCTTGTGATCGTGTGCTGACATTAATCCCAATCAAGGGGAGTATGGTCTGCTGGCGATAAGTAATTAGCATAAGTTCATTATTGTTAAGCTCTTCATTTCACTTGCTCTTATGAGCCAATCTATCGCACCACGTATGTCGTACTTAGAGAGTCAAAGGTACGTCAGTTTAGTGATTACGTGAAACGCGTTTGTTTATATTAAAAACGTTTTTTTTTTTGCGTAACATATGTCGAATATGTTTGCAGCGTGGTGTTTATATGATATTATCTGCTGTCTTCTTCGGCTCATTCTCATGGGTTGTAAGGAAGTCTCTATTCTACCAAAGATTATGGAAAAGCAATAATAAATAAATAAAGCAAAGAGCAATAGGAAATCGCATAGTAGATGCGGATGAATACCATACAGTTGCTTCGTTATTACGAAAATGGTCATTGCTTCTAGCATCGCTTTTTGAACCTTATTGAATATATTTGTCTCATCTTATCATCGCTTTCGTAACACCAAAAGACAGGAAAAATAAAAGTGAATTTTCATTCTGGGTAAGGATCACTCTGAAATCGCTGTGGAGATTACATCTTGTAATCTTGACGATGTATGATTTTGGGTTCTTATTAGTTTTTCATAATTAATGTTCCGAACATTTTGTGTCTGACAATTTTTAATGGGGTTGAAATTGCTTCAAATTTTTAGGTATCCATCACTTAATTTTGATATATATTTATTCATCTAATTTATATTTGTTCCAATTTCAATATGAATTAACGGTTATGACTATAATAGGTGTGCTTTATTTTAAGTTATAGACATTATTATTCACCTTGCTAATGTTTGATTATCGTTATGTATTATCTCCTTCAACCCATAAATTTCTGATACGAAATTATGTTTTGTTATTTTATTCGCAAAATGTCTTGAATTATTCTTCTAACGGACTATTGCCATTCAGTTCTCACATTATAAATATTCTGTCAATTCTAAACAGATCATAATTTTATGTTATTCTCAAATCTTATCCTTTTCCATATCTGTAATATCGCTTACGAAACCAGATTGAAAACTGATTCTGCAATTTAGTTATTTTAAAGACAGACTTTACATGATAATATTTTGTAATAAAATCAAAATATTTCAATGTAGCAAAACAGTTTTTTAAACCATGCTCCATGTACGGAAAAAATGGATGTTTATTCTTAACATCTAGATCTTCCAGGTTAACATAATTCAATGTTTTACCATAGGGTACACATAAAAGAATATTGTTTCATTTTAATCAGAAGAAGGCTTTAAAATATACTGAAACAAATTTGAGCAATAATTGGTTCATATTAAGCAATACGAATATTGAAAGAGTATTTTGTGAAAAATTCATCTATTAGGTTGGAAGTTGCACTACTTTGCTCAAAATACATTCATTTTTCTGTTGATAATTCACCTATTTGGTTGAAAATTTAACTAATTCGTTAAAAATTTGTTTTATTTCTTATTGAAAGTTTGTTTTTCTTAACTAAAATATTACCTATTCTATTTTTGGTTGGAAATTAATTTTTTCATTACAAAAAACCTATATTCCATCTGAAAATTCAACTATTCGGCTGAAAACTCATGTGCTTTGTTGAAAATTGAACTCTTTTGGTAGAAACTTAATCTCCCTGGCTAAAAAATCATCCCTTTAGTTGAGAATTCAACTATTTGATTGAATATTTTTGTTGATTATTTTAGTTTCCTCAATTCATTTTGTTGAAACTTGATTTTTCTTAATATTCATAATTTTGATTGAAAATTCATATCCTTAGTTGAAAGTTCAACTGTTTGGTAAAAAATTGATCGGTTTTGGTTTGGAATTTAAATTGTTACAAATTTTTCTATTGCGGTTTTCTTATTTATTCCTCTTTTCTCATTGAAAATTCATATAGTTGTTTGTTGACAATTATTATATTGGGGTTGAGTATGCAAATATATTGAAGAAAATGTGTTTTAAAGGATTGAAAAAAATGGTAGAAAATTAAGCTATTCGCTTCAAAATTGAGTTTTTCGTTAAAAATTCAACTGTTTGGTTAAAAAGTTGACTACTAATGGGAAATGTTAACTGTTTGATAGAGAATTCACTGTTTCATTAAAAAATCTTATTTTTGTGTAAAAAATTCAACTGTGTTGTACAAGATTCGTCTCTTTAGGTAGAAAATTAATCTTCTTTGTTGAAAATTCATTCATTTGGTTGAGAATTCAACTGTTTTGTTAAAAAATCTTACTTTTTCGTTGAATTCAACTTGTTGAAAATTCTTTTTTCGTTGAATTCAACTTGTTGAAAATTCTTTTTTCGTTGTGGGAAAGTAATTTTTTTAACTAAAAAATTACCTATTACTTTTTTGATTGAAAAAATATCTTTTTCAATTGAAACTTTCAGATATTAAGTTGAAAATTCTTGTATTTTGTTGAAATCTCGTCTTCTGTGGTAAAAAATTATTTTTCTTGGTTGAAAATTGATCCCATTAGGTTAAAAATGCACCTTTTTCGTTGGAAATTAATCTGCTTTGTTCAATTCAAATGTTTCGTTGCAAATATGTCTTTTTTTGGAAGATGTTCAATGTTTTTGATTTAAAATTGAAACTTTTTTGGAAATATCAACTATTAAATACACCGATACATTACTTTCATCCAAAAGAATCTTTCAATGTGCATGTTCTGAAACAAAACCTAATTTGGACAAGGTAAAATTATTTGGTCGGTTTCTGATTTTAATTTTTACAATTTGTTTTATCACTGAAAATCGCTACAGATAAATAATTGAACATTTGAAGGAAACAATAAGTTTGACAGAAGCTATTAAAATATCCATTGATTCTATTGAAAGACTGAATTTATAGGTACTTTCAACAAGCTCGGTCTCAAGATTTACGTTTTAGATTATGATTGGTCGGATCAGCAGTAAGCACGATTTCAAAGCTCGTACTCGATTGAACTTAACAATGTCTCTGAAGTGAAAATTTCATTTATCTCCTCGTTATCTTGAATCATTGCTCTGTCTACAAGAAAACTAAAAAAAATAGCGATACTATACCTTCTTTCACAATTTATTTTTTTTATTGCCTGATTATATTATCACATTAAAATATATGCTTTACTTTCAAGTACTACAAAATATAATTATTAATCATGAATTAAAATAAATAATAATGTAATCACATCAGCGTTTATACAATAATAATCAGCTTTGAGTAATCTGAAACTTTTAATGAAATGTAAGATACTATCTCACTATAGGAATAAGAAGAAAAAATCAGTAAGTTAATGTGGGATTTTATATCATAATAAGATGTTCTTAAAAGACATTCGGGAATTTTGAATCTTAAGTACTGATCTATTTTAAAGATGTTCACAATTGTAAATTCTCCAACTTGTTTAATTTGAAAATCATACATTTTTTATCATCCTGCTAAAATAGGTCTATCGTGAAAATTTGCAATTAAAGATCCTTAAATTTTTAACGTGTACAATATGAATAGTCGTAATTTTAAATGTCTTTTTTTCTTATGAATAGTCAAATTTCGAAGATTTACAATTGAAAACTCTCAAATTTGAAATATGTGTTAAGAATTGTTAGATTTTGCTGATTTTAAAGATCAAAAGTCAAGTTTTCAATTCTACATCTTCCAAATTAAATTAATTTTAAATACGAATCATTAAAATAATAAGACTTTTTAATTGTATAACTTGAAACTTGCACAATATTTCGATGCTATTTTCCAAGCTATTAAATCTCCAAGATTTACGATTCAAAGATCTATAATTATCATGTATTAATATTGAAAACATTTGAATTTTGAAAAGATAGAATTGCAAATGATTGAATTTGCAATGTTCATACATTCAAGATATGTCATTTGGAATCTTTACTTGATAAAGTTCAATATAGAAGATTTACGAGTAAATATTCTTCGATTTTGAATAATTGAGTTTTCATTATTTTCAATTTTAGAGGTGTATAAATGAAAATTCTTAAATTTGCATGATTTTGGAAACTGAAATTCATGTTTTGAATTCTATGTCTCCCTTTGACAAAAATTTCTCATGTAAAACATCAACATTACAGAAATTTGGATTGTCAACCTTAAAACTTGCGAAATTTTGAAGATTATCTAATTATTAATTGTTTTTTAAAACTCTTTAATTCTAGAGATTGAAGTTTCAGAGTTTCACAACTTTAAAGAGTTATAATTGGAATTTCTTGAATCTAAAACATATATATATATATATATATATATATATATATATATATATATTCAGTGCATTGGAGTACTTCCTCACAGTGAATTTTTCTTCGACCGTTTTTTAAATAACATATAAATTGAAAATTATTGAATTTTTAAAGCTGATATTTTAAATTCATGTAATTTGTAACATTTTTTCAAATATTTCAATGTTCGAAGTTCACAGTTAGAAATTTTTCAATTTCACAGATGTATGAATAAAAAGTCAATCAAAAGTCAAGTTTTCAATTTTATATCTTCCAAGTTGACTGAATTTCGAATCCAAATCAGAATTAAAAAAGGTTCTACAATTTTAACGATTTGCAACCTGGAATTTATCCACTTTAAATTTTTGCAACTAAAAACTCTATAATATTTAATGTGTATGATAGAAAATGATGCAATTATTTCTAATGGATGTTTTCATTAGTTTAATTTCGAAGATTTTAAATTGCATTTTTTTGGAAATTCTTATAATTTTTTACACGTAACACATATTTTTTCGTAGAAAAAAGAGAAACTTCAATTTACTTCAGCCATAGCTGAAAATGTGGATCCAACATGATAAACTTTGGTTATTCCAATTTAAAGTAAAGCATTTTCATTCAATCGCAACAACCTCGAGTGAAAACAGAATTTTATAAGATCTCAAACTGACCCATAATAATGAACAGTAAAGATTATTAATAAAAAATCAAGAGATAAAAGCAAGCTTTTTGAAAAATTAAAAATTCTTTTGAAAGAATTTATGCTTAACGAAGAAAAAACGAATTTTCAACAAAGCAGTTCAATTTTCAACCTGAAATGATAAATTTCCAACAGGAAATTTAAACGTTGATATTTTCATTGGAAAATATTTAAATTTTGAATCAAAAGCTGTTGAATTTACAAAAAAAGAAGAATTTTAAACAAAATATTTGAATACTGAACTGAAACACTCATTCGCACCAAACAAATCACATTTTTAACGAAAAAAGTGATTTTTTTTTACAAAAAAGAAGTATTTTTAACGAAATACATGAACTTAAAAATATATTTTGTTAAATTTTGATCTATAAGGATTAATTTCCTACCAAAAAATATGAATTTTAAACCAAATAGTTGAATTTTTATCCAAAATAGATAAGTTCTCAACCGAAAATGAAATAGTTTAATTTTCATTTAAAAAAATGAATCTCATAGCGAAAAAAATTAATATTTAGCCAACCAGTTGTATTTTTAACCGAAAAAATATGCAATGTTTACAAATAGGGATTAATTTTTAAACCAATAAGACAAATCTTCCACAAAATAGTTTAATTTTCAACCAAAAAAGAATTGTTTAGTCAAAACGTGAAAAAGAATTAATCAACTTGTTGAAATTTGAAGTCTAAGTCATGATTTTCGACAAAACCGTTGAACTTCCAACCAAAAAGGATGCGTTTCTAACAAAACTGTTGAATTTTCAACAAAACAATTGGATTTTGAGCTAAAAAGGAGGAAAATTCAGCCAAACATTTCATAGTAGACCGAAAAGAATTAACTTTCATCCAAAAATGGTTTGATTTTCTATAGTTCGGTTTAATTGATTCACATCAGATTTAAGTGGAAAACCGAGAGAAAGGGGAAAGACTGTGGAGGCTGCGAAAGATAAATAGGAAATTTCAAAATCAAAAACTAAGAATATAGAGTAGTGTAAATAAAAATTAAAGTTCATTCTCTAGAAGACTGGAAACTTTTATTACAAAATGAAGTTAACTTTCTATTTTACATTTTTGAATTTCTACTATTCAAGGTGTGACAGACTGCGTGATATTTCAGGCCCTCAAGAAATGATACAAGTGTGCGTTTGAATAAAATGTAAATGTAATGTAAAATTCTTTGACCGGTGGGAAAAATTCTCGTCACGGTTACCAAAACATTTTGCTCACCACTTTTACTACTACTGACATCTAGCGTCGTAAACGGTAACTATGTTAACATCTTGTTGAGTCAGTGAGATTATATTCGATATATGTGAAGGGTAGGCAATTGTAGGTTTTGCACTGTAATTTGTGAAGGAAAATATTATTCGATACACGAAGCTTCACGAGCGGGTGCTTCCTGCTCGTGCAGGGCCTCCACACTTGCAATGAGGAAACCACCCATTTGGCCTTTCATATCGAAAAATACCATATCGCAATTGTATGAAGATCAATATCAATTGTTTCTTCATCTACGAAAATAAAATTTGAATTAATTTTAGAAAACGAAATATTCTTGTCATAAAATGTGAAACAAAACTAATTTTTTTCACTCCGTCAAAGCAAGATGTGTTTTGTACATGAAAACAGTAATAAATGCCAAAATAGAAAGTAATATACAAGAATAGTTCACATTCAGACAAAAAGTATGTCTGTGCCTATTACCGCAGATAAACAAAAATTGTTTTCGTATTCTTTCGTTCCTATTACTGTGGGTTTTATTTTTGTACATGCGAACCTATTAAAAGTAAAAAGGTTATGAATGTGGGGTTTTTTGTTAACAATAATCTCATTATTTAAAAAAGATAATTTCCCATTTTTAACCTTTCACGAGTGTTATCTGTTAGTTGCTTTCTTCAAAGTGGTACTAAGTAAGTTCTAATTTTCCTACCATAATCTCGTCTATTTCGAAGGATATTCATAAGTAAGAAGAATGTTTTATTTGTATTTTCTTTTACCGATTCTATATGTTCTACCTTTTGCTCAATACAGCGTATCGCAGCGCAGTAAATGACGTCACAATTATTCACTTAATCTAGCTGAAACTTTCGCCAAAATACGTTGAATTTATAAAAATTTCGAAATTTACCTACAACATACTTTAACTTTTGTTTTTTTGCGTGAAGTAGAGTAATCTGCTCGTGTCAATAGATCGCTTATATTATTTGTTTCCGTGTATAATGAAATTTACATGTAAATAAAAGGCAATATCTATTTTTAAGTGAACGTGAAAACCTGTTATTTCTTGCAATCAAAACATTTTGCTATGAGAAAAAGTACTTCACGTAAACTGTTTGAAAATACACAACCACATGAAAATACCTGCCTGCTACAAGTGTTTCAAACGCCTGTGAGTTTCTCTGTATATTTCAGATTAAGGAGTGCAAATATATTATGCATTATTCGGAAATAAGATTGTCTCTTCAAAACAAGGTTGTTAATAATTCATGGCATGAATTACTTCATGGATATGGGTTTTCTCTAGTAAGGAAAAGACTAGAGGAGTAACTGTTTGCTGCTGCGCCGGGGGACTTTCTGGCGTCACCAGGGGCAAAAGGGTCATACTGTATTAACGATCTTGTCCTGGACCAGGTAAAACAGTGAAATTTTTATTTTTCATCAAAATTTTAATATTAATAATCATTCTTATTTTTCGGAGAACTTTTCCCCGATATCGATAGGATAAATTATTAATATTAATTTGAAAAAGATTTTTACCTATCATTTTAAATTTGATATATTGTCATTCAATCAGGTGGTATTTGGGTAAAAATTCATATATTCTGTTGACAAATTTTCTACAAAATTCAGCAGTTAAATTGTCAACAGACGAATTTTCTACTAAATCAACTTTTGCATTTTCAACTATACTACGCATTTAAAACTGAGAATTATTCTATTTCACAAATAGAAATTCGACCATTTTAAAACTTGTAATATTAAATTAAATGACGATGTTGTTTTAACTTATTTTCAAAGTAAATGCATAGTACTTGATAGCCCTAGCGTCATACTTGATAAATTACATAGTGTTACGGGAAATTTCGTCATGGTAGCTAGTGCCAAAACATAAACCAAAATCTTCGTCAACTAGCGTTAATTGCTATTTAATTGGGAACAGTTGATTGAATGCTCCATGCCAACTTAAAATTTTTAATAATATGAGCAATTTACAACTATAGTAGTTATTTCGAATATAATAATAATAATAAATGTGTATGTTTGGTATTTTATTCCTCATGAGTACAAAGTTCTTAACTGGCAAGGTTCGACACAGCGGCTCGCGCTCACTCAGCGATGTGAGGGGAAGTCAAGTGGAGAGGGTGAGTCGAATAGGTGGACAGAGATCAAATGGAAATCGCCGTTTAAAACAGAATAGAACAATCATTGACGCGGCCGCCCCCCTCGCTCCTATTCAAAAGACTACGATATTTCTGCACGGCCCCTTATTGAAGTGCTTCAGTTTTTTCCTTCTTAATACTGTTTCTAGTGAAAAAATATTACCACATGGTATTTAAAAAGTATATATTGCTTGTATTTATGGAATAAAATGAGGCAATTAAATTTTAAGGTTAGAGCTTTTCTCCAACAGCCTTATGACAGAAACTTTTTTAAATCAACATACCCAAATTCTTTAGAAAGCTTTCCGAAATATTTGACAAATATCTACTTTTCGAATTTATTATTTCGATATTACTTTTGAATCTTCAAACATGCTTCCTATTTTGAACTCTGCGTTAGCCATCACACACTGAATTTTGTTGGTGAGTTACGGAAAATAATCAAACTTTTTCACCAGGGAACACTAAGGACGATATTTGATATTATATTATATATTATGAAAGAATTATTATTATTATATATTGTTATTTATTATTATTCTGTGACATTATATTATATTATTATATATTTCTCCAAGTGGGTATGAGTGATATCCGCTTCAGTCCACAAGGTGTAGATATAAAAATCTCAGATCTTATTGAAACGTCAGGACCTGGTAGGTGTCAGCCTTTGTTAATTTGACCAAAGTTCAATTGAAACTATAATGTATGCTTAGCATCAGCACTAAATGAATATGTCAATGTTACCAGACAATTGATGGGAAATGAAGGCAAACTATTTTTAGCACACACGAGCGAATGTTGCCAGTTTCAGGTGTCACAAAACTCCTCTTTCAATTACAAAAAAAAAAAAAAACAACAAAAAGAATATTTTCCAAAAAAATTTCTCTGCCCAAGCCGGTGCAATTATCTTTAGATTATGTGGTAAAAATATTACATGTGTCAATTCATCATTGTAGACTTATTTTGGATCTTGCAGGCCCCCAAGTCAATTGAAGCACCTTAATATTTTCCTGGCAATATTATTTCCTACTAATTGAGATCGTTAAGTTTTTTGCCTTTTTATGAATACACTGAAAGTTTAAGTACAATCCACATACCTAATAACAGAGAACAAGCGAATAAAACTGCTAGAGGAAATGCGTCCTATGCGGCCTTTCTGATGTTCAACCATTACACTCGGCATCTTGCCAGTAACAATGAAAATCATCTCGGAATAATGTAACTCGCCTTCGCGGGAAATGAGGCACCAGAGGAGGAAGTCTATGGACAGAGGAAGTCTATATTCTCCAGACATGTGTGTGAACAGTATTCCTGCACTTCTGGCGCTTACGACAAGTCTGTATGTCCTCCACCTATCTCCTTTGAATCCAGTCCCAAATCGAAACTTTTAAGTGGAGTTTGTACTTCGTTGCGCAAAGAAGCGTGATATAATCTATGCGTTACTATTTGTGAATATTGTCGACTACAAAGCCGGAGAACTCTAAACTTTAAACTCCCAGTCAAATAGTACATTATCTACAATTTCTCAAACAACAATAATAGCATTCAATTCTTTCTTTACTTACACGAAAGGTGAATTCATCAATAAATATTATTATTAATGATAATAAAAAGTACATTCATATCAGACCAATTCCATTTTAAATTAGACAGAGAGGTCAAGCTCAGAATGTCTGGATGATTTGGTATTTGGTGTACGATTATATAATGGAAACAAGGGAATACGTATCATATACGTATTTTGAGAACGAGCATAGGCATTTGAGATTTTCTGTATTAACTCAATTTAAAATTCATGCTCTTTCAATTAATCCCCGTAAATGGCTAAAAATTTGAAAAATGAAGAATTGCGGCTGTTTCTCTGAAATTCTTGAAGGTGGATTTTCGTAAAAACTCTACTTCAGACTCTCTAATTATGAATCAGTCAAAAATTCACTGATTGAAATAGTAGTTGGACATTCCACTGATTAATCAGTGATTCCGGAGTTTTCACTAATCAATTCAGTAAAACCAGAGTAAATAATGCGAGACATAACCTCCAAGTTTTGAAGTAAATTGTTGTTATTCCTTTAGTTAAGTAGCGAAAATAATTTTTTTTTTAAATAAATTTTTGAATTTCCGGACTGTAAATTTGCTGAATTTACTGCGGGAAAAATATACTCTAACTTGCATAAAAAGTATTTACTTGACGGGTGTGTACATGACAGTCGAATCTTGGAAGTAAATAAATATGAGAGGTTTTTGTCATTTAGAAGCATCAAATCTTTTCACATTTTTCAATATTTGATCACATTTATGGGTTTTAAGTTGTTACTATGATTATTTCATTGAATCTACTAAAATCTTATTTTATTATGACTGCTAAATTGACGTTGTGCAGTGCTGCCAACTCTCAAAAGTGAAACTTTCACTGAATGAATAAGTAACTTTTCACTGGTTGTTAGTGACCGGATTCTAGCTATTTGAATCAGTGAGATTTCACTGATTCAGATTTCGAAAGGACATTTTTTGTTTTGATGAATATTTGATAATATCTGCTTCATATCTAGTGAGTTTTATTTTTGGTATACCAATGATATAAAAGAAAACAAAATTAAAAAATTGTGCGCCTGCATTTTTCTCGAAAAACACGAAAGCTGAAACAGAACGTTTATATAAATGTTAATACATTTAGAAAAGTGCTGAAAAATACCTCTTGTTCTTTCGTAATATTTTGCATCTTTTGGAGAAAAAATACAGAATTATATTCAAAAAGAAAAAAATTTCCAGCTTAAAAGATGGTTAAGCTCACATAAAACTGATCAAATCATGAAACCTTTCTTCTATAAGCAGAAGCTGTAGAACAAATATGAAAAAAGTAAAAAGGGTGGGGCTTTCCAGAAAATCATAATAATTTTTTTCATTCAATATTGGAAGCATAAAAAGAAAACTTCCAGGAAAATTACAAATTTTAAACAAAATTGTTGACATATTATAAATCATTGTCTAGAAAATGTTATTATACATTAGAAAACTAAGTAAAATGTACTTTATTGAAGCAACTGGATTTCCTTCATATAAGTACGATTTTTTTAGATAAGACAAAGTTTCTTGGATCATGAAAATATTGTATCGTCCGTATTCATAAAAATGTTTTCTTGATTCAATAATGATTCTTCTTCCGTGTATCAATAAGATTATTAAAGCGTTTTTGCACAAGAGATTACTTCATATTTAATTTCTCTGTCGCTTTTAGGTTATTCAACTATTTGAAAGGAAATATCGATCCCTTTTCAAAATAATCAAAATTCAATTCTTGGTTTCACATATTTTTAATTTTGTTTGAAGAAGTGTTATTCCAGAACTAAAACTGAGTGGAAAAAGCATTATGAAAGCATTAAATAAATTGGAAGCTGTGCGTTTTACGCCGGTTTTTGTGCAGTAGAAAATGGTTTCTTGTCATTAGGGTCATTGCAAACGACTATGGACTTGACTGCAGCTGCTCTCCATTATTTATTACTTATCACTTCTGATTATTTGTCAAAGCTGTGAAGATTTCTTAACAAAATAAATGAAACTCTTTTTAAAGTAACTAAAACTTGATTCTACTTTTATAAAAAAAGATGTGTTTATTCAAAAAAATAATATGTGGAAAAAGACGTTATATTCAAAAAGTATTTAAAATAAAATTGAAGGCTTCACTTTCTAGCAAAATATTTTTATTCCTTCCGGTTATTAAAATAAGAATGAAGAGATGACATATCTCGTAAAAATTATAAAAGCTTTACTGTCGAAAGGATTATCATGTTTTAAATGTATCACAGCAAAGAAAATGCTTTCTTTTAATATTTGTGGATAGCAATAATTGAACTTGTTGATCTGAAAAATTGTTTTTGTATCAGTAAAAGTCGATGTTGTTTCAGAGAAATTTATTTTTCACATAAATCAGAAGATTGTGGAACTATAAATTACTTACTTTCCGCGATGATACCAACCACGCAGGAATACAGCTTCCCCCAATTAATTTCACCTATCCGTTCTCCATTATTCACTCATCCGTGACATGCTTGACTCGGTGAATATTGAGTATTTTAATTAAATAACCGAAGGAAATTGCAAATCTATGAACGAAATATTCAGCTGTTTTGAATTTTGAAAGTTCAAAACTATTAATAACTTTTTTAATAAAATAAAAACAATGGATTGATTAACCGAGAGTGATAATGGGATAAAATGTAGGGATTTAGAGCACGAAAGACACGAAGCCTTCGAAATGCCTCATACCACGTAACCATTTAGATTTATCGGTTTCCTGAATCACGACGACGTGGCTGTCGGAGGCAGTCTAATTGACTTTTCCACCACTCAGAATTTTATGGCTCCCCGTCAAGTTAGAAGCGTGCTATCTTACACTGGAAAAATCTAAGTATAATAGCAAGTTGAGCTATCCCTATTAAAGTACGAGAATGGAACCTGCAAAACTGGTGCGAAAAGAGATGAAGTTAGAGTATAATCTATTAAAAAAATCAAAAAATATCTCTATGAAATATCTCCAATATTTATCATATACAGTTGCTCGGTTCTTCTTTTAACAAGTTTTCACGTTCCAAAGTCAGCAGTAATTTTTGATACCGCTCACGCTAGCCATGTAGGTATTTTCTAACGGTAGTGTATCTTCATCGCGAAATTAAAACATAGAAAGTCACAAAAAATATGCTTTCGTATATTATCAACCAAATTTCCGCTTGAAATTGTAATTAGAGTTATTCTAAATCACTATAAAAAGCGAGTGACAGCCTTTCTGCGATGTTTTCTTGTCGATGATGAAAATTGACCCATTGTGCTTTTCTAGGTTTTACAAGTTGGGGCAATCATAGCACAACCAATTGATAGACTTTTCTCGCTCAGCGAGGCTGCTCTTAAAACATCGAATGTTTATTTCCCTTATTTCACCTACCCATGGTTGGAAGGCACGAATTTTGACTAGGATGACAAGAAAAAACTTGCGCAAACGCATGAGAGGTGCTCGTGCTATTTTACTCAGATTATTGCTCCGTGTATAAAAGCGTAAAAGGCTCTTCTTTTGAGATTAGCTTTGAATTTTGTGCCTATGTAGACATGGTTGGCACGGACTATTGTTCGGGTTGTGCCAAGAACAGAACATGCAATGGGTAAGCCTCCAAACGTATTCGCTGTCGTCTTCCACGTCGTCTTTTGGGGAAACCACATACGTTCACCAGCTTTTGATGAGACACCCTGAGCGCCGCCCTGATGGTAATCGATTTTCATTAATGGACGTCGCATACTGCCGCAACACAGAATTTCAGTAGACGAAGTCTTGTCTTGGTTACTGAGGTAGAATGAAAGAGAACCAGTGCAGCATGTGCCGACAAGGTTTTCAATGACGTCCAAAGGAACTTTAGGTAGTATTTTAAGGTAGGGGAAACTATACAAGAGTAGGTCACTTTAAAGAGGAGGCAGAACATTTAGCTTAACTTGAGGAAATTTTCTCGAGATATTATATGTAACAAATATGTAACATCAAAAAAATTCATTTTCGCGATGAAAAAATTGTGACTATCTTATCACACACAGACCCAGGGTATCAAAACGTTGCAAATAATAACAATAATTTTGGAGACTATAATTGACACAAACAATAACTACATTATATAACAAATGGAACCTAATTAACAATATGTTTAAAGCCGAAGCCATTCCGTTTTGTATTCACAGTTATTAAAGAACTTTTTCTTACTCGTTGCATTCCTATAGAGCAGGACAAAAAGAGTAGGTCACATGAACAATTGCTCATTATAATTGGTATCACTGAACGGACCTAGAAACAACTTTGCAGAACAAAGGTAAGTAATACTAACAATCCCCACTTCTGTTGCGTTTTGTTTAGCATGAGATGTTGTGTATCAATCTTTTTTACTCTCAGAAATTCAATTGTATTAATAAATTTCGATTTGATTATTTTTTTTTTTATTTCGAATAATTTCACTATTTCAAACCACGATAACCATTGAATTTTTAACTGCATCATTGATACAAGTTTGCAAGCTCTTCATTGAAAACGATGAAAGAGAAACTTTGAAAATGTTTCTTGAAAACATTAAGAAAAGGTGAATAATTCATCTCATGAACTTCTTCTTGTGAAAATAATTAACTGAATAGTTAAGTTTACCTGTGGCAACAATATAATCTTGCATAGTTCTCCCTTACGATTATTAGGGTTGCTACAAAATGCCAATTTCAAAATTCCCTGGCCTTCCCTGAGTTTTTCCTAATGAATTTTTCATTCGACCTGTCCGTTATAAATTTTTCCTTTGAGTTCAAAAATAACCTTACTCCTTCAACACCAACAATGTAAATAAAAAAAATGTTTGTTTCTAAATAAGTGTTAAGGTTTCTTCTTGAAAATAGTCATATTGTTTAAAAAAAAAGATAAATTCTAGATTAAACCCCTCATAGGGGTAGTTTCCCAGTAATAAAAGGGGCTGAAATGGTGAAATAATTACCAACCCAGTGACAGCATGCATTGACGGTTATTTTGGGCTTTGTTTTGTCAATTTATGTTCTTTCCTTTAAAAACTATGCTGTGCGTAAAAAAGGGCGGATTTTCGGCTTATTTCAGGGTCTTTCTTTTCAACACAAGAGATGATGTTTCAACTAAGAAAAATTTTCAACTAAAGGAATTGATTTTTGATAAAATACTTAAATTTTTAACAAAACAGTGGAAAAAGATTAATACTCTACTGAAACAGATTATTTTTTCTTTACTAAATTCATGAATCCACAACAAAGTATTTAACCTTTTGATCAAAGAAATGGATTTCCGACTAAAATGATAAACCTGCAATAAAATTTTTTTTTTAACAAATAGTTGAATTTGCGATTGAGGAAATTGAATTTCCATCCAAAAATAATAATTTTTCTAAATAAAAAACGAACTTTCATGGAATAGTTAAATTGAATAGCAACCAAAAAATTAATTTTCCACCAAAAAGATTAATTTTTCACCTCAAAGACGAATTTTAATCAAAATACATGTCCTATCAACCAATCCAATGAATTTTCAACTGATGAGGATAAATTATTGACAAAAAATGGAATAAATACATTTTTATTTAGAAAAATTAATTTTAAACAAAGTATTTCTGATAAAATTGTAACACTCTCTACCGAAAAAAAAGTTTTTCAACTAAAATGATGAATCATCAATCAAAGAAAAATAAATTTTTAACAAATGACTCATACTTTTAACTAGCTAGTTGAATTTTTGATCAAAAAAAGATCACTTGTCAATGAAAAATGTAATAGGTCAATTCTTAACCAAAACAGAATTATTTTCAGCCAAACAGTTCTATTTTAAACCAAAAATAATTAAATTTCTACGAAAACTGATAAATTTTCACGGTGATAAAATTTTTATTTTGAAAGAAGATTTTTAGTGAATCGAGAAATGAAATTTCAATACAAATTTTGCGTTGTCACCAAAGTAATGACATTTTTAACAGCAAGATGCATTCTCACCCGAAATTATTATACGTTTGTAAGACTAACTTGTTATTCCCACCTTTTCTTTCCTGAATCTAATTTAATTAAGGTATTTGTACTCAAAATTAGATCTCTGGAAAAAATAGTGTTTCTATGATTATAAGAATCAGAATCATATTATTAATATTACTTCAAATACAAAAACTATTTTTAAAATAATTAATTTTCTTAATTTTTAAACGTTTTCATACAATATAATGTTTTTTTCTTTCATGATACATCACTGATATCATTATAATTCTTATTTAATTTATTTCCAATTCATTATTCAATTCAATAATTTATTTAATGAACAAAATTGATATGTATTTGCATTGCCTGAGTTTATAAAATCTTAGTAATATTCTGTGGAGAGGGGGGGGGGGTGAAGAAAATCTTACTGTACCCTAAATGGGGCGAGGGAGATTGCAAATATTAGAAAAACGCCTCACGTCATTTGTGAATGATCCCTAAACTTCAAATACAGTTTATCAAAAATTCCCTCTCTCTTCCAGATTCTCCCTGGCTTTCAAAAATTCCTTGACCAGTGGCAACCCTGATTATGTCCAATTAATAGTCCTGAGAAGAAAAAAAACTTCGAACCCACTGAAGTATAAAAATTGCAATTTGATAGTGGAGACTATGCAGAAAAGAACTTGAACTTGAGAATCTCGTCAGGCTCAGCTTAGATGCTGATCATGTTTTTGTGTTAGCTTCCTTCATTCGTGTTCTTCAATAATCTTTCCAAGTTGAAATGTTGACGTAAAGACCTCTAGTAAGCAAACAATACAGCTTCATCTCAGTTAATTTCTCACACAAATCAATAAGTTCATTATCTGAGTATCTAGCGAATACTCTTCTTACGAGCATAATGATGGAGAAGTAGGTTGCGTCTGAAGGAAAATTCCGAGACTGGTTTCTCAGTAGAATAACACTTCACGATGCGAATACAACTTACTTAGTGAATCACCAGAGTATATATCATGATTTCTCTATCGTAATATCATTCCTCAGAATTGCAGTAGTGTAGGTTACCTCCGCTCCGCAACAGAGGATCCTTATGCTCCGAGCACCGATCTCTTCATTTTACTTTTTTCTCCTCTCCCTGCGTCTTTCCAGTTGGGTTGATTACGACCTTTAGCCTTGGGAGGCAGTATGAGGTACTCGATTCTTTTAGAGGGATTTTGTTGTTACTGGGATGGGACTGAAAAGGAATCGATATCATCCATGCATATCACTCCAGTTGACGATGTTCAAGTTCGGTTTTCCCCTTGTGTACCGAGATACTAAGGGTAATGTAGAAATGAGGGAGTGATATCACTCTCATACAAAAAGGGGTAGATACACCAACGACCCTTCATGAAGACTCACATTTCGCTTTTCGAATCACGTAACCATTTCTGTGATACTCTTCCACTATCTATAAGAGATGTCTGGATTTTTTTATCTTGAGAATACTTTTCTCATTTTATTATAATATGTCAGAATCAATCAAACTTTTTTATCGCAAGATTAGCCAACAAATACGTATCATTATTGAATGTTACGATATTTCAAGTACTAGGGCAAGATAACCTAATCCGCATCAGAAGATCAAATTCCTACCTCTTTTGTCTTCAACGTAAATTGATATAAGTTAGGGTCTATATATTACGTGACACTTCAAATGGGAGGAGGGTCTGATCTAACGTCACATAGTATCAAATAGGATAGAAGTTACAAAGGTTTTGTGACACGTGATACTTCACAAATCAAAAAATACTTTTTTACCATAATAGATGATTTTCCAGTCCAAAAGGACAAATTTTCAACAAAACAGTTGAATTCAACACAAAAAAGACGATTTTGCAAGAGAGTTGAAATAAAAAAAAAACTTCCAACAAAATAGTCATATTTTTACCCAAAAGCTGAATTTTCAACCTACAAAGATCAATTTTTATCCAAGAAGATACATTTTCTACAAAATACAAGTTTTAGACAAAACATACGCATTTTCAACCAAATAGTTGATCAACTGAAAAAGATAAGTTTGCAACAAAAAAGGGGATAGCTAAGTTTTTAATTTAAAAAAAAAAACTAATTTTCAACAATTAAGAAAGGAATTATCACGTATTTGAATGGAAAAAAACAACAATTTTCAACGAAATAGTTCAAATTTCAACTGAGTAGATGAGTTATCAAGAAACAAGATTGTTTGTCTACCCAAATATATGAATTTGCAACCATATAGTTAATTTCTCAATCTAAAAATTGAAATTTTAGAGAAAACAGTTAATTTTAAAAATGAAATAGAAGTATTTTGAATCAACAAAGATAAATGTTTAACAACAAAAAAATCACATTTCAACCAAAAATGGAAGCGTAAATTTCAAGTTTAATAAACTAATTTTCATTAAAAAATCAAAAAATTTTCAACCAGTTCAAATCACCTAGGAAAGACGAATTTTTAACAGAATAGTTTAACCAAATAGTTGAATTTTCTTCTGAAGTAGTTGTATTTTTAACCAAAAATATAAATTTTCAACAAGAAAGTTAATTTTCAACCACACAGTTCAATTTTCTACCAATTTTCACATTTTTAAGGCAATAAGAAAAATTCTCTACAAAAAACTTGAATTTTCAACCTGAAAGTATGAATTTTTGATCAATAATAAAATAAAAGAAATGGAAATGAAATTTCTGTTGAAAAAAATTAATCCTCAACCGAAAAAGATGAATTTTTGAGAAAAGAGTTCAACATGCAATCACAGAGTTGAATTTCTAACCAAAAATTACATTTTGCAACCAAGAAGATTTGCAAACAAGAAGAAGAACAAATTTCAACAAAATCGTTCAGTTTTTAACCAACGGAATGAATCTTCAACGAAAAAATTAATTTTAACAAAGACGTTTTAGTTTCAACCCTGTAGTTACATTTTGTATTTCGTTACATATCATTTCGGAACCTATTGGAAATAATTGACTTGATAGTCAGTGGAAAAAAACGATTCTTTAATATTGTCTATAGAAATATTTGAATATATTTGTTAAAGTGTTTTGAAATCTATTAAAAAATTTTTACGAATGCATCAAAAGCTCTCTAAAAGTCTAAAACCCATCAAGTCTTCTAAAATTAGTTGAGAATTATAAGAAACGTGTAAAATTCCTTGAATATCCTTTCATAGGCTATGAAATCTTAAATAATTCTTGGAAATCCCTTGAGTTTCTTGAATTACTTCAAATCCTTAGAAAATATGTAAAATCTCTTTAAATATTTTAAAGATACTTGCAATCCTTTTTGGAAGTATTATAAAATCTCTTGGAAAATTTTCAAATTTTTGAAAATTCTTAAAAGGTTTTAAAATACTTTGTAATTCTAAAAATTATTAGAAATTCATTGAGACTCATTCAAAATCCATAGATATTCTGTGATAATCTTCAAAAAAATTCTTTGCAGTCTCCATAAATTATTTGACGTAGCTTAAAATTTTTTTAAATCCTCTGAGATCCCATAACATTCTTTGTAACCTTTCAGGTTGATCTAAAAGCCCTGGAAATTCTGTGGAATTCCTCGAAATCTCTCAAAATAATAAAAATCCCTTGAAGTATTTCGAAATTTTTCGGAAAAGTTCAAATAATTATAAATTTTTAAAAAATCTAAAGATATCCTATTAAATTGTCTGAATGTTGCGACATCTTTGGAATCTCAAGAACTTGTGTACATCCTAAATTCAAATTATCAACACCTCGGTCTTGAAGAATTAACGGAAATCAATTTTTTTATTTATTTATTAGAATTAGGTTTTATTCTCTCAGCAGTTATTTTCTTATCATTTGCAGGGGAGGCCGGGGCGAGATGAGCATAGTTATAATTTTCAGTAAAATATTTGAAATCTATGGTAGTTTTTAAAAATGTAAGTGGTGCTATACATTCTATGAACCTTCATGTATCAATTCCATCAAAGACCTAGTGTTTCAAAAATATTAATTGCGATCAAAATATGAAACTTATAATTTATGCACATGTCTCATCTCGCCCCATGCTCTGTGGCGAGACGAGACACGTATTAGGGCGAGATGAGACACTCAGACTATTTATCAGTTTTTGTTAATAAAAGATTCCTTTTCGTGTTTTTCGTACACATGGAAGATTATTTAAAGTATTATAAGAATGTAAATGAGTATCACGACAAAATATAATTGTTTTCACGATTAAGCAATATCATTATTCAAACCAATTCATGCTCTGTAAAATGTTCAACAAATAATTTTATAAGGTATAATTAGGTCTTATTACTAAGGGGAAGTATTTTATAAATATTTGAAATTATACATTTATTTAATGGTTAATTAATTCAAATTTTTTCTTTATAATATAACATTCACAAGTTTAAGTTGAATTAACATTTATTTGAAATTTTTCATTTATCACATAAAGAAAATTTTTAATAATTTATATACTGTTTTTTTAAAATTCACACCTAAAAAAATCATAATTCTTCCCTGCATAAAAATGGGGATTTTTCTGAAAAATGTAATGAAATGATTTTAAATATAAATTTTAGAAGCTGTCTGCAACTTGTCATTTTTAATATAAATGAAAATTTCATTTTGAATATGCTAAAAAAACAATTCAAAAAATAAAATGTATAAGCAAACCCAATTGCAGGTGCTCTGACACTAGAATTTCTTTCAACAACAGCTTACACAAAAGCAGTCATGGACTCTTCTCACCACAAATATCAGTTTTTCTGTTTTAGGCTTCCACTGTCGAAACTCTTCTTTAAATTTGTATCCATTTCCGAAAATTTCTATCTGAACGACTCAAATTTTGCGAACAAAAACTTTTCTGCCAGTTCTATAAAGAGGTTATGACAAGCAAGACAAGAGCGTCTCAACTCGCCCCATGAACCCGGCTCGTTCCTCCCCAAATTACAATTATGATTAAAACTTTAATATTACCTGTTTTTATTCAATAATTGTGTGTGAATGCTTTAGTGCACCCAAGATCGATAAATAAACTTCACGATAAACCTTAGTTTACAAATATTATCTGTTATTTTCAATCATTTTTTTTCGTTCTATTATATCATAGAATAACAGGATTCATGTGTTGAAATGTTAATCATTTTTATTTTTACTTTATCTACTTTATTTAATTTTTTCTTTTCCCGGTAAATTCAATATCATTATCCATGCGATTTCTGAAAAGAACAACTACAAAAATCACATATTTTGAGAGAACATTCAGTGTATCATTTGACCCCGTATGCTCGTCTCGCGTCGCTCTCCCCTGAACACATTAAAAGTTAACAGCGGATTACGTTTTTGAATTTCAAATGTTAAATGAAGTAATTTTAAATCATTAACAAGCCGCTTAGGGTTTCAACAATAATGAGCGCAAGATTTTCGAGACATTTCGTTACATTATTTATGTTGAGATAGTTATATTTATCTTCCATTTTTTAAAATTGCAGGTTAACTACGACATTTTTCAATTTAAAAATGAATATTATCATATTTGACAATTTTTTCTCCTAAGTTCTGCCTTTTATCGAGTAGAATTTTTATGGAGGAACCAACGAGAGCAAATAAGCTTTCAACAAAAAATTGGGAAAACTGTTATTACTTGCTCTTTGCCGCAACATTTCAATTTCATATCTGTGTCATAGAATATTTTTATTACATATTTCTACAATCCGTCGCACGGTGGGACGAAAAACAAGTTTTTCTAGACAAATTAGTCTGGAACTGGCAATTTTGTTACAATTCAAGCATTTAAAAAACCCATCCCATTTTTTATATGAACCAGTGAAATCAGTGAAGGCACTCCTTAAAAATAATATCCACAAGGTTACAATACTAAAAAAATGATTTATTTTTATTACATAAATTAGTCAAGATGCAACTTCAAGACGAAAGATACCTTAATACCTTATATTTCACATTTTGATTTGGTATACACGTAAAAACAATTCTTAGAGACTATTTGAAAAAAAAGATCCAAAGTAATTACTGATGCTATAAACAAATTCAATAAAAAAATGTAGATAGATAAACGTTTATTTTTCAGCCTGCTGGCCTTAAAAAATGGACTTGCTTACACATCTATTTTTACAGAATTTTCTTAAGACTAACCCTTCAAAACTAACATCCATCCATTCCTTATCTCTAAGCCGCACGCTCTTATCGCCTTGCCTTCCTCGTTTCGCCTCGCTCGCATGTCCCTACTTTTTCGCATTGCCTCGCTTGCCAACCTCTGTTCACGCTCTAATACCTACTACTTATCTACTATTTACAATATTTACATGTTATTTATATCTACTTTCTCTCCTATTTACAATCTCTCCGTCTCCATTCCTCTTCCTCCTTCCTTCTCTTCATCACCGTCTTAACCAACACCCCCTTCACCCATGCTACTGCCCTTTTTTCCCCCTTTTCATGCAGCAATACCTCCATGCTTATCTCACTTCTTTCCACCTCCACGCACTCCTCCAACCAGTGCTCCACTCTTGCATCCCCCTTTCCACACAGTTCACACATCCTCTTCTCCCAAGAGAGCCAGAACCTATTGAAACCCTCCATACACCCACACCTCATCCTCGCTATAAGCTCCTGACTTCCTTTCTCCCCTTTCTCACATAAATATTGCGCTCTTGCCCTTGGCATAATCCACACATAGTTCGCGTTAAATCTTGACTCTCTTATTCTCTCTTCCCCTTCTGTCTTCTCTCTCTCTCTCCATGCCGTTTTGCTTAACCAAGTAATGAACCTTCCTTCCTTCCTCGTGCATCCTTCTCACTTCATCCATCTGCAGTCCATTCATTGTAAAATATCTTTCCCTCTCCGCCTCCATCTTCCCACCCCCTCCCCTGTTCTCCTTCTCCCACCAACACTCCCTAACCAGCCTACTTCCCCCCTCTTCCAAAAATTTCTCCTCATATTTACACGCCCGGCGCCCTGCTAGAATTCCTACACTCGTTCTCCCCGTCTCCCTCCTGACAATATAATTAGGCGTGTTCCTTGCCAACCCCAGGGTCCACTTTACATACCTCTCCTGCGTTCTATTTACCTCTTCACTTTCCTTCCACCCCCACACCTCTACTCCATACAATAGCACACTCATCACTAGTGAATCAAACAATTTCATTCTCCTTCCAAAATCATCTGCGAATAACTTCTTTCCCAACCCCCACACCTGCCCCATCACCACATTTGCCCTCCTCACTCTCTCTTTTATTTGACCATCCACTCCCCTATTCCTTCGAAACACGAAGCCCAGGTACACAAACTCTTTCACCTCCTGCACCTCCTTTCCCTTCCACTTTCACTCCCTTCGCTTATCGCTTCCCCCTCCTTTTCTGAACACCATAACCTTGGACTTTTCCTCATTCAGCTCTAACCCCTTTTTATCCAGGTATCTTCTCAACCTCTTCATCATCTCCTTTAAGGCCTCCTCGCTGCTTGCCAGCAACACTATGTCATCTGCATACGCTAGTGACCAAATTCTAACCCCTCCTATCCTGACTCTTCCTACCACCCCGGCCTCCAGCTTACTTTCCATATCCGCAATTAAAATCGCAAAAAGCGTTGGGCTAAGTGGACACCCTTGCCTTAACCCCCTATCCATACAGAATCCCTCCGAAATCCCCTCCCCTCCTCTTACCTTGTCTTCGGTCTCTTCATATAGCTCTCTTACCCTTTCAATTAGGCCTCTCTCTACTCCCCTATCCTCCATCGCCTCCCACAACCTCCCCCTATCCACCGACGGAAACGCGCCTTTGAGATCCACAAAAAATACGTACACTCTCGTCCCCTTCTTCGCTAATTCTCTATCCACCACGTGCTGCAGCACGTAAATATTGTCGATAGTACTCCTACCTGCCCTAAATCCCGCCTGCGTCTCCGGAAATATTCCTTTCCCCTCGACATCCTTCCGCAGTCTCTCTGCCACCACCATCGCGTATACTTTATACGCCGTATTCATTAGCGTAATCCCTCTATAATTTCCCTGCCTATCTCTATCCCCTTTCTTATACAGTGGCACTATTAACCCTTCCCTCCACCCTCCTGGAAATCCCTCGCCCCTCCATACTTTCTTCACTACCTCCTCCAGCCTCTCCCTAACCTCTTGTGTACTAAACAGCCATGCTTCGTTCTCTACCCCATCCAGCCCTGCTGCTTTTGACCTTTTCAACTTCTTCATCTGCTTCTCTATCTCCTCGTCATCCAACTCCTCCATCTTTGCCTCCCCCGTTCTTCTACTTCCCCCCTCCGTCTTCCTTGAATCTGTGCCCTGGAAAGATTCTTTGAAAAATTCCCTCCACTCCTCACTGCCTATCTTCTCACTGACCCCCATCCTACGCTTCCTAAGCCTATTTATTATCTTCCAGACGTCCCCCTCCGTCTTAACATTTGCTAACTCCTCTTCCAGATCTTTCTCCTTTTCCTGTTCTTTCTTCTTACACATCAATCTAAACCCTTTCCTCGTTTCTACGTACTCCTCCCTTCTCGCATTACACTCTTTCCACTTCTTATACTTCCACTTCACCTTCCTTTTCATCTTTTTACATTCCGCATCCCACCACGGCTTCGCCATTCCTGTCTTCTTCTTTCTAAATACCTTCTTTTGTACACACCCTTTCACCTTCTCTTTCAGATCCTCCCATATCTCTTCCACCGACTCCCCTCCATAGCATACATTTCCTAACTGCTCCTGATACTTCTCCATCACCTCCCTCGTCCAGGTCACCCTCTCCCCTATCGAGACTTCTTTCCCGCCTTGTCTCTCGCCACCCTCACCTCTTATCCACAGACTTAATGGCTGATGGTCTGATTCCACCCTCCCCTCTACTGCGAATTTTTCCGTCTCCTCCCATCCTTGCATATTCATTACCACATAGTCTATCACCGATACCCCCACCTTACTTACATATGTGCATTAGCACCTTTAACAAAACATATTTAAGTGGGACGATGGTCGTGGGGGTTAAGGCATAGGCTTTGGACCCACTCCGTCGGCTTGCGGGTTCGATTCCCGCCTCGTACTTTGGAAGAGCCTCGGTGGCCCATGCGGTGAACACTTGCCTAGCAAGGGAGTTGTTCATCTCCGGAGAGTCGTGGGACCGGTACCTCTAGAGAAAAAGGTTCTCTAAGTACTTAAGGCTGTTGCTCTTGGTGGTTCGGAACCCACCTTAAACTGTAGGTCCCCTTCCTAACACCAAGTAAGTGTGTAGGGGGTGTGTAAAGGAATAGGGAAGAGATACAAGAAAAATGTAAACCCTTAGTGGACACATTAGAAAAAAAAGAAAAAAAACAAATCAAAATTTGTCGGAAATGAATAATAATTCCGATCTTTGAATTTTTGAATGTTCATCAATTTGCAACTGCCATATTTCGTTTTTTCAACGAAATAAATTTGAAACTACTTGGGGAAATCCTATCCTTATGATACTTCATCAACCGATAATAATTGTGCATTTCATAAACAATTTTATGAAAAAATTCATAGCTCGAATATTTGTGAACAAATGGATATTTTTTTTACGAAATTATCTGCCAGTGCCTCATAAAGTCCCTTCTTTATTAGCAGACTTGGTCAGCTAATCATATTTGTTTTTCATAAAAATTAATTATATAAAAATACAGATTTTGCTCATTTTTAATCAGAAGATTTTTTTCAACGAATAATTTTCAAACAATATTTTTCATGCACAAACTTTCATATGAAACAAAATCACAACTCGACTGCTTATCGATAAATAATGGATTTTTTTTTTTTTAATCTTCTTCAATGAATCAGGCATTTATCAGGAAAGTTTGTCAGATGACAACATTTGTTTATTCATTCACAAAATTTTCTAAAAAAAATACTACCATAGACAGTAAAATTTGAATGATTGAAGGAAACGATTGGTCACTCTTAATAAATAAGGAAATCGCGGATTTCCAGATTAAATTGTTTATAGAAAAGACAATTACGGTAAAATAATAAAGTAACATAAGAAAGGTGTATGGCTCATATGAAAGCTATATGACAAAGTTTTCTAATAGATGGGCTCCGTCAAATTTATTTAAATAATTTACCATTTTAATGGTTATGGTTATTATTCATCGCCGAAAAATTTCTTTCTACTTTTTTCAAAGTAACGAAGTCTTAAAGAGCAGGAAATGTCTAAGATATGCATTTTTTGATTAAATTTGCTTATAACATTAGCAACCACTTGTGATTTGAAAAGAGTAGTAACTAAAACTTCATTTTTTCGTATATCCTGAAGAAAAAATGGAAAAATAAAGTCTCAAAGTATTCTTAATATTGAAGTAGCTCTTTTCATTATTAATTTGTTAATATGAAAATTTGATTTGATATGATGTTTCACCGAAATATAAGTCGTTGAATACAAAATTAATTTAAAAAATGCATAAATCGGCTCTCAAAAATATCTTCGAAATGTAGTTAACTCATATTTTTAAAAAACACAAATTAGATCAAAATTATAAGCTCTAGATTTATTCGTCCAGAAGTAGAGGAGAGGGAGTAGGAAGGAGTAGGGGACGCATTATAAAAGCCAGTACTGAAGGGGGTGTAAGGAGAATGATGAAACGGGCAGTAGAGAAGGAGAGCAAGGGAGCGAAGAGTAGGGAGGTGGAATTAAATATTGAGGTAGTATGGGGAGGATGAGTAGAGAAGCGGAAGTAGGAATGGTGTAGGGAAGGATAATAAAGGCTAGTATCGGAAGGAAGTTGCCGGTTATGGAAAGTATAGGAGGGAAAGTAAGGGATGTGGTTGGGTAGAAAGAATAGGGGATTCATGGAAGGGGGTGCAGACGAAGGGAATTAAGGGATGTGCTTGGGAAAATGGAGTACGGGATTTATTAAGGGAGTATAGAAGAGGAGCAGTAAGGGAAGTGATGGAGAGGAAAATAGGGGAGATAGGAAGTAGCCAGTGAGGGGAATTAGGTCGAAGAGGTAGTTAGGGGTAGAGAGGAATTATAAAGGCTAGTGTTGGAGGGGAAGCAGAAAGGGATGAGAATTAGGGGACGGAGGATGAGATGTGAGGGACGATAAGATGTGATCAGATAGGACAGGATAGCATGAAAGATAGGAGAGAAGGAGGTGTGGTAAGGGGAATGGGGGGATTGGAAAGCCTAATAATGTCTTACTTGTCTACGAAACCCTTTTTTGTAAACGCATGCTGCCTACTTTGACTATTTTTTTGATCAAATAACTTATTTATGTCAAAAAATGTTTTATCCTCAAAGATAAGTTAAAAACTTGGAATATAGTTTTTTCTATCAAAGCGACGAATTTCGCGTTCTTTAGGAAAATCGAGGCAGAAAGAACCCGAAAACCATGAAACTTTGTACTTTGCACTTTACCTCTGCAGAACTTCGTTTCGAGGGGGCGAATGAGTGGAAAAAAAAGTTAGGTTGATGGGCGAACGATTAAACCAATATACCCGGAGACGACCCTCGAGTTTCTCGAGTGTGCCTGCCCCTCATCTCCTTCATCTCCTTCCCTTCCTACTACTTCTTTCCGTATACGTATCATCATTCACGATACTTATTTCTACCTCTTATCCACCTTTATCACCTTCTTCTTCCTTCCCCTGGCCCTTATAAAATCTAAACGATCTACCAATTTCTTCATGCAGCCACATTCATAGTACCTTCCTGACAACAGTGCTTTCTTTTCGCAGAAACGTGTCTCGCATATCTTGCTTCCACAGAGCTCTCTCTTTAGCCAAATAACCTTAACCAGCGAAATTGGATTCGCGTATAGACACTACGTGATAATAGACTCTACAACTCTTGACAGGAAAATAGTTTTATCTTAAGAGTGAAAAAAATTAATTTACACAGTACCGTCGCTGAGTATCTATTGAGGACTAGAAAAGGCAAATAGATTATAGGTCAATAGACAATAGTGATTTTGGTGATCAATCATTTCAGCAAACATGCTTCGCTCGCTTATTCATACATTCATGGCAATTTCGATCTAAAGATACGCCGACCGGAAATGATCTTGAAATCGGTCCAACAGAGTTAAACTTTCGCTGGGACCGACCCTAATTCCATTCTGGACAAGTTCGAAACGCAAACTGCACGCGTGAATCGTTGGTTAATAGCTTAATGTTCCCTTGAATTCCCATCCGATCGCTTCCGTTACCCGGTTTGGTGCAATATCCACTCGGGAACTTGGAAAGTTCTCGCCGTTAAGAGTAACTGCATCTCTCCCTCCAACCTTCTTCACCTAACTTTCCTAGATGCTCTTCTCCACCAATCTTGCTCGCTGATTTCTTAGATGGAAGCAAAGTACCTCTCACTTACGAAAAATAATTACTTTCGCCGATTGAAATTATTGTCACTTAGCGCGAAAGCTTATTCGGTGGAGCAAGTGTAATCGAAGGACATTAGTTAATATATTTTATCAAACTATTCTCAACAATTCTGTCAAAAGCAAAAGAAGCAAACAACAAATTATGTCCTCTGCAAATACGTTGCATGCGCCAGCGAGTAGATATACTCTTCCTCGTTACTGAAATCCAATAATGCTTCTCCTTGTTCATCAAGTAGTCTTTGAAAATGTTCCAATCACACACGTCCAAGTATTATTGAATGAGAGAGAACCTAATCGTTTTTTTCGCCACAGTGGTTCGAACAAAGAATTATCTTGACGTTCTACTCGCACGAGTGAACGATGTATAATGAAATTCACAATCAGAACTAGAGTCAAAGTAAAAAATTTCATTAAAATGTTAAGTGTTTCATTTTAATTCAATTTTTCCACGTTTTCTAACGAGTGTCGAAGAACTGAGAGCTGCAGACCCGTCATACCTATTTCCACCTGCTCGTTCAACCTTAGACTAACCCTAATTAATTCTGGTCCCAGCTCCCCTCTTATACAATGTAATAATCCTACACTGAGAAAACATACTTACGTTTTATGTATGAGAAATCCATAAATTTGATGCTTGACCTATTCATGCTAAGGCGATATGAATTTCGAGCATTAATAGCTTATAGTTCGTACTGAAAACGCATGAGAGGTCTCATACTCAAAACTTTAAATCTCCATACTATTATAGCAAGGTGGCGAAGCGAGTGAATAAGTGTAAGCGTAATCTTACTCCGAACGTTTGTGATCCTTACTAAAATAGTATGGCCCCCATGCGTTCATGGCTAGCTAGTTTGTACATTAAACGCGTGTCGTTGTTATACTCTCAGAGCATACAGGTCAGACTTCAAATGCATGGTATTATACGTATTCTGTATAGCGTACCTCTACACTAAATAAGTATAAATGTGTGCTATCATGATTTGAAATAAACCATACTAAGATAGCGTGAGATAAGATCATACGAGAAAAGTAACTTTGGTGTCTCGGTGTAATAATATACAACTATTACATCCTTCGACCCATTCCAACCTCTTCCAACTACCGACCACTCTTAAATTTTTCTATATCCTCATTCCAAACCTAACCATTATTTCCCCTCCAATCTTTTTTCCACCTCTCTCTTCACTCCTCCTTCCACCCCTCTTTACAACCCTGTCTATTCCTTCTCCCTCTACAGCTTCCATTCCAGCTCTGACCTTGTCCTCTCTCTCTCTCTCTCTCTCGAACCCTCTTTGAAACCACGCAGTGCCCCTTTCAGTCCCTGTCACCACACCTCCCCCTCTTCCAAACTATTTTAGCTCTATCCTCTATGAATTCTGTCCCCCTATCCTCCAGTCCATCTCTTGATGCCGCCCCCTATCCACAAATATTTCAATGCTTTTCCCCTGAATTCTTCTTCTTCAGCAAACACCCTCCTCTATTATACACCAACCATCTCTCATTTCTCTACATTATGCTAATATCCCTCTCCTACCCCTATAATCGCCGGAATATAGCTATTTCATATTTGACGTTGTCTGTCCATTTTAGAAAAAAAAATTAATTTTTATGAAATTTCAAGTAACTGCTCATTGTATTAATTAAAGAATTATATACAATTCTATCCATTACATTTTCATGGAATATTATTCAGGAACTTGTGGAATTAGCAAAATGAATTATTAAGAATAATTGTATGCATGATTTTTTAACTTTTATATTTTTGAGGGAAAAACGCTCAGCTTTCTTCTAATCATACAAAAATTCTCCGAATCCAAAAAAAGTGGAATTTATTGTTGACCTTTATTTTTCAAGGACAAATATTCATTTTTTTCAAAACATTTGATGAGGTCTTGCACGGGGTAAATTTTTTGTTAGGAATTCATTTTCTTAGGTGGAAAATTCAAATCCTTGTTGGACATTTGAAGTTCAGTATCAAGAATTGTATTTTTTTAAATGAAAATCTAAGTTTTTCATTTTTAGTTGGAGATGTTTGAAGATTATTGAAACATATTTCCTGCTTGGAAATCTAACTTTTTTGTATAGAGAATTCGTCTTTCTGTCTTGAGAACTCAACAGATCAGTAGAAAATTGAACTGTTTTGTAGAAGATGTTTTCTTTATTCAAAATTAATTTTTTTGAATAAAAAAGGATCATTTCCATTTTTAGAAATTTGGTTGGAAATTGATGTATTTTGTTGGAAAAAATTGTGTACAGGAAAAAGCTTTTTATAAAAAATTCAACTTTTTGGTTAAAATATTCTCCTTGGTTGGAAATTTATTTGCATGGTTGACAATGTAATAATTTGAATGATAAGCTCGTATTTTTAGCTAAAAATTAAACTTTCAGGTCCGACATGTTTGTCTTTTGTTGATAGCTGATTTTCAATAGTAAAAAGTGAATCTTCCTGGATGGAAGTTCATTTTTTTTTTTTGGTTGAAAGTTCAAATTATTTGGTTAAATATTCACATGTTTTGTCGTATGTTCGTATTTGTACTTTGAAAATTTTACATTTAGGATGATTTTTTATTCGTTATTGATTGAAGAATCTCTCTTTGTTGAAAATTCAATTATACTTCGAAAATTTGTCTTCTTCTGGTTCAATTGATCTGTTTTTTAAAAATAAAATCCTTTTCCGGTTAAAATATCAACTATTACATTTTTTGTTATGAATTCGTCTTCGTTGGTTAAAAATTAGAAGCTATGAATGAAAGAAGCAATGAATGCACGAAAAAAATTCAGTCAATAAAAATTAAGTTAAATAGGGATTTGTGTGTGTGGGGGGAGGGGGGGGGGTGAAAACCCCCGGAACCTTTTAAAGGGGGGGGGGGGTACGTGGTTTGAGATTACAGAAAAATTTTTATATGAACACATGAACAAAATTTCATGGAGTTTTGCACAATCCTGAAATTCATTTCTACCGACAATCCTTATGACTATGATCCAGATCCTGAAAATTAGGTCTGTTAATTAGGCGATTTAAATTTGTTAAGGAAATTAAGAAGCCTTGAGTACTTTATATACCAAGTTTTAAATTTGGAATTGGGTTCATTAAATCTCAAAGAGTGGGGCTGCCCAAATTGCCCCTCTCTGGATCCGCTCTTGGAACAAAAGTAGTAGGAATTTTCACCTTCAATTTTAATAGTTAAAGCTAGCTCTAAGCAAAAAAACATGACTGAATTATCGAAGAAGTCTTGCTTCCGGGATAATAAACAAGTAAGTGACATCCCGAGTTATCTTGGCTGCAGAACTTGGCTGCGTTGTGCCATTTACGTAACTTCCTGAGAGTACCTCGTCGTTCTTTACGAATCAAGAGTCGCGGCCGGAGTTCATCTCGCGTAACGTCGCCTTTGTATTTTGCTCTGGATATTGTCGTGGCGACGACGTACTTCGTTAGTTCGTCTAAGAGTTCGCGGGGAAGCGAGCAGAGTAGCCCAGCCTGTGTACAGCTAAATTTCTTGAATGGCTCGTGCTGTTTCCTTTTCCGAGTCGTCGGCCCTCCCACACCCCTATACGTATTTTCCGAAATTTTCTTCCTTTTAGCGACTTGGACCCTGCCCAAACTTAGTCTTCGGTGTCGGCCTAACTTCCTTCTCGAGGAAACGAATGAGCCCCAATCTCTCCTCCCCCTCTCTCAGCAGCTCTTTCTTTCTCAGCAACTTGGAGCTTCCGCCCTTCCGGTTTTTCCCTAAGCCGGTTTACCACCCCTTCGTCCAAAAGACGAAGTTACTTATAAGTTATGTTTTCGAGTGAACTTCGCTGGCACTGCGGAATTTCGAAACTTTGATATTCAATAACTCCTACCTCGAATCTCCAGCAGAAGATTCTTCATTTTTCGCTCTTTCAACGAGAAAAGACCACGTCCGTCTCCGACTGGGCGCACTCACTCTTTCCCTTACTCCAGTTTTTTTCCTATTTCTTCCAGCAAGGAACCACTCTCCGGATGTAAGATCAGGATATCCAATCCGCGCGGGTTTCTTTTCCCTGTTTTCTCGGCACGAACCCGCTCAAGAGCAAGTAGAAATGAAATTTACCCTCGCGAGATTCCATTCGAAAGGAGAGCTACGACCACTATTGTACAAATGGTCCAATGCCACAATAGTTCGTCAAGAAGCGCAACCGGGACCGTGTTGCCGTAAACCTATTGATGGACTTTTCTTCTTCTTTTTCTTCGACTCGGGAAAAACTCTCGCGAAATCGTGTTATATTAGTGATGTAAAACTTGCTCAGAATTTCAAGCGTTGAACTTTGAAGGCGTTTGAGCTGGGATATTTATGATCTCTCGTAAAGGTGATATTAAAGGTACCACTTAGATATGGGCTGGGTTACTTACTTAGGCAAAGTACTCTTCAGAAGATCTTCATTTCACAAGTGTTTTCATCGTCTTGTGCTATGCACGAATTATTCTCAAAGTTCCGAATTATGGGATTTCTGCATTTAATTGCTTGAGTATATTGTTCAACATTTGACACATCCTTGTCTAAGTAATTTTATAATGGATTTGAAAGTTCTTTATCATAACTTCTCCAAGCATTCCTGACAATTTAATTGATTTGACAAATAATTCTGATAAAAATATTCTTTTCTGAGAAATTTACCGCTGCCTCTTCCAGAATGCAATTAAATTGATTTAGTTTCATTTATCTTGCATTTTTAACCCCTTCTCTAGAACGATGTTACGTCAATAGGTTTAATAGGGTATTACCTCGTGCCCTTGAGCCCTTGGAAGTAACATGAGATTTTAAATGAGAAAATTTCATTTTTCGAGAGAATGGGAAGAAGAAGTACTTGTTATTAAGTTTTTGCAAGTTAAGATTAAGTCACTTGCTAAGGAATGTTTAAGGAATAAATTTCACACAATAAATGTTAATTGTGAAACTCCTCTCGCAACCCTTTTGTATTTTGCTCGGAAATGCCCCCAAAAAGCAAAATAACAGTTCTATGTAATGTTTGTGCTAAGGACGGTATTTAAAAATGGCTTGAAAATGATTTATTCAATTATCCAATGAGTGACAAGTTTCAGAGAATTTTTAAGTAATTTTCGATTGTCAAAATAGCTTTTTTTCACTGCAAATCCTGAAACGTTATTATTTTCAGGATGAATGATACAGTTGTAAAACGTCATGAGTAATATTTCGCAATAATAAGAGTTGCGAAGGCCTCCAAATTCATTATTTAATGACTTATCGGAAGAAAATATTTAATTAATATTTTTGTTTAATTTATTTTGATATTGTTTCAACAACATCTATTCGTATAATTTCTTTCCGCAAGATCATGAGAAGTTAGTATGTTCCGGAGTTATGGACACAAATTGGGAATTTTGATATTAATATCTTCTTGTTCAAGATATCTGCCAATTATTTAAACGACTTCTATTATTTCAATCAATGTTTCCACCTGTGAATCGTGAGAAGCTACTTTTTTCTGGAACTAATCACGGAGTTAATGAATGTTAAGGGTGATATTTTTTTAGTTAATCTGGAAAAATAAGTATCCATAAGGTACTGAAAGAACTGTTCAAAAAATTATTATCGCTTAAACAATAAGCGTAGATGATCAAAAAATTCTGAATAATTAATCAGCCACAAATAGTAAGAGATTTAAATAAACTAGAATTTCGCTTGACATTCCCATGAAAAAGCTTAAGTGAGTGGTTGTTAATCGTTTAAATAATTGCGAAATTACTCCCAAAAAATATCACTTCTAACCTTCATCAAATCTGATATTTATTCCAGAAAATAGTAACTTTTTTGAATTTATAGCGAACAAAATTCTTCAAACAAATAAAAATGCTTAAATAATCGTAATTATATATAATACATTACGTATTATATATAAATATATATATATATATGTATGTATATATATATTATATATAATATAATATAATTATAATTTGGTTATAATTGGAAAATATCTTGAACCAAAAATACTCTTAACATTCGTTAATTTTATCAATAATTCCAGAAGACACAAACTTTTCACGATATTCTAGAAAACACAAATTACACAAATATAAATTCCTTAAACAAGTGAAAAATATTTTGAACATAAAATATTATTCCTTTATATTTAGCACATGTATGAAGTGAACTTATGTCCAAAAATAATAGCTTGTTACGATTTGTCGGGCACAATACTGAGCAGAAATGGAACAGTTGAATTTGTAGTTAAAAATCGAAACCTCGCTGTAAAAAAAAAAAAAACAATTACCAAAGAGTTGATTCCATCAAAAAAAGACATATTTTCAACAAAATACTTGAATCCTCAACTAGGTACATGAATTTTGAACAGAGAAGATCAATTTTCTACACAAATAGACGAAATTTCCACAAAATACCTGGATTTTCTGCTAAACGGTTGAATTTTCAAATTATGAAAAACAAAATAATTACCAAAAAATATAATCTTCAAACAAAAAAATTAATTTTTGGCAAAAAGTTAAATTCCCAACTGAAATGATGAATCTTGAACAGATAAAAAAAATGTAGTTGATTTTGCAAGGGAAAAAAATGAATTTCTAACGATAAATGGAGTACCTAACATTTCAACAAAAAAATATTTTGATTTTGAATCAGAAGCTGTTGAATTTAACCAAGAAATACGTATTTTCAGCAAACTGGTTGAATTCTGAAACAGAACAGATTAATTTTCAACCAAGGAGTTGCACTTTCAACAAAAAAGCATGAACCTCTATACAAACAAAATCAATCGATCTACAATTTTCAATTCAAAATATGAATTTTGAACCAAAAATGGAATAGTTGCATTTCTAGGGGAGAAAGTTAATTCTTGAATTAGACTCTTTTCAACAAAACAGTTATATTTTCAACCAGAGAGGTGAATTTTCAACCTAAATTATGAATCTTCGATTTAAAATAATGAATTTTTGAAAAAAGATGTGAAAATTCAACAAAAGATGTGAATTTTGAACGAAAAAGTTGATTGTTTAACCAAGAAGATTTTTTTGTACCGAAAACATGAATTATCAACAAAATAAGTGAGTTTTAAGCAAAGTGATTACATTGTTAATTAAAAAATACGAATTTTTAACTAAGAATGGAACAGTTGAATTTTCAACTAAAAATGGAACAGTTGAATTTTCAGCTAAAAATGGAACAGTTGAATTTTTAACTAAAAATGGAACAGTTGAATTTTCAGTTTAAGAATTAATTTTCAACTAAAACCGAAACAATGTTTTAACCAAGTAGTTTACTTTTCAACAATAGAGAAAAATATGTAAAATGATCAATTTGCAACAAATTACTTTAACTTTTAACTAAGTGGATGAATCTTTGACCAGAAAAGATTACTTTCCAGCAGAATACTTGTATTTCTAACAAAAAGAATTAAGTATTGAACCACATAGTAGAATATTTGATCAAACAACATAAATTCCAAACCAAAAATATAATGGTAGACGTTTTAACAACAACAAAACTTTTGACCAAGAATAGTTAGATTTTCTTATCAGGCTATAGTAATTCAATTCGAATTCAACCAAAAAACCTGAAAGATGGGTATTTTCTTGAAAACAGGGAAAAAATAAGAATTCTTCCAAAAAGTTCTTTAACGTTGCCTTTTTCTGCTCCTTTTAACAATTCTTCTTTCTCGCTCTGTTCTTTAAAAACTTTATGATTCCGGTTCGGAATTCATCTAGTTTGGTTAGAAATTCTACTATTTGGTTGAAAATTTAATTATTTTGATAAACATGTAACTACTTCGTCAAAAAGTCATATTTTTTGGGTCTAAAATTGAGCAACATGGTTTTTCTCTTGGTTGAGAATTAATTTTTGAAACTAAAAATATGAGTAAGGTAAATTTCCCAGTAATCGTGATGGTCCCATTAATCGTGAAACTTGCTAATAGTTTGAATATATTGTTACAAAAATGTGTTAAAAATATCATTTAATGATGAATCTTACTTGTTTTCAGCATTTTATAATAGCAAATATAAATAACATTTATTCGAATAAAAAAAAGCAAAAAAAAATGTCATCACGATTACTGGGACTAAGGTCACGATTACTGGGACGTTTACCCTCGCGTTTACCTTATTCCATTTCCGGTTCAACATTGATATTTTTAATAAAACATGTTTTTTTTCAAACGTCCGAAAAATTCAATTATAAGTATTCGCATAATAGTTTCAAATAGTTTTAACCCATTATTCAATGTTTGATTGACGGTTCCATTAAATTCAATTTATATTTCGTATTTAAAAATATGAGCCTCCCACCACGTTCATATGCCAGGTCAGCTACAGTGTCACTTGACATTTTGAGGGAGTGTTCATCGAAATAACATAAATCGTCATAAGAAGAAAGGATGACAAATAAATAAATGCTGCATTAATATTAATTTTATTTTTCAATTTAAAAATTACAAAAGACCAAACAGATAGGAATCGCGCACGTGTTTGTTTTCTAGTGTAAAATCAAAAGCTATTATACTACTCTGTTCAAATTTATACCTGCATACATAGAATTTAAAATATACATTGTCTTGTGAATACATTAATCATGATGAAGAATTACAGCCTCGAAGCGCACACCTTCTGTAAATTTGACATCCAGCATTGCTTTTCAGGAAGAGATTCCATTGTCAAACCAAAATCTGATTAATCAGAGGATTTATCGAAGTTTTGGCGATTACCATGTTTGGAGCGATTATAATTAAAACGACTCTCTGCCGGTTAACATCGGCATTCGCTTGCAATGCATCCAGAGGTGGTTCCGGAAAAGTGACGGTATCCTACGCATCGATAGTTTCAATGGAAGTAATAAATTGATTACTAATTGACACATGCGCGTCGCTCGTTGTATTTCATGCGTTCAACTTTCGTCGCAAACTGTGTTTAAATGTCGCACATATGTACGAAGGCATAAATTTGCGGATAAATACGTAGGCCAGCTAATTATTGCGAGCAGCAAGCCCTTCCCCCACTTTTCCACCAATCTGAATCAATACGTACGTACTTGTTTACTGGACCGTTGCCAGTGGGATTTCACCGATCCCTCTCTAATTAATTCTATCTTTTGTTACACCGTTTCGCAACTTTGTCGATTATCCGGATACGAAACGCCGACGCTTACCTGATTTTCTTCCTTTGCCAGAACTCTGACAGTCTAATGATAATTTGTCGAGATATGTAGAGATTCACTGGAAATTCAAGTGAGAGGAAGAATCTTCTACTTCTACAAGCAACGTCGAATTTCAAAAGGTCGTTGAGTTACTAGCAGCTGTGACCCTGCGATAAAAACATTATTTCCATTTCAATTCTACCTTTGAAATTACATTCCGAAAAAAGTATTAGAATACTGTTAACCGAAAACGATAGTGTGCTATTTTCGCTTTTGTCGACTTTACAGGATAGGCTTTTAGAATTGAGTTTTATGCACATAAGGGGACGTCCTTAAACTAACATGGAGATGTCGCGAGCTGTGCGTCGCCAATTCAACCGGGGCTTGAAAGGGTGAAACGACATCAAAAGCCGTTAGATATGTATTATTTTTAGAGATCCAATAGTTGAATAGTTTTTTCAATAGTTTCCGAAATATCGAAGTTTGAGTATTAGCACTCAAACGCTGGCCCCAGACTATGCGCTTATCAGTATAGCCGTCACAGTGACCAGTCGGGCGATCGAACGTAAATACTCATACCTCGATATCTCGGAAACTAAGGCTCGTTGGATCACAAGAAAAAATAAGCACTTGATGAATTTCCATGTACTTTCATCCTGTGAAGTCCCAGTCGAATCAGTGACGCACGTCTCGCGAGTTATTCTTGTAAAAGTAGGAGCCAGATCTCACTGACTTTAACAAAATTAACATTAACTTCTCGAACTTAGGTAACGTTTAGTTGGTTTCCTGACGATGAATTTGTAGAAATATTCCAAATTTTTCCATATTTATGGCCTTGTGATGGTACAGTTTAATAATAATTTAATGAGTTTGAAAATCACTTTTATATTTCAAACTTCGCAATCTTTCCCTGTTTTTTTTTCTCTTAAATTTGAACTGAATCAATAGGAACAAATAAGAAAATACAAATATTTTTGGTTCCAAACTCTACTATTGACCGAATTCATTTCAAATCAGACAGATTCAACACTTGAAATCGCAGTATCCTGTAGGGATGAAATGTATGATTTTTTAGAGAAAATCAGGTACTGTTACTGTTTTTCAAACCAAAAAAAAATCATTTTGAAACCTCTGCAAAGTTTTATTTATTTGAGACATTTATTGTTTTCTTCCTGATTTTAATAGCGTTGATTGTCTTATTTTCAACTCCACCAAGAAATTTACGAAAGGTTTAAAGTTAACGAAATCGCGGAGGTCAAAAAACCGACACATCTTTTTTGGGCTATTTGGTCCTGAATTTGTGGTTTCATAACATGAAAAAAATATTTTCTGAAAAACCCGAACTTTTTGATTGTTCCTAAAATTGTTGAACAGTTTCTGCTAATAGAAGGAATACATCCTACCACCTTTATGCAAGCTAAACCATTTTCGAGGCCAAAGGAATTTTTGTCCTGAAAGTAAAATTTTTTTAATTTTCTTCGTAAATGATGGAAGATATAGCAAAAGAGTAGAGGGTATTTTTCATAGAACTTTTTCAGATGTGCAAACTTTTATCTCCAGTTTTTTTCGTTTCTGTCTCCGTTTGCGAGAAGAGTTAGAAAATTCGATTATATGAAAAAAAATTCTGCTCGCCATAAAAGTGATTTAGCCCATATAAAACTAATAAGTTTTCTTCCTTGTGAACGTAAAAATTCAATCACAGTTGGCAAAAAAGATGAGCGTGACTTTTTTAGAAATTCGACTTTTAATATTTTCAGAAAAATCGTCACCCTTTTTGTCAATTTTGAATCTTTTTTAAATTTTCTGTGGATTTCAAAAAAATACAATTAGCGCTATCAAAATATAGTAGAAAACAATAAATATCTCAATTAGGTCAACATTCATAAAAGTCCAAGTTGGAAAAAAACTCTGTTTAAAAATTGTCAGTTTTTAAAAAATTTGTTTAAAATTTAAAAATTCTGGTTAAAAATTTAATTATTTTGAGATACACTCTTTTGTTGAGAATTCACATTTTTAAGGATTTATTATTTTCGTTGAAAATTCATCTCTTTGGTTGAAAATTTATTTTTTGTTTTGTTTCAGAATCAATTTTTCAAACTAAAATTGTGACAATTCCATTTTTTGTTGCAAATGGATATTTTCAATTGACAATAGACTGGTATTCATCTCCTTTGGTAGAAAATTAATCATTTTGGTTGAAAGTTTATCTTTTTTGTTAGAAATGCAACTGCGTGGTTAAAAATAAATCTTTTTTGGCTGGAAATTCAACTATTTTTACTAGTACCTGACCGGCAATCAGTTGACCTGGCGTTCGATTCCCAGCGGAGCGAAAAGGAGTAGATCTTTTTTTCGAATAAAAATTTAATTTCAACTATTTTGTTCAAAATTTATCTCTTTTTGTTGAATTAAACTATTTCATGTTTCGTTGAGAACTTTTATTTTTTTTTTGTCTAAAAAGAATTAGTACTAGGTTCAAAGCTAAGCTACTGTTTGAAAAATTATTTCGTCTTCTTTTTGTTGAAAATACATCATCTTAGTTTGAAAATTGATATTCCTTGGTTACAAATTCAACTTTTTTGCAAAAAATTTGCCGTTTCAGCTTGAAAATTCGAACAGTTTGGTAGAAAATTAAACTATTCTGATAAAAATTCAACTATTTCATAAAAACTTTTCATTTTAAAAAAATAAGATATTCTGGTTGGATATTTAACTGTTTTGTAGATAATTCGTCTTTTTGGCTTCAAAATTCTGCAATTTTGAAAGAAATACCTAACAAGGTAGTTCGAATTGCAACCATACATTTTCAGCCAAAAAATACATATCTTAATAGAATTCTCGATGTTAGGAAAATAAATTTTCAACGGAAAAAAAACAACAATTTTTTAACTCAGTGGTTACAGCTTCAATCAACTAGTAGAAGTTCAAAGCAAGAGAGATGCATTATGAAGCAGAAACAGAAAATCAGACTTTTCAATAAAAAATAATCAACTCTAAACGAAAAATATTTAAATTTTCTCATTTGGTTCTATTAATTCAGTTTGTATTTAAGCGAAAAAAAAACACAAAAAAAAGAAAGTTGCTCATAACCAAGAAAAAAGGAGGAATTATTTTGAAAAGGGGGAAGAGGGGACAGAGAAAAGAGAGTGAAGTCTGAGTTAGTTAGATGATTTACTTTTAAAATAAAATCACTAATTTACATAATTTCAAGCATTTCAAAAAATTGTTATCCACGTTTATATTTTCGATCTGTGAATATGTGACATCACATTCTACATCACCCCTTCCCCTACATCACAGATCTTCACCCCCTTCACAAGGGGGGAGCCCCCCCCCCCCAGAAGTTTGTGACTGTCTTCGAACGGCCGCTAAAAATTTCTTCTAACAAATACTAAGCAAATTTTTTTATCTGTTTCCGGAAGGAACTATTAGAACAGTGTAATAAGTAGTTGAGTTTTAGATACAACTTTGTGACTTGAGAATTACCTAACTGATTTTCCAAACTAAAAATGCAATCATTTTTTTTTATATAAACCTATGTCCTCTAGCTTTCAACTGCAGCATGGGCTTTTGAATTATTTATTATTATCCCTCATTTACCCCACGTATTTTAGTATACGTTGTTACCCCACGGGGTTCAAAAAGACCCGGCCCGTTTTCTCAAGTTTGTATATCAACGACAAATCGGTCAATTGAAGTCAATTTTTTTTACTGAAAAGGTTTTTTTGTATTATAAAAGGCGATGCTAACCAAATAATTCTGAAATGCAAATTGAGAATGCTGTATCAGAATTAAAAAAACAATGTGATTGCAAAATCTTGAAATATTTTGTTTTTAAATCAAAATTATGTAATTCTGAGTTAAATAAAGATAAAAGTGTTGATATGTAGTGATCTTGAAAGCTCAAGAGTCACACTTTCAATGGTATAGGTGACATCATTATCGGTTCCAAAAGGTATAATTATTTCATCATGTGAAAATTGCGGAAAATTGCAAAACGTGTAAAAATATTACTTGACACAAAGTCATGTAGTATTTATAAAATGGGATCAACATTTTTTTTAAATCAAGGTCATGCATTAAAAAAGTGTTAATTTATTTATTTTTGACACATACAATTCTTATTTTAGTGTGCACAATATTGGCACAGTGTTCTCGTATATTCATGGCACATGGCTGTATTACAACGCAGACATTCGTACCACGTTTTTCGATGTGTTCGCAGCACTTCGAGTGCGAGAACGCGTCTCCATTTTCGTTTCTGAAAATTATTCAAATAAAAATATTTGTGAAATCATAGCATTCTTTTCACGAATATGAGAAAAATATTGACATTTTTTATTCAAATTTCTATAAAACAAAATAGAAAGATTAACTTTTGAATTTGAAAATTCAGTTAAAAAATCATATTATAATTTTGTTCACAAATATATAGTTCTTTTTACCTGCCATATATGAGAGCCCTTGCTTCACAACCAAACTCTGTCGATGGACGTTTCCAGGAAGAAATTTCTATAAAATCAAGAAAACGCAACATTTCAATATAAGTTTGCTCTTGCGTCACACAAAACCTACTTTTATTTTATTATTGGACACAAAAAATTTAAATAAAGAATTCACTTACGTTTTGTATTTGTCTTCAGATCACTTTTTGTAACGTTGTTACACCACAGGGGTCTAAAAGGCACAAATCGAACTTTCACACTGTCGCTTTCGACGTAATCAACCGAACTGAGTCCGATCATGGGTTCAGCATGGACTAGGGCCTCTAAACTTTTTTCCTCCGGGTCCGGGCTCGCTTCAATAGCCTATAAAGAAACGGCACCGCTTTCAAAAAACCTCTGGATCATTTTGACCCCCGTGGGGTAACAGAGGGTTATACCATCAGGTCATTTCACTTTCAGTATAAGCGTGACTTGCCCGGTGAGAAAAAGCGTAATGAGAGGTAGGATTTTTCAGATTAATCTAGAATTCTCGTGTTATTCATTTAAATGACACTTTCATCCCACTGCTATGACCCAGGTTGCTGATCAATCTCTCTAGAGATCACCCCAAGTGAACAGCCTCACAAAATTGTTATATGGGTAATTGTCAAATTGTAGGCAAATTTCAGCACCTACAGTGGCAATCATATTATTATTAGAAATTAAATATTTTATAACGGAAATTGATCTTATCACATGTAACAATTTTAAATCCAAAAGGGGCAGTCATGAAAATAAGAAATAATAATGAATCCATGCACACGCGCATATAATCAGTCGTACGCTGTTCTATTGTACCGTACGGTAATGATGCGAGAAAAATGTTAAAGTTTAACCTTTTTTATCGTTAAAAAAAAATAACAAATTTTAATTATGAAAAGTCACCTACTTATGAAAGAAAACACCACCAAGCAAGCAACGGAATTGTTTTTATAATTTTTTTCTCACTCCGAAAATGGTTTTTAACGCACTTACGGGAATGACGTTTTTGTTGTCAAGATGCACTTTTCAGTTTTAATATCGGATTCACAGAAAAGAGAGTTAATATTTTAAGCTCAATTTTATAAAAACTTGTATTAAACAATGCGCCTAATATTTTTGTATTTATTACTCAACTGTAACTACAATATTTTACTAGAAAAACAGACTTACGGTAATGACTTCTGAAATGGCAAAAATTGAGGAACAGACATCAGGGCTTTTCAAATATTATTTATTTGACTTAAAAAATGTGCATAAATTAAATTTATGTTCATGTGAAGTTTACAAACTTGATACGTTAAGCGTATTTCAGGTTACTGTCTAAAAAAACGGAGAAAATCAGTTTATCCTTGTGCAATGTGAGGTTCGGACGCTGTACGGTAATGACGTTTCGGGTGTTCTTATATCAAATTATAGTAAATAGGAACAGAAATGAAAAAAAGGAACTGACCATTCTATAGAGGATGATAATAAGTGTTTATTAAAATTTAAAAAAAAATCAGCACGAGCTTTTAAGTTAATGTTATATTATTGGGACTTCAAGTTTGCCTTCAATTTGACAATTACCCATATGTCGTACCTCATTCGGGCCCACTAGTATCCAAGGCCTTTGTTTCAGGCGTCATTCACTCTATTTCTGTCCTGGCATTTTTCTGTAGCTTTCTTCTAGTCCATGCATTTTTTCATGCAATTTCTCGTATTTCTATCGCTCCTTACGTCTCTTTGGAATACTGTCTCATTCATATATTCTAACCATTCTTTCGGCGGTCCACCTACGGGAATTCGGCCATTTACTTTACCTTCATACACTTGTTTGGTCAGACGTTCATCTTTCATTCTTCCAACATGTCTGAACTTTATTCTTGTCCTTTTCTTGACAGGCCCATTTCTCGCTACCGCATAGTACAGTCGCTATAAATATAGAATTATGTATGGCCATTCTAGCTTTTTTTGGTATGTTTTTACTTCCAATAATGGACCCTGCTCTACCGATAACCCTCTTACCGTCATTTATGGGCCTATCTAACTCCCCATATATTTCTTCCGTCGCTGGTGAATAAGCTACCCAGACATACGTACTTGGCAACTTGTTCTAATCTCTTATAATTTTGGACAATGTTGCACATTTTTTTCTTACTTTTTTCTTCAAACACCATTATTTTTGTTTTATTTGCGTTAATTTTGATGCCCATGTTCTTCATGCTTGTATTGAGTTTATTCAACATTCTTTGCAAGTCCTTGATTGATTCTGCCATTATAACCTTGTCATTTGCGAGAGCTAATCCACGTACCCTCACCGTCTCGAATTCTGCACCTTCTTCGTCGAAGGGGACCATTCATATGTTAAACATTCATTCATAAATATGATAAATAGCCATGACGACATAACGCATCGTTGTTTCACGCCCTGCATAATATCAAATTAGTCACTCAGTTTTCCATTCACCTGGCCACGTGCTTTACTACCTGTATATATTTTTTTATTACTTGTAGGAGCCATCCATTGACTCCGTACTCTTTAAGGATTTCGCAAAGTTTACTTCTATTTACTTTGTCAAGTGCTTTCTCTAGATCAACAAATGCACAGAGAACCTTGTTTACTACTCTCAAACTTCTTCTATGATCTATCTTAAGCTCAATATTTGATCTTTGCATGATCTATAATTTCAACTCCTAATAATTCTTTAAAAGAGTCTCTCAAAGAGTCTACTATCCCGTATGTATCATATAGCATTTCACCTTCGCTGATTCTCATGTTGGCCAATCTCGTATTTTCATTTTCCTTCATCTCTTTAAATAATAGTTTTATGGTTTCTTCAAAGTCGTTTTGTATTTTCTTTTGTTCTGGGTTTATCTTTACTTTTCTCTACTAGTCGTTTAATTTACCTCTTTTTGTGTCTGTAATCATTTTCAAGTCTATTTCTCTCCTCATCGCTGAGACCTGTGATTTTCAACGTTCTCTTGTACGTTTCTTTCTTTTCTTGATGGACTGCCTTTATTTAATCATTCCACCATGCATCACCAGATCTTCTTCCTACACTTGCCGTATCACACTTCGGTCGCAGTTTTAACGATGATATCCAGTAGCGAAGTCCACGCGTCATCGATATCTTTATTGTTCAATAACCTCTTCCAAATTGTCTCATCTATACATTCGTTTAACCTATTTTGAAAGTCTATTCGCACTTCCTAGGTCTGTAAATTTTCAATCTTTATTCGCGTTTTTTTTCTTTTGTTCTCTTTGTTCTCCATCCCCGCCCTAAATTTATTTTGGAGACTAAAAGGTAATGATCAGTATTGCCTTCGGAACCCCTCATGACTCTTGTATCTTCTACTAGTCTTCTCACTCTTTCATCAATTACGAAGTCAATTACACGGCAGTTATTTCCTTTACACCAGGTGTACGTGTGGATCATTTTATGTCGAAACGAAGTATTTGTAATCAATAGGTTCTTTTCTAACCATAAGCTAACCAGTTTTTCCCTGTTATAATTTTTTCTTGTTCGATCCACAAACTTACCTAGCACTCTTTCTATATCTTTATCCTCTATATCTTTATCCGCTTTGATAGATAATCTATTGGTTCCTACCTTCATTCTAGCCCACAAAAATCTGAAAGATACAAAATCATGATCTTTGAGATGCTGTCTTCCTTTTTCATTTATTGTACCCCAAAAACACCTTTGTGCGCGAAATTCATTTTGCAAGCCGAAATCATGTCCAAATTAATTAATGATCCGTCGTATCGTGAAGAGTCTAGTTGTAACGTCATTCGCACCAAAACTTTGGTTACTTAGGGTTGGGGGGGGGGGGGGGGTGAATGGAAACCGAGTAGCAAATGGTTGGTGTTCAACGCCAAAAAGGTCACCAGCCTTCAGCAGCGTTGTATTAGATAGGATTTCATGTGTATACTGTAGAGTCCTTGATTTATTATAAGCAAATTCTTTGAAAAAGGATAAAAATATTATTATAAATTCCAGTGGAAAGCATTTTTAAGAAAAAAGATTAAAAATTCCTCTCAAACCATTAAAATCAAATGAAAATTCCTTCAAATACCTCAAAATGATTCACTATCATTGAAATTGGTACAGGAAAAACCTTGAAATATTTTTAAAAATTTCAAACTTCATGAAGCAACTCTATCTTCTCGAATTTGAAATAATGGAAATGATTAAACTGCAATATTATAAGTTTCAGGAAAAACTCCATCTATTTGAAATGTATTTAGGAATATTTGAAAATAATGCATCAAGGGAACCGCCATCAGATTAATTTTCTAGTTTTCAACTATCCTGAAGTACCTTCGGATATTAACCCCCCCCCCCCCCCTCATACAGAGAGGAGGGCTATATAATTAAATTAGGTGCGATAGCCTGCATTTTTATCAAGATATTTCAAAATCAAATTGAAGTTTATAGCTTTAAAGAATTATACTTCAACAAAATTAATACGAAATGGTATAAACTACTCATCTTTGAAATAGGCTTCCGGCTCCTCTATTTTCTGTCCAATTTCCAGGTATCACTTTAGTAACGCGGTTATGAATTTTTTTATTTTTATGGAATTGTTCGTTGATAGAAACGCAGTTCAAAGAAATATAGTCAAATTGTAGAATATTATATTTGGTTTATTTCCTACCCTGGGATACACGACTGACATCTTCAGGCCATGTGTTAGGAGTTAGTTTACAACAATCTCTCATTTTGAACTGAAACGTTTGGAATATTGGGTGCTCTAAAAACATTTTTCGCAGATAATCGTGAATATGTAAGAAAAAATCTCTAAAGTACTGTGGTGTCCTTGATTTTTTGTGAGCGAACTAATTTCATTAGGATTAAAATATTATCATAAAATTCAGTGCAAGACAATTGAATTGATCCATGGAATCTATCAAAAAAGCCCTAAAATTCAGCATTTTTGAGAAAAAAAAATGAAATTCTTTCAAACCATTCATATCAATTGAAAATTCCTTCGAATACCTCAACATCATTGAAAACCTTGAAATACTTGAAAATTTTGAAAATTTTATGAAGCAACTCTATTTTCTTGAAAAAAGTCTTTCAAATTCGATAAAGAATTCCATATACATAAGGTAAATGTCCCAGTAATCGTGGCGGTCCCAGTAATCGTGAAACTTGGTTATAGTTTGAATATATTATTACAAAAATGTGTTAAAAGTAACACTTAATGATAAAACTCACTTATTTTTAGCATTTTATAATAGCAAATAGAAATTACATTCATTCAAATAAAATAAAAAGCAAGAAAATTGGCATCACGATTACTGGGACTAAGGTCACGATTGCTGGGACGTTTACCTTATATCAAGCTTTTCCTGCTTAAAATATTAAAATCAGAATAATTATAATAGTTCAACTTCAATATTATAAGTTTAAAGGAAAAATCCAAGTATTCCAAATGTATTTAGGAATCTTTGAACATAACGCTTCAAGGGAACCATCATCAGTTTAATTTTCGAGTTTTCACCTATCCTAAAGTACCTTTTAATTTAAATTTTATAAGAATAATACTAAAAATATTATTCTTATCGTGATTTTGAACTCCACTCTATGGGAAATTATATTTTCCAGTTCAATTTTCCGATATAAAAAATAGAATGAAATGTTTAAAACATTGCCCTACATTATAGCCCTTTTTATTTGCTAGATAGTAATCTATCAACGGGGCGCCAGGTACCACCTTCAGCTTCTACACATTTTCTATGAGCACATTTTATTTTATAAATTCAACCTATTCAGAAACTGTTTTTTCATAATTGTACTTGCACGAATATATCACACTAAACTACCTTCTGGTACCATTAACTCATTATTGGCAGAAAATTTAGATACCACCCTGTTTTTCTAGGGTCACGATCTAATAGATTTTATTATTCTTGATATATTATTTTTTCATATAAAACACTGTGTATTTTTTCATAATTTGCATCACTGAGCTTTTTTATACATTTGCATATATAATTCTACTTCACGAACTCGAATATATTGGCCTGGGTGATGCTTTTTCCCAATATTGCTAATTCGTGGAAATTAAAATGAATCGAATTGAAATTCCCCCAGGGACGCCATAAATTAATTTTTTTTTGCTCGTACGCATTGTAATGTTGATCCAATTAAAATCGAATCACTAATTTAGGAAGAAATGCAGGTCAGAGATTTTGATATCGTAGTCTATATTAATATATAATAAAGATCTTCGAATTCATTTACTCAGCTTGTCAATTTCTTTGTAATAGAAATATTTTTCACTTTGAAAGTTTCAAATTCAAAAATACTTCTCATTCTGAACACTTTCTCGGAATAATTCAATTGTAAAGGTTTACAATCGAAACTTCGTCTATTTAGAATGGTAAATTTATTTTTTGAACTTTGAAAAATATCTGTAATCAATTTTAATATTGAATACTAATTGTTTCATCATAATTGTAACATTTCAAACGCTTCGGATTGAAAATTATGTAGACTCGAATGTTCTCAATTCTTAATTATTCAATTTTGAACACTTTTAAAATAAAATAACACATTCTTGATTACTTCGAATCATAAGTGAACCAGCAATCAGTAATTCTGATCTGAAATATATAATTTTCAAGGTTTCAATTCCTTTTCATTCTATTCGAAATACTGTCCTTTTTCAAGACTTTACCTCATCTGAAATTGCATGACTCATATGGTTCGAATTTAAAAAAAAAATTCGTACATGGTAGCGATTAGGAAGAAAACGAAAGCTACCATCGGATTCAGATTCAGTAACCCAAAATACGTAAGAATTGACTAGTCCAGTCCGTCGGATTTTCTACTTTTTTGTGGGCTTGTGAAATGTTGGAAAAAAAGTTTTTTTTTTGAGGTTAGGAAAAAAACAAGGGCTTGTTTCAAAATGCCGACTTCGGATTCGGATTCAGCGACTCAAAATAATTAAGAATTGACAAGACTGGTTTTTCGGAACTTCTACTTTTTTGGGGGGGCTGTGAAATGCACGAAAAAAGTGTTTCTTTAATACCGCGCAGAAAATGCGATTTTGGGACACTAGCGCGAAACAGTAAAAGTGATCGATTCTACGATCGACGATCAGTCCGTGCGATCAAACTTATTTTTCCACAATCGTGATTGTAAAGTTTGGAGATATTAGACTTCCATCCTCAATGTAATTTTAATATGAAATTTTGCAATTTTGAAAGAATTAAAAGTAACATTGTCTTGAAATTTTCAATATTCGAATTTGAAACTGCAACATTGTAAAGTTTGAAATTTGAAACCACCAAAAATGAATGAATCTAATACCAAAAATTTTCCTATTCAAGCTTTTCAGCAAAAAAGCTTTAGTTTGAAGAACTTGAAACTTGAACTGATTTAGAATTTCTAGTATGGAAACTGGCAGAATTAGTGAATTGCAACTTGATGCGTTGAAAATTAAATGATTCCAAACTTCGTTTGAAAATTATGGAATTCCTCAATTAGAATATTGAAACTGGATCGTTGAAAATAATTAAATTCATAATTCTGTATCACAGAAAGAAGACACAAAAAGTAAGCAGAAACATAAGAGAAACGAAAAATGAATGAATGAATAGTAGAATATTATACATAAGAGTAAGGAAGAAAAATCCAAAGACGTCACAGCACACTTTTAACGCGTGCATTTATTATTAGTAATTAATAATTTCCCAGATTGTTGAAAAGTTTGAAGCACCAAATGTTCAATTTTCGATTACATTAGGAACTTTTAGCAAAGCTCTTCGATTACAGAAAGGCCTTCAGTCAAGCTGAACTTCATTTGAAATTTGAGGTAACCGCAACTTAAAGTGAGGGCTCCTCGATCGACTAATTAACTTCCGCCATCCGTGGAGTCAAAGACACCCCTCGACCGGCAATCGACGCCACTTTACTTGCCAAGAGAAATTTAATAGTTGCCACTGGATACTTGAGATTGGAAAGAAGAGTAAATGCGCGAAGAAAGGACGGGGAAGAAACGAGACGTGGAAATGGGATGAAGACTAGAAGAGAATGAGCTGACGCAGACCCCAATTATCCCTCTAACCTCAACCTCGAAGACAGTCTTGCGAGACAAAATCGCTTCATGCTTTTTTTTCAATCTGTCTATTTTGGCTTACACTGGTCTCCTAAGTAGAGCTATTCCATTATTTTTCCTTCTACATAATAACAGAGTAAACATCAATCGGGAAAACCAGGAATTAACATTAAATTTTCAACACCGGAAAACAGCCAAGAAATTGTTTGAAAACCGGGAAATTTTCAGATTTGTTTTCACTTCTGCGATAAATATCGTCTCGTTCTTCGGAAAAAAGGTGTTTGGAATTGTGTTACAAACCATCGCCGTTAAAATATCGGAAACCAGTTCATATTTGAGATTTTGAAATTAATTTGTCGTTAAAAAATGAACGTTTCTTGTAAACTCTATATTTAAAAATTTGAAGCTCGTATTGATGGACCGTTAGAATACTAAAGTTTCTCTTAACAGAAGGCAGAAGCTGAGTCTTGATTCATGATACGACAAGATCTAAAATGTTGAGCAGATATAATCGCGTTTAGCTCTTGCATGGGTGACCGTACGTTTTCATAGCTTAGACGTGTTTTCACTGCGTTTCGCTTTTGGATGTCTATATCCAAACTCGTCTGTCGGAAACCGTCTGAGTTCAGGAATTTCGGTTTTCCGCAGTTTCCCACTTCCCTGACAAAATGCTAATGAAAATGTAAGCACTTGTAATAAAAATTCGGCTACAGATGGGACAGAGGATTGCGTTCGTCAGGCATTGCTTGGAAGCTTATTATGAGAGTTGGGGTAGATATGTAAAAACCCGATAAAGTTATGCGTGGGGTAAAAAAATCTAGTTTAATCTAAAGTTCCTTTCAGATTTTAGAACGAAAAATACCTTTTCACGTAATGTGATACAGTAATTATATGGGTAAACTTTTGTATAACTAATAACTAATAATTTACATAATAAAATTTTAATTCAGGAATACTTTGAATATTTCGCAAATGAATCGGAAAACTCCTTTTCGGGAATAATTCATTTCAAGTTGGAGATTGCTATCAGCTCACGTACTCAGTACTCAACTCTTTTGTTTAAAAGTGCTACTATTTGGTTCGAAATTCAGCTGTTCTCTTCAATTTTTTCTTATCTTATCTTTTTGGTTGAAAATTCAACTGCCTTCTAAAAAATTTGTATTTTTGGCTTGAGAATTCAGCTATTTGGTTAAAAATGCAACTGTTTTTGGTTAAACCAATTTTGTTTTTCAAAATTTGACCATTTGGTTGCAGATTCATCTCTTCAAGTCAAACATTCAAGTATTTGATTAAAAATTCAACTTTTTTGTTTAAAATTCGTCTCTTTTGTTTAAAAGTCCATTCAATTTGTCACGAATGCAACTATTTGTTTGCAAATTGAATTTTTTTGGTAAAAAATCAACTATTTGGTTGAAATTGATCTTAATCGGTTTAAAATTGAGTTTTTTGTTGAAAATTCACCTTCTCGTGTCAAAAAGTCAACTTTTTTCCAAAACATTCGATTTAAAAGCATTTTTGGCTGTGAAGTCTGAAACCACTCACAAAATGATTTACGTTGCATATTTTACCTTGAAGGTTTGAAATTTTCTATTATTTTTAAAGTTCATATAATTAAGCCATTATTATTGAATAATCAATAAGAACAATTCGATCTTACTACGCATAAGAAAAACTACTCTTGCACCATCAACCTGCAAAGTTATTCTATTATCTCCGTAAGCTTCCTCTTTTTAATTATAAAAAAAATTCTGATTGAAACCATTAGAAAAATGTAAAATTCTGAAGACCCCCCCCCCTGTCACAACTTTTCACGTTGACTATTCCATATTTTATGAAAATATGAATATTCTTACTATTCAATAGCTAAGAAGCCAAAGGAGTGGTGAATATGATAAAAACTTTTTTTCTTGAAAACAGAAGCCCAATGATACAAGGTATGAAGTCCAAATAAAAAGTGGAGAAAACTTTCTTAGTTTTTCATATTTTTCTGAAAAGGAATACTCAAGTTCAGGAGAAGCGAGTCTATGTGGACTTTGGCTAGACATGGACTTATGAGTCTTATGAGTCTGTCCTTTTCAAATCTATTTCATACACGGAGAGACTTTTGGTATTAATATTTCTTTTATCGCATATTCATAATTAAAATAAAATATACGAATTTAGGGATAATCGAGGTACGGTTAGGAAAAGTCGAATAGTGACTATGAAAATGCAGACTGATATTTCTGATTGGAATAAATCGTAAGAATATTAGACTCTTACACACACAAAATAACGAAAATTGGCATAGTGCTTTGAAAGAAGCGAAACAAACGCTTTGCAATCTTTCTAAACCACTATACGAAAAATGGGGGTCACGTGATCTTGTATTTCACGT
>CAKNXH010002378.1:177076-302847 GCA_932178445.1 Andricus quercusramuli | reverse complement strand
ATTTGTGTATGCTTTGACGACGCTCGCTGACTACAGTGTGGTTTGTTTATGAATCCTATATTAACACCTATACGCATATATAAACCTATCTTATATCTATAAATCGCACGCATTACGCTGAGACTTATGATTCTTTCTGCCCTTATATACTAACCAGTGAAACGTATCGCTACTTGTGAGAAACTAATAGTGCTGGGTCGAAAATTGCAGGTGCCCCGGACTTTATTATATATTTATATTGATCATTTATATGCATATAAACTATAATTAAATAAATAAACTATTAAAGCGAAAAACATTTGCATGAAAAATTTGGTTTCAGAAACTTAAGAACTGAATTGAAAGATTGCTTGAGAATTATTTCAAAATTTCAGACACAAAATTAAAAGCAGCGTAATAAGGAAGTGAATTCAGGCAGCGACTTTTTTTTGAAAATTTAAAAGTAATTATCAGCTCATTTGAGACAGTAGCACAGAAGTTTATACTAATATTAAGTATATTTTGTCAGTATTTTTTATGTTGAAACATATCAATACAAATATTTAAAAATATTATCTTTAGAATTATCTCAGGGCGTCTACTCAAATTCTGTAAAAAAATTTGCTGACAATCCCAGTTTTTTTTCCAGGTATCTATAGATTTTTTCAAGGTATAATTTTCCTGAATGAGGAGCCACTCAAGTATTAAGTATCGTAATTTTTATAGCAATTGTAATCCTACATCCCTTCAAAGTATTACATAATACCTAAAAAAGCCCTACCGTTAAGCATATCTGTGGATGGTTATATTGTAATTACTTGAGTTTATCAAAAGTTTTATTAGTTTTAGTTTAGTTTTATTAAAATTTTTATATATAAAATCAAATAATGATGTTCCCTAATTTATGAAAGTAACTTTATAGAAGGACAAGAGCTTTCTTAATGGTACAAGCTTTTAGAAAAATTATAATAACTACTAACAAAAATCCAACTTTTAACGAAAAATGCCTTTGACATATTGGATTGTAACCCTCTTGAGCCTGAAAGAAAAATGAGCTTCCTCTTTTTTTTATAACTTTTTTCAAATTATTTTCATAGTAACTTCAAATTCAAAGCATTGTGAACTTATCACTTACGGGGTGGCCGCTGGACCGAAAACCAAGAAATGACCAGGAATTTTTTGATACCGGGAAAACCCGACAAATGACAGTGAATTTATTTTTTCACAGGGAATTTCACAAATTCTTAGAATGAGCATTTATGAAATTACTTGGAATATCAGAAATACCACATCACATGATGTAATTCAATTTAAAAAAAGTTCGATTTCAACTTTTTTTGAATATTAAGTTCAGTTGTTGTTAACTGTTTCAATTACTTCATCATTCAGTTTATAACGCTTAATTCTAAAATCTTTTACTTTACAATTCTTCCATTTTATGTCTTCATTTTTAAGCGAAAATTTTTAATTGAAAGTTTTTAAAAATTCAGTTTTGAAGGCTTTAAGAATAAAAAATTAAAAGTGTTAGAAATTAAAAATTGTTTATAAAAATGGTTTAAGTTGATCAACTATAAATATGAATTAATTAATGATTTTAAAATTGAACTGTAGTTCGAGTGTTGAAAATTATACAATAATTATTTCACAATACGATTCTAAGTCTGTTCTTCATAAATTATTTTCAATGTGAAAACTTAAAATTAATATATTCATAATTACACACTTTTATTCAATTTAGAATCCTATCCAAATATTTTCTCAGTCTAAAATATTCAATTTTTAACCCATTCAGTTAGACATTTTTCAATCACAAAAATTTCAAAAGGAGAAATTATAAATCAAATATTCAAAACTAAAGAATTTGAAATTGAATTGTTTGAAACAGGAAGCCTTGAATGGTAAAAATTTAAACTTTTAACGTTACAATTTGTATTCTAATGTTAAATAACAATTCAAAATTATCAAATTGAAACGACCAAAATCAATATAAATGAATAAATTTTGGTATTTAGTTTTTTATATTTATTTTATAATCTTAAGGTTTTTATTGAGTAAGAAGGGACACAATTTTTAATAAATTGGAAGAGGCGGTTTTTTCTTTTCAAGATTTTTATTGTGTTTGAGGATAGATTTTTTTTCTGAATAGGAGGAGGATAATTTAACAAATACATTTTTATTGAGTATGAGGGGATGGAATTTGGATTTTCAATTCATTTTGGATTAAAAGAGGGACATTTTGTTATTTTTATGATTCTTAAAGAACTGGGAGGAAATTTGTGTTTTCAAGTTTTTCTAAATAGGAAGAGACACTTTTTGGTTTTGAACGTTTTTATTAAGTTGGGAGAGGGACATGTTTCATTTTTCAACATTTTAATTAATGAGAATTGAAATGGAGGATTAGTTTTAATTTAGAGCATTTAAAACAATAGCGTGGATTGATATTTTTTAGCCAGAAATCTTTGAACTGTTCAATTTATAAAAATGTAAAAAATTAAGTTTCGCAGTTTTTTATTGATAATTCCCAAATTAAAATTTGTTTAATCTTCAATGAATACTACATTAGTTACAAACATTTTTGTACTACAAACGCGTCTAATTGAAACTTTTGGCGGGAAATCACAGGTTACGAGTCGGACGCAGTCGGTCTGCTGGCCTGGTCGTCGCGTACTCGGCTATAGACGGAACAGCTCGGAAACTTTCGGGCGTTTTTAGTATAGTCTTTTAGAATTCTCGCAAATCCCGTTTGCAGATATTACTAGCGGCTCTCATTTCAATACGCATTCATATTTAAGAATACTAGAATTTCGTACATTTCTTATAACTTATGTTACATAAGATATTTACTATTGACAATATTTTTTAGAAAACTTGTTATTGACCATTATCACTTTTTCACACTCACAATTCTCAAACAGTAAATAAGACTTTTTCTAAACGTAAATACTAATTTTTGCTCGCTCAACTTTATAATAATACATACAGAAATACCATAATCTCTTATTATAGTAGGAATCTTTACAACAGTACCTCGATTATCCCCAAATTCTTACATTTTATTTTAATTATAGGTGCAGTATGAACTAAATATTGATATCGAAAGTCTCTCCGTGTAAATTCATTTTTTTTATTTCGTTTCATATATTTCATCTTTTTTTCACTTGATTTGATAACATATCATCAGAAGAAGATTTTCGAGAATTCTCACCGTTCCTATTTTATTGAATAATTTTCTACTTTACTCTGCCTCTCTAACAATTTTAACCGACTGGTATCCTTCCTGACCACATTCCGTTATGCTTATCGTACATCAAAAGAATGGAATAAAAAATATATATATAAAATAATATATATATATATATATATATATATATATATATTGTATATTTTTATACGTCTTTTACTAAAGATTTCCGTGGAGGGGATTTTCTTCGGTTTCGGTTTCTATTCCCTTGGAATAGAACCGGAGGGCTTATGACAAAGCCACCGAACGCGTCCTCGGGTTGCGGATGGAGGGTCCCCGTACCAAGGGTTTCTGCTGAATATGGTTACAATAATTAATAAGCAGTCGCGGACAATTGTCCAGGGATGGTCCCGAAGGAATAACCCCTAAGCGAAGGTGTGAGAACCGTGCCGAAAGCTGCATGGCACCTGGGTGAGGTGTCTTTAACGGTGACTCTGGGATACCGGGCGACGTCTCAGAGTACAGCCTTATCCTTGCATGCGGGGCTCTACAAGGATTGACAAACCCTTTCCCTAGCTGCTCGTGGGAACAACAATGAAACCAACAAACCACCAAAATGTTGTAGATGCGGTTCAAAACGATCGAACGCGCAGAGCACCCGACAATGGATCGGCAAACAATGCCGATCATGCTAGAGTTCGGGGTGCTGAAAATAATTTAGATGGAAACACGACGACGAACCGGCGAAACGCCCACATTGAGTGGACGGATCAACTTAAGAATGACGTGCTAGACTGCTACGATGCCAGTATTATCCCTGTTCGCGGAGGCTTTATGGCACGTATGCATACTCTGTGGTGCGAGAAACACCCAGAGCTTCAACACGTTTCGCATCAGTCTTTGCGAAATCAAGCCGACTACCTCCGGAAAAATGGACATGTACGCGGAGCGCTTCCTCAACCGCTGCTTGAACAAGCTGCAGACGAAGATGAAACGACATTAAGACCAACCGCAGAAACCAGGCACCTTCTGGAAGATGATCGCAATTTCAGTACAAGGAGGAACATCAACATGCAAGTTCCTCCTAAGCCCCAAGATCTGGCTGAAATGGATGCCTCCCTTCGTCGAGATATCTCGCAAGATTCCGACCTCTGGACCATCAATTGCTCAGTTTATGGTGCTGCGAGAGCTTTGGCTGATTCAAATCGAAGGCTGAAACCGACGATGGATCAAAAGACCAAAAGACGCTTGCATCAACTGAACAAGAAAATTGGATGGGCAAGACAGAATGCGTCCCGTGTTCAATGTGTGATTGACTACATAACATCTGGTAAACCGTTCACGGAAAGGGTTCGAAAGTTCGCCCAAGAACTAAGGACCTTGAATCACACACTGAACAAGTCAAAGCTGCTGACAATCAAGCAGCATATTGTTGACAAAATAAGGCTGTTATCTGACGCAAGGAGGAGGATACAGAAGAGGGAGAGATGGATCAGGGAGAATCAACAGTTTCTTGCTGACCCATCACGCCTCTTCAGTGATCCCCCTGTTTTTGTAAAAAATCCACCCAAGCCCAAGGAGGTAGAGACTTTTTGGAGAGAGGTGTACAAGATCCCGAAAACACTAGAGTTGAAAGAAGATACTGACAATATCATCCGCTTCAAGGAGTTTTGCGACAACCTCATAAAATCTGATGAGGAGTGCCCATCAGTCACTGCCGAAGAGGTGAAAAAAGCACTTAGAGGCACGAAGAACTTTTCCGGTGCTGGACCAGATTGTATCAAGAACTTTTGGTGGAAGAAGTTTACTTCTATCCACCAACATTTGGCCCGCATATTCACCTCATATTTAAAGTCGGAGACGCCCATTCCGCAGTGGCTGGTGTTAGGACGTACTATACTCCTACCGAAAAAAGGCAACTTGTCCAAACCGGAGAATTACAGGCCAATAACTTGTTTGAACACACTGTATAAGATCTTTACAGCTGTCCTAAACAACAGGATTGTTCGACGAATTGAGCCTGTATGGCGAGAGATGTACGAACAACGTGGCTCGAAAAAAGGTGTAGCAGGCTGTCGAGAGAACCTGCTGATTGACAGGTGTGTCTGTAAAGACGCTACAGTCCATCAGCGCGTCCTGTCAATGGCCTGGATTGACTACCGGAAAGCTTTTGATTCAACCTCTCATAGACTTATCATCTGTCTGTTGGAAAGCTTGAAGGTACATCCACACATAGTGAGATGCATAGAGAGATTGATGCCTCTTTGGAAAACTAGATTTACCATCTCATCTAGAAATTATCGTCTGACGACGAACAACGTCACCTTCCAGAGGGGCGTCTTTCAAGGGGATAGTATGAGCCCTTTGCTTTTTTGCATCACACTTTTGCCTCTATCTCTTGCACTACGAAATTCTCCTGGATACCTCTGTGGCGACACTAATCAGCGTGAGCATAAGGTCACTCATGTATTCTATATGGATGACCTGAAGATCTATGCCGCTGGTAAAAGCAGACTTCAAACTGCTTTAAATATCGTCAAGAACTACACAGGAGAGATTGGGATGGACTTTGGTTTGGAAAAGTGTGCCAAAATTCATTTGAAGAAAGGAAAGATTACTGGCGTTCCCAAGGACCCTGAGCTTGTCGATATAAGTGTTATTAGACATCTTAACACTGGAGAGACCTATACATACCTGGGCGTGCCTCAAAGCCGCATTCAGGACGTAAAATCAGTGAAGGAGTCTCTCCGAAGCAGATACAAGCATCTTCTTCGACAGATTTGGTCTTCCAATCTGTCGGCGTTGAACAAGGTATCTGCGACTAACATGCTTGCCGTCCCGGTCCTACTCTACTCGTTTGGGGTGGTTCAATGGACGAAGAACGAGCTTAAGGCCCTTGATGTCACCACGCGTAAGATCATGCATATGCGTAAAAGCTTGCATATCAATTCGTCAGTTCCGCGATTATACATTTCACGCCGTCAAGGCGGACGCGGACTTCTGAATCTCCAGTGTCTTCATAACCGAATTATTTTGAGTACAGCTTACATCGTTGCAAATGGCAGAGATCCTCTCCTAAAGATGGTCAGAAACCACGAGATGATTGGCGAAGGAGCGTTCCTTTACAAAGCCGCGGAGCAAGCTGCCGAGACCCTTGGCCTGAATTTTAATATCAGAAGTGAGGAAAGTGCATTACTCCATCTAGATGCTTCACGTCTAAAAGCCGAAGTGAAGAAAGCAGAGGTTGGAAAATTTCACCAAGAGCTACTCGACAAGCATATGCACGGAAACTTTCACAGAAATGTAGAAAAACAGTCCTTGTCGAAGGAGCAAACTTTTGCTTTCCTCAAATCATCAGGGCTCAATTCAGGTACAGAGGGCTTTATTTTCGCATGCCAGGACAGTGTCATCTCCACCTTAGCATACCGTCACCGCATTTTATGTCAAGAAGTTCCCAGTGATAGGTGCAGAGCGTGTCATGCACACGCTGAGTACCTAGAACACATACTATCGGGGTGTCCAACCCACGCAGGAACAACGTATATCTATAGACATAACGCGGCCCTAAGAGTACTTTATTACCACCTTTGTCGCTCTTATGGTGTTGGTCGCGACCCTGCCCTGCCGAACGCTCCAAGGGATATAGAGTCAATTGTCCGAAACGAGAAGTGCCAGATTTTCTGGAACTATGATTTTCGGGCAGCAGTCTCCGTTGCGCACTCGAGGCCTGACATTGTTCTCTAAGACTTCGAGAAACGAACTATATTCGTGATCGAATTCTCGGCTCCGTCCGAATACAATATCACTGCAAAAGAGAAAGAAAAAGAGGAGAGGTATCAAGACCTTAAAAGAGAGCTGCAACGACTGTACCCAAAATATTCGGTACGAGTAATTGTCCTTGTGATAGGTGCTCTCGGAGGTGCTAAACTATCACTGGTTCGTAACCTCAAAGCCATACCCGCGTGCCAAAAATATGCCAAGGCACTTGCGAGATGGATGCAGAAAGCTGTCATCCTTGGGTCGCTTCGTGTCCTCAAGACACACGAGGGTTTCGCCGGCCTGTCGTTGTGATTTCGTCGTGCCCTGTGACCACCCATCTCACGGATGTGAGACGTGGCCATAGGTGTATTTTACCGCGGTTCCACTGGGGGCTATTGACATCTTTTTTTTTTTTAGATGGCAGTTGCTCTTAGTGGTACCCTGCGGTGGTTGTTTAACTTTATTTTTTATATATATATATATATATATATATATATATATATATATCGGAAAGAATAGTATAGAAATGGATATCACTCTATGAGAGGAGCAGTAAATGCAAATGACGAGGGTAAACATGGATATCGTCCTTAAAAGTAACCAAAAAATGATAGAAATGAATATTCTTTTGCAAAATAAAAAGTAAATCGAAAAACATGTGTTGAAATGAGTTTTGGATAGATATGGGCAAAAATTGATAGAAAGAAATAGTTTAGAATAGAATAAATCGGAAATCAATAACGTTAATAAATGAATTATTAAATACATAATAACCTGAAAACATTTCTTGATCTTCTTTTGTTATTTATATAGAACTATATTTTAATTTAATAAGAGTTTTCTTTCGAGGATAAAATTATAGCGGTGAATGATATCATCAACTTCAGCATTTCGTTTGCTAGAATCTTATAAGCAAGCACAGAGCAATTAGTCGCACCGTCACTGAACCATTCACTTATTCCCAAGTGAAACAAACGTTAAACTGAAAGGCGAAGTTAGTAATACGCAGTTTCTGGAGAAAATTATCAAGTTTGTTAACCAAATGATAATGACTTTCCTTTGTTGTAACTTATCTAAAGACGTTTTCAAGATCCTCACTGTGATATCTGAATGCGGTAAAGAGGAATAATCTCTGAATCGTAAATAAGGATCTTTGCACTCTCAAGCTGAATCTCGAAATTCTCATCCTTGAAGCCAATTATTATACGTTTCCTGAGATAATATTATTCGCTCTACAAGTATGTATTTTCAATGTAGAAAAACTTTGAGGTTAAGAATTTTATTTAGTCCATCATTTATAACGCAGTTATATCTTTCAAGAGTTGTAAATTTTTTCAATTGCACATCTATTCAGTGGCACCAAGATATGAAAATGTGTGTATCTATTTTCCTACCAGAAAGTTTCTTCATGCAGACAGTTGCATTTAATCTGTAATAATTCTGGTGTTCGATAGGTTTTTATTTCACCTTTTCATTTCGTTCATCCTTTTTCCCTTTTTCTGACCTTCACTTTCATCATGTTGTATTCATTCGGCCGAAGAGTTCAGACCTTATTCTCTTTCACTTTCTCTTCTTCATATTCATATTAATAGAATTAGTTCTCATCTTCTTACTATACTCTTTTACCAATAATTAATTATTAAAATATACAAACTTTTCATTATTTTGTAGGGAATAGAAATGTGTACAAATATAAATTGTTTAAACAATTAAAAAATGTCTCATCAAACAAGTATTAATCTGGACATTCACTTCCTTTCTCATTATTGCTAAAAAATACTATCTTATTCTGATTTACAGGGGAAATTAACATTTCCTAAAAAAACAATAATTGTTTAAATAATTTGAAATTTCTTGAAAAATACTGGCAAACTTGAAACTCATCGAATACAAAAAAGCATTCTGAAAAAATTCAACAACAAAAATCCTGTCCCTAGCATGAATTTGAAATAAATCTGCTATTCTGCATATTTAGGGCATGTTCCGGGCACAATGCAAATTAGTATGGGCATTAAATGAAAAGTTGTCAGGTGCAAACGATTTCTTGAATATTCCATAAGAAGCGAATGAAATTCAATTTGCCAAAAGTAAAAAAAGTAGTTTTTCCCCCTTTTTTCTTGAAAACTGAGCAACAACAAAAAAATAATACAATTTCCATTTCTAAAAACTTCACAAAATAGGGGCAGCCTCACTTTCTGGAAAAAAATGTTTCTCTTTCCTTTTTTTGCATATCTCTTACCACAAGATCTGATTTACTATCTTGAGCTTTCGGGTTCTTCTTTTTTCTTTCATATAATACACCTCAATATATTGATTGATTTGATTTCAATTGTACAACTATTCAGTGGCGCCAACTTATGAAAATGGGTTTGTCTATTTTCCTTCTAGGAAGTTACGCCATGCAGAAAGTTGCAATTAGTCTGGTGTCATTGAAAATGAGGTCGTGGAGAGCGCATCATGACATAGGGATGGGCAGATGGCGCAATAAAAGAATCGTACGAGTTCCGGACAATGTGAAGCGATTTCAATCGCGATTCGTTCGAACCAAACTCATGGCTCATGGCTCCAGGAATTCAGTCGTTCTCGTTCTGAATTCATTCACCAGACTCTCCCTGTTCGATGCGAACTCGTCAAAGTGCCAAATCCCCGAAGGGAGACTCGTGTGTCATGTGTCTCGATGTGGATTCGATCGATTGTATGCCACAGGCAGAAGAGATATCCCATAGACGATTCGACGAGTATGCAGATATAGTTCGCTAAGATTGACGTCAATGTTACTGACAGTTTTTTTCACTCACCGAACTATCGACATGTTAAACTTCCAAAGCTTCTTCCGAGTCAATTATTCTCTAGATGCAAATTTCATTTTTATGGTTCGGCAGATCTTAAAAAAAGTCTGTTATTGGTGTAAATTTTCTCTGTTTCAGTTCTATATTGTACAACAATGCTTTGTAGCACGTTACATTGTAGTGACGTGGTCGAAAAATATAGAACTTATTCTCCTCCAGATCATTCTCTTCCTCTACACTTCCGCAACATATTCTTCTTCATCTTCTCAATATTCTTTTCAAACTGACAGTCTTAGATCAATAAAACAAAGATTGAAATTCTTCCTAAAGAATCAGTGAAGAAAAGGTATATCTTCTTCACTTGCCACATTTAAATGCACTAAATGAATATTTTGAAAAAAAATGGATATAAAATAATGTTTACTTAAAATCAGGGACCCGACCGAAACTTTCGTTCCACTTCGTTATTGATAGAAAGAAATGATTTTCTACTAAACTTTGATCTGCTATCTCTAGATTTGGCCGAAATTATATAATATCTGAATTTACATTGATGATTGGATTCAAATGATTTTTATTAACTGGCAGTGACGAAATAGAAAGAAAGTTTCGTTCGGGTCCCTGCTTAAAATTATATGACTTCAAAGATCAATTCCTAATTGTTAATAGCGATTTGATAAACAAATCAGGAATAGAACGCAATGACCTCCTGCTGTGACAGTTTGCACTGCAACAAAAATCGTGTATCATCTAAACAAATGTAATACATAAAGTCATTGTTTCGCCACGGTCATGCAACCAATTGTTTATTGTTAAAACAAATGCATGTAACAAATTCTTCGTTTGAGCATTTTTCAATATAGAAATTTCGGGTTTCTAGCAGAATCAACTACAACCATCTCAGAAATATTCTATTGCTATGATGATTCGCAGTAAAAAGTAAGCATACATGATTTAAACAAATTCGATAAACTAAATCATTGCTTGGCTCTTTGTCAATAAATAGTTTTCATGTCTTTCAGCAGAATCTACTATAAATATTTCCCCAATGGCTTTTTGCTATGATTTGCGGCATTTTGGCTGTAGCGAAATTGTCAGCCGTTTGAAGCGCCTTAATCATGCCTATAAGCTGCAGCCCTGAAGTAATGCAAAAGCAGTTCTGGATTTGTTGTTTGGTAGTCGAGATGAGGCATTTTTAGTGGGTACTGCTGCCTTTCAGATTGAGTCCCACACTTAATGCGTAAAGACAACGTCCTCTACAACAACAAAAAACTCTTCATCCTCTCAATTCTTTTCGTATCCAAATTTTCTTGCTGCCTTTTTTTGCCTTTCCATTGCCATAACAACCTCAATTATTACCATCAGTTTCCTGATTATCCTTATTCTTTTTTATATATAATCAAACCTTATTCTATCGCTCCATCATTGAGGGAGGTTTGTAATGATTATTTTGCGTTAAGAAATATGATACAAAAAATTTTACCATATTTGAATGAGGAAAAGTTTCTTGATAATAAGAATACTTCATTACTATGTATATCAGATATATTTGTTGGCATCCTAGAGATGCTTCGACTGACCTACTGAAGAACCTCACATGTCCTTTGATGATCTAGCAATACCTATTTATAATTTTTCCTAATATACTGTTTATCTCGTTTATATTTACTTTTTCAATATTGGGAACATAATAGTACTGTTGCTGGTTCAATTGATTGCGTCTTCCGGACGCGTCGACTGACCTAATGACGAACCCTCCATGACCTTCCATGAATCAATCAATAGCGACTTATAAAGTTAAAAAAAGTTTACATTGCTCATATGGAGGAAACTGTTTCTTTCAATTAGGAATGTAACTCTACCGTAAGTTGAAATCTTTACGCTATAAAAAGTTCACATTAACATGAAATTTTGAGGTTCTCTCTGACCTCATGAAAATAATATTTTTTGTAGACAAAAACATATTTATGAATATATATATATATATATATATATATATATATATATATATGTATATATAAATCGTTCCATAATAACATGTTTATTAATATTTAAAGGGTCCGTTTTTTCTATTCGAAAAAACCAATGAGAAAACAAATTTATTTGATACATATGAGGAAGCAAAGTGTTCACAAAATGAGCAAGAATGAGTATGCCCGTGGTGCATGCTCCATAGTTTTTTGCAACAGTATTGTTCGTTTATCTAGAGAACAACCTTCACAGGCTCTGTTAAAAAAATTAACTTCCTGAAAAGTGCTTAAAATGCCTGCATGACAGCAGTAACTGTACCGAATAAAGTTGAACGCCAAGTTTGATAACTAGCTTCAATGACGTAATTCAATATAAGGAGAGAAAAATAAAAAGTTACGATAAGAAAAAGACACATTGACCATTTTGCTGATTGCAACGAAACGGAAAGAACGAGGCAAGGTAACTGAAAGGCGAAATACGACTCACGAATTTTATTGGTGTCCACGAGCATTGCTCGCCCTTTTTGACAGACTTCTTTTCATCTGACCTCTAGCGAAAGGATCTTATGGATCTATATCGTATTCCGCAGAACTAGAGACTTCCAAGCACGTTCCGCTCCTTGTCCTGCAAGATTGTGTTGTGACCGTCTTTCGAGAGCATCTACGTGTAGCTGTCTCTACATTGAAGACCGTTTAAGGATACAGGTCCCGACATTGATGCTGCTATCGGATACCAGCAGCTGCGAATTCTCGCCGCTACTTATTTCTGACGTTTTCCTTACACACGATTTCCAGAACAATATTCCTCTGACATGGGTTTTACATTCCTTACAATATCTAAATAGATATTCCGTATCGACAATATAGAATAAAAAATTTTGCGTGATCTTTGACACAGAGTAAGTAGCATCTTCCATTGAACATTTTTTCACATTACTAGACAGAATTTGATTCCACAAACTAACCTCAATGCATAAATAATGTTGTACTTGCTATAGTACATACTTAGTGCTTTGACACACATTCATTGAGAAAACCAGAATTCAGAGGAAGGATTTCCTGGAGGATTTCACGCTCTTCGCCACAGAATCGTGACTGGGAGAGGGCAGCCAATCTTATGATTACATCCCCCGGAGCGGCAACCCGCCGGCATTTCGGCGACGAACCTTAAATAATAATATCGGGTCCCGACTCCCCATAGTGCAGCAAGGCGTTCATGCGAACTCGAGGAGAACCGCTGAGAGCTTGCGGTTGCTTCAATGCGCAAATGATGGGTGGATTCGTGGCACAGGATGGACGTCCAGCATCTTTGCCTTCAATTCAGCGATTCCTTTCACGTGCATTGTACAATAACCCAGTGAACTCTGCATGGGTCCTTTTAAGCATGTAGAGCACATATACATTATTTGTACAATACTTACTACTTCAGGTAGTGTTTAGGTAATTGTTTTACGTCAAAAAATAAATATTACTCCTTGAACATTATTCTTGAAGTATTGAGGAATCAATCTTTCTTGCATAACTATCTGACAACCATTCTCACATATCTCTCTATATATCATAAACAGATCTTGTCTTTATTTCAAGAATTAGAATTTACTATGCTGATTTTCCTTAGAAATGTCCCCTGCATTTGGATGTACTCCTTATTAACGCCTATTTTTTCTAATTTATGTTTAAGCCACGCCCATTTTAATTGAACATACCCAGTCTTCTTTCACGCCCATTATTTGATAACGCCTATTATACTGAACCGCATCCCTTGACCATACCCATGACCACGACCACTTTACTCTGCAATGCTCGTTAGCAAAATCCCTCGCCACGTCTACTATTATGCTCCACGCCCCCATATCGGACACATTTTTATTGTCAGCATCCTTTCTAGTGCTCTTTTTGTTGACACCCTTTAAAGTACAAATAATCCTGCCTAAATTTGTTGATCACATCCACTCATATAATTCCAACCCCTTGATCACATCGTTGACCAGGCCTTTGTTATTGACTCCAAATTTGTCCATTTGTATATCTGGTCACGCTCCTACGGGGCAGTTAAAAAACAAAGCAACACTCTCAGGGGAGGGGACGGTAACGTAGAATGATACATGACACATGCAGAAAATAAGAGTGAATAACAATTTTTTGAAATGCTTGAAAAAATGAAAATAAGTGATTTTATTTTACAAGTAAACCATATAATAAGAGAGTTTACTCTCCTTTCTCTATTCTCCATTTTTTTTCTTTTAAAATAATTGCTCTCTTTTCCCCCGTTTACAAGAAACTTGTCCTTTTTCTCGTTTTTTCGCCTGAATGCGAAGAACTCATATTTTTTGGTTGGAACTTCTACTACTTGGTTGGAGATTGAACTAATGCATTTTTTTCCAAAAATTGATCGTTTTGGTCGAAATTTTATCTTCTTTGTCAATAGGTCAAACATTTTGTTAGAAGTTGAAACACTCTTTTAAAAATTCATTATATTGGTATAAGATTGAACTATTTATTGAACATCTTTTTTTTTAATGAACTTTTTCAACTGAAAATTTAACTATTTCGTTTTTGGTTAAAACTTCAACTATTCTATTTTTCATTGAAAATTGATCGTTTTCAGGTGAAAAACTATTAGGTTGAAGATTTATTTATTGCTTGTAAATTCGTCTTTTTTGGTAGGAAATTCTTCTTTTTGCTTGAACGTTCAACTCCTTGGTTGAGAGTTGAACTACTTTATTGAAAATTCATTTTATTAAATAAATATTGTTGAGTTCCTTACAAATTCAACTATTTTGGTACAAATTTGTTTGTTTCTTTCGTTGAAAATCAATTGTTTGAACTTAAAATTGAAGTATTACACTTTTGCATGCAAATTCATATTTTTTTTATGCAAATTCAACTGTTTTGTAGGAAATTCGTCTTTTTGGTTCAAGAATTTTATGATTTTCTTGAAAATATGTCTTCTGTACGAAAACAAATCTCTTGCGAATGTCGTACGGGGACGTGCGGGGGCTGAAAAGAGAAAACACACAGAGTAGTCCGTGCGAAAATAGTACGGGTCCCGATCATTTTGAAGTATTTGGGACTGCGCATGAGGGTGGGTCGAAAATAAATACTTTTGGAATTCGAAATCGCTACAACGCGGAAAAGTAGCGTATTGGGGTCCTTACGAAGTATAATTAATTTGGAATCGGGCGACACGCAGCTTGGTTACCCGCGCCCGAAAAAAGGTTTAAAACAAGCAAATAGAAGGGGAATTATTTGAGGTACATCAGAACTTTTTAGTGACAAAAATTCATAAGAAAAAAAATCCCTAAGACCCAGGAATCGAAATTGGCAATAGTAATAATAGCAACTTTATGATTTCAGTATTTGATGAACTTCATAACTTGTAGTTTAAATATTTTGCTGAGTATGTATGGGTTTTTTAAACATAGAAATACACTTTAAGAAATCTAGAAGACCCGGGAATCAAAATTTAATGACAGCAAATTTTCTTATTTCGGAATTCTGTATCTAACAGAATTTTTTTTTTCATTTATGAGTTTAACATTTTTCGAGTTTCTGTGGAATTTTGAAGCATAGAAATACGTTACAGAAAAAGTCGGTAAGATCCAGGAATCTTAATTGAAAACAGCAACTTTTCAAAATGTTGAATCTGTGTTTATTTAATTGAAAAAGTTACCTGAGAACCTGATTTACTTAGATGCAATTCTTTTTCGAACTGAAAGAAGGCATCGTTCTTTATGCATGCAATTTCACCCAATTTTTTATTTTTTCATGCAATTTCGGAAAAAGTTAAACTTATGAATAAATTAAAAAATTAATTCTGTTAGATACAAAATTCCGAAATCAGAAAATTTGCTGTAATTCCAATTTCCATTTCTAGGTATTGTAGATTTTTTTTCTAGTATATTTCCATGTTCAAAAAACTCAAACATGCTCAGTAAAATTTTAAAACTACAAGTTATACAGATAAGTTCATAAAATACCAGAATAAAAATTTTTTAACTCGCTGTATTGCCAATTTTGATTCCTGGGTCTTACAGATTTCTTTTCTAGTGTATTCCTATGTTTAAAAAATCCACACATGCTCACAAATATGTTTAAACTACAAGTTATGAAGATTAGTTCACAAAATACCAAAATCAAAATTTTAAAAATTCGCCGTATTGCCAATTTCAATTTCTGGGTTTTGGGGATTTTTTTCTGATGCATTTTTGTTACCAAAAAGTTTTCATGTACCTCAAATAATTCTCCTCCTATTTGCAAACGTGCAAACGGAATCATCTCTTAGAAAACGATAGATTAAAATACGAAAAAAATTGAGAAGACTTTTTTGACCTCCAGTTAAATAGAATAATTTTCACACTATGTGATCAGAAAAGGACCTTTCTCGTCTGAGATCCAGAAGGAAACTAGCATTTTTTCCGAATTTCTCATTAACGGTAACCAGATACTGAGAATTTTAAAGAGAGGTCATGGTTGTAAACTAGACAACGTCGCACTGAAAAAGCATGTACCTAAGTGTCAAATCTCGAAAAGTTTCTGTAAGTTTTCTTCCTTCTATTTGGGAAGCCGGTTGATAGTTTCCGAAAAATTAATTTCTAAAGGTATATACTTGTCCTTGTTTTCTTATAGTCTCATATAAGAATTTTACTTTATATTTCTTATAAATCCCCCCCCCCCCCCTCCCTCCCGGTTTTCATTTTTCCTCAATAAATCGAAGCCACTGACCAGACACGGTGGTCGGGAAGCAAAAAAAAGTCTGCTTGAAACACCTAAGAAAAGTGAATGTGGCATGCTCTTTCAGGTACCTAGGAGTGCTCAAAAATCATTGAGAGAAAATCTGAACAGATTCTTTTCGCGAGAAAATCACTTTTTTGTTCAGTAAAAAGTACCAATAATCGGTTTTTTGAGAATATCTCCTCAGGGATGTATTTTATCACAAAAGTTCTTCTTGTACGATTTGTAGAAAATTAAATTACCTTTCGAACGAGCCCTATAACTTTAAAAAATATTAATTGGTTACCGAGATAGAGCGCATATTAGTGAAGTCAATTAGTGGAAAAAATCGGTTTTTTCGAGATACCTCTAAGGAACGTATTTCTTCCATAAAATGATTATCGGTGTTGGTAGAGGACTCAACTCCCTTCAAAATGACCCCCTGAACATGCGAAAATGTGCAATAGCTACCGAAATAGAGCGTCTCACGTGGACTCCTTTTGATCATTTTTCACGAAAATCGTTGAAAATCAGTTTTTCAGAAATTTCTCATAAATAGAATTTTTTCAGATTTCGATTCCGACTATTTTTTAGCATCTTGAGATATGAGAAATTTTTGAAAAACTGATTTTCAACGATTTTCGTGAAAAATGATCAAAAGAGGTCCACGTGAGACGCTCTATCTCGGTAGCTAATGCACATTTTTAAATGTTCAAGGGGTCATTTTGAAGCAAATTGAGTCCTCTACCAAAACCGATAATCATATTATGGATGAAATACGTTCCTAAGGAGGTATCTTAAAAAAAAACCGATTTTTTTCACTAATTGACTTCACTAATATGCGCTCTATCTCGGTAACCAATTAATATTTTCGAAAGTTATAGGGCTCATTTTGAAGGTAATCAAATTTTCTACAAATCATGTACGAAGTATTTTAGTGATAAGATACATCCTGTAGGAGATATTCCCGAAAATCAATTTTCGGTATTTAACAAAAAAGTGATTTTCTCGGGAAAAGAATCTGTTCAGATTTTCTCTCAATGATATTTGAGCACTCCTAGGTACCCGAAAGAGCATGCCACATTCACTTTCTTTAGGTGTTTCTAGCAGACATTTTTTTGCTGCCCGACCACCGTGCAGAGCAGAGAAATCACTCGGTGAAAAATTGCCAGTTTCCACAAGAAATGTTGAATTTTTTGGAAATGGTATAAAAATATGATAAACGAGTTGAGGGACTTTTTTTAGAACTTTTTCAACTGTACACATTATAATAAGATGACATCTTTACTGTTTTTTCGAAAGATACCGTTTTTAATTGACCCAATTATTATAATTGTAAAGAAGATTTTTTTATTGGCATTAGGGTCGATAATGTTTTTTTTTTGTGTTCTACAATTAATTTTTGAAACTATGTATATTTTTGAGTGAATTTAATTTAGATTTTCTATGTTTCCTCCCGAACTGACTCACCAGACTCATCAGTAAGGTTATGTGAATCACTCCTACCTTATACATTTCAATTGATCTAAATTCATTGTAATCTATTTTTAACAACGGAGAGGGGTTGAAACCTAATATAGTTGATATAAATTTCATTTTTCGAAAAACACAACAAAAAATAAAATATATAAAAGGACCTTTTCTAATCACATAGTGTGAAAATTAATCTATTTAAAAAAAGGATTTTAACCTGTTTTAAGAAAATTATTATGTGGAAAAGTTTTTTAATTTGTGTCAGTGTTCTTATATTACAGGTGATAACTTAGTGACGTCGAAACTAAGCCTCAATTCGCGCAGTTGTAGGAAGAATAATATAGTGGAAGAGAAGAAGAAGGAAGAAAATTACTGAGTGAATTTCTCTTCACCTTGGTAATTGTTGATTTTTCAATTTAAGTTCTGGCCCCTATCCGTGGCCCGAATAATATATATTTTATTTTGTGTTGTGTTTCTTGAAAAATCATATTTATATTAACTCGTGGGTGTGGTGAGGCCACACTTGTAGTTATTTACTACAAGAAACTATCCACCTAGAAACACTACCCGAATCGGGTAGTGTCACGCCTACCCCGGAAGGGAAATGGCTTAATGGTATACATACATATTATGTTTGAATCCCTATCCGTGGTTGAAAATATATTACAATGAATTTAGATAAATTAAAATGTATAAGGTAGCACTGATTCACATATCCTTACTGACGAGTTCAGTGAGTCAGTTCGGGATGAAACGTAGAAAATCTAAATTTAATTTTCTTTAAAATATATATCGTTTCAAAAATTAATTGTAGAACACAAAAAAAAACATTATCGACCCTTATGCCAATAAAAAAATCTTCTTTAGATTTATAATAATTGGTTCAATTAAAAACGATATCTTTCGGAAAAACAGTAAAGATGCCATCTAATTATAATTTGTACAGTTGAAAAAGTTCAAAAAAAGTCCCTCAACTCGTTTATCATATTTTGTACCATTTCCAAAAAATTCAACATTTCTTTTGGAAACTGTAGTTGCAGCAGAGAAGCCAGTTCTTCTGTCTGTATGAATATGTTATTAACTATATTATAAATTGCTTATCTGTGCACAGTTTTAAAATCAGGACACATTTGTCGTTTGGTGTTCAAATGTATTCTTCGCGTTTAACCTATTATCGAGAATCTAAATTTGCATAGAGACATTAAACTATCACAGAGTGAGAGCAAAAATAAATGAAGACATTTTAGAATTTCAATTTTTCATTTATATATAAAATTTGAAACACAAGTTGTAGGACTAGAAACATATGGGCAATTTCTGTAAAATGGGTTAAATCCTACCTTTTTCATATTTTAAAAATATTTTTTGCAAGATATCATGAGTGCTTAATTTAAGGCAAAACTAAAAACAAGACCAACCCAACTCCAAGACTTTTTTTTCTATGCAATAAAGTTTTTAAAGAATTTATTCCGCGATTATTTCCCTATTATCTTGAAAAATTACCCAATCACCCCAGTTTTAGAAGTATTTCGGGCGATGGAGAAAGTTTCGAAAATAGCTTGACGTATGTTTCTAATGGCCCATAAGTCACACAATTTATTTGCCTATTTCACTTACAAGGAGAGGTGTGAGATGTGCGTCGCCGATTCGACTGGGGCTTCACAGTGTGAAATTACATCAAAATCCATTAGGTGCATATTTTTTCTTTCGATCCAAAGGGACTTAGTTTCTTATATATTGAGTTTGAAGTTTTGGACCTCATTGGATCGGACCTTGCAAAGACCCAGTCTAATTGTCGACGCACATCTCGCAATCTCTTCTTGTTAGCCAAACCTATCCCACTTGACCACTTGATAAAACTGAACATTTGGACATGTCTCTTTTCTTAGGTCACGCTTTTAAGCTACGCGAAGATACTTGAAATAAAATTCAGAAAACCTAAAGAATAAAGTGAAAGAAGAAGAATTGATGTCTACGGAATGTCAGTAGAAGAGATGGGTTTAAAATATGTATATGAAACATAAAACGGGAGTTTGGCGTAATGCTATGGGGTTCAAGCAGAAAGAGAGGAGTTACGAAATATATCATATTTCTCGTCTTCGAAGTTCCCATGTTCATTCGTCGAGCAGCTTTTTGCCGAGTTCGTGAAAACGCTTCAGTGCCATTGCCTCCATTTTTTTCAATGTCTTCATTCGTCTGGAATACGATACGTCTGACTGCACCCGACTTGTTCTACTGGGAAGCAACACAACTCAAATGACAAGAAAACCGCGTTCATCTGCCTCCATTCCCATAGTCAAAGTGGTAGTCATTATTATAAGCAATGCATAATACAATTTTTCGCCTTTTCTATGTCAAGCTGCATGAATATAAATTAAATTTTTAAAATCGTTGCCTTGCATGCTAAAACAATTTATGTTTTGTCAAATGCAGTACACTCTTTTATAAAGCAATCTCGTTGGGGATCTAATGAGGTTCTGACTAGTGCAATCCTCAGACTTACACCACTATTTACACTATTCTACACTTTTGTTTTAACTATGTGACTTTTTTGTCACTATTCTGAACAAATTCCACTAGTACTACTATTTTGTCACAATTAGTCGCTCATACCACTTTTTCTTCATTTTGGATTTAGAAATTTTGTTTAATATACAGACAAATATTTTCCGAGGTTAATATAAGGGAATTGATTCAGATTGCTTTCAAATAATCTATTTTTGATTACTATTTATTTATTTCAGATTGTGCATTTTCACTTTTTTTTCGACATTTTTCAAGAAAAAATTGGTAAAATTGTACTATTTTAATTATCAACACATCAAACATCTTTATGTCGAAAAAATCTAAAATAGAACAATTTTGAAATTTGCTTACTCAAAAATAGACCAATCCATATTTCAGTCATACTGTCTCGACTTTCAAACTTTAATAGATGATTAATTGTAAGTTTGAAGTATTCAGATTTGAATAATTTGAAATTTAAAGCATTTACAAGCACACCAATTATAATTAGGGGCGCTAAATTGAATAAATTTGAATGTACAGTGCTTTAGTCATATTTTTTCTAATTTAACACTTTATAGATAAGTGATTTTAGGTCTAAAGTATTCAGAATGAAGTAATTTTAATTTTAAGCATTTTCAAGCCACGCTTTATTGTGAACGCCATAACTAGAAAAAGGTTGCAGATAAATTGATGAAATTTGGAGAGCTTATTTTTCCGACTAATTTGAAACTGACAGGAGGATTTCTGAGAATATTTGTTGCATTTTTTTAGCACTCAATAATATTTTAAAAATCTGTTTTTTATGGTAAAACTTTTTTCATTAACATAATTCAAAGTTGATGGAAAGATGTAAAAGATTCCTTGGTTCGAGACGAATCGATTGACCTAAAATATTAATATATTCTATTGAAGCGTAGGAAAGTTATGGTAACCTACATATTTTGAAAATCGATTTTTTATAGTAAAACTTTTTTCATTAACACAATTTAAAGTTGACGCAGAATCAGCAAAGATGTGTTGATTCGAGACGAATCGATTGACCCACAATATTAATAGATTTTTTTGAAGAGTAAGGAAACTGTGGTAATGCATAATGTTTGAAAATACGGTTTTTTATAGTAAAACTTTTTTCATTAACATAATTCGAAGTTGATGCTAGAATATAAAAGATTCCTTGGTTCGAGACTAATCGATTGACTTATAATATTCATATATTTAATGAAATGGTAGGGAAGTTATGGTAATTTATATATTTTTAAAATCGTTTTCTATATCAAAAGTTTTCTTATTCTCATAATTTAAAGTTGATGCGAGAATAGAAAAGTTGTGTTGATTCAAGACGAATGGATTGACCTATAACATTAATACATTTTATGGAAGAGTGAGAAAGCTATGATAATGCATTATATTTGAAAACTCGGTTTTTTATAGCAAAACTTTTTTCAATAACATTATTCAAAATTGATGGAAAAACGGAAAAGATTTCTTGATCTGAGGCAAATCGAATGATCCACAATAATAATAATATACTTTATTGAAGATTAGGGAAGTTATGCTCATTTCTAATATCTGAAGCATCAGTTTTTAACAGAAAAATTTTTTCATCGACATAATTCAAAGTTATCGCATTAATAGAAAAGATTTTTTGAGCATAAATTTTCAAATAGAGTAATTCTGCCCATTTTTGTAAAGAATTCATAAAGGTGGGAAAGGGATAGGGTGCGACAGAACTTTTCCTTTCTCTTTTCCAGCTCGGAAAATTATCATCTCGAATACAAGATTTGATTGGTCTGATTTGTCTGTTTAAAACATTTTCTGTATTATTTTGTAAATTTTTGGTTTTTCTATTATTGAAAAAAATAACTAATGCTTCCTCTATGAGGAAGCAAATACATTTGCTAACGGGAACCAAAGTGCTTGTGAAATGAGCACCATATAATTATAAATACAAACAAAGTGGAAACACTGGAGATCGAATTTACAGAATTTGCAATTTAGTAGAGAATACAACAATTTAGTAGAAATGACAACGATTCAGTAGAAAAAAACAACTATTTGGTCGAGAGTTGAACTACTTTATTGAAAAGTATTGTTTTCAGTTCAAAGTTCATCGTTTCGGATAAAAATGTATTGCTTTTGTAATTTTTTCACTGAAAAATCAACTATTTTATTTCTGGTTCGAAGTGTATCATTTTTAGTTAAAAATTCAACATTTTGGTTTGAAATAAATCTGTTTTAGTGGAAGATTTAAGTATTTTATTGAAAAATCGTCTTTTTTGTTGAGTTTAACTGTTTTTGATTCAAATTAAAAATCTCATTTGGTCGAAATTTCATCTTTGTAACTCGGAAATTCAACTTCTTGGTTCAAAGTTAAACTAATGTCTTAACAGTTTATTTTTGGTTGAAGATTCATAACTTTGGTTGAAAATGCATATCTTCGTGCTTGAAATTAAACTTTTTGGTGAAAAATTGTAATTTTTCAGTAAAAACTAATTGTTTCAACTGAAAATTTAACGGTGAAATTTTTGGTTGAAAAATTGTCTTTTTTTGTTTAGAAATTCAATGATTTGGTAAAAGGTTTGACTGTTTTTTGGAGATTCCTTCTTCAAAGCAAATTAAACTATTACATGTTTGGTTGAAAACTGATCTTTTTCATTTTTGAAAATTCAACTATTTGCTGGAAAATTTATGTAATTTGTTGAACATTTTTTTTTGTAAAAAATTCATATTCTTGGTTGAAAAATGTAATCATTGGCTTACAAATTTACGTATTAACTTAAAAATGTGTCTCTTTCTGTAGAAAAGCAATTTTCTTGTTTGAAAATTCATTTTCGTATCCAAAAATGTAATCAATTGGTTGAAGAATCACCTGTTTTGTAGAAATCTCATCTCTTTGGCTTGAAAATTGAACATCTAAGCTAAAATTCCTTTTTCTTAAGTGACTGGAAAGTCTTTCTTGATTAAAACCTCATCTTTTGTTGAAAAATTGACTTTTTGATTCGAAAATTGACCTGACTGAAGAATCTTTCTTAGTTGAAAATTCAAGTATTTTGTTACAAAATTTTCTCTTTTGGTTCAATTCATCTGTTTTTGATTTAAAATAAAAATTCTTCTTCGGTTAAAATGAAAACTATGACATTTTTTCATATGAATTCGGCTTTTATGGTTGAAAATCAAACCACTTGGTGAAAAGTTGATCTACTTTGTTAATTCATAAAACAACAGTAAAATTTTACGGTCTTTTTGGATGCCCCTTACAAAAATTTACGGAAAAAAATTTAGTTGACAAGAGATTATACGTACGATAAATGGAAGAGCCGTTCAAAACTATTTCTAATTTCAAAAGCTGTTAACTTTGATCAATAAACTACAATCTCGATTAGAATGTTGAAATTAAAAGTCAATGGTCGATGCGATATTGGAACCGGAAAGTCAGTGACTCTGTAATCGTTGCTCGATCAAGTCAGTCTTTTGAAGTTCCAACGCTTGAACTTTCGTAACGAACTCGACTTTTGGAAGTCAGTCTATGTGGAAAGGAGTACTCGTGGAAATTTATCACTATTCACGAGTAATGCCTTCGCGGAGTAACATTTGTCAGCGTTGAGTTGAAAGTGATCGAACGACGACCCATCGAACGATCGATCGTTCACGAATGGCTTTTCGTTGAAGGGAGTCGTAAAGTCTAACGTTCGCCAGGAACTTAGACATGGACCATAGTTTCCCTCAATTATTAAAATGATGTCCCTTCTCTTGAAGATGAAGTTTCTCTCTCAACTCGTCTTAATTCATGCGCTGCAGTACGTAATCGATATTCCAGGAGGTACTTATCATGTACGTATAAAGTCTCAGCCTAATTACACCTTTTTTATTCAATTACGTCACAAACAGGACTCGGATATTCCGGTGTACAAAATTATCAGAGAACAATTCCTGGCCCGGATTGAACGTGCTGACCGGAAATTTGGCGCTATCGAGACGGTCTATTATGGCGCTGAATAGAAGTAAAACGTTTTTGTATCGTCAAACGCTAGTCTGGACAAGCTAATCTAGCGCTAGTTAGTAAGTCTTGTGAAAGTCAATCTTATATGGTCGACATTATAAATTATTTCAAAGACAATCTAGATGATAAGAAAAAAATTCTTTGTTTTCTTTTTGGAAATGTAAAAGAAATATTTGGATTCAGCGCTCAGGTGCCGCACTATAATTACGTAACGAATTAAAAGCCCTCTTGAAGACCCCTCTGTCCCGTAAGGAACCGTAACAAAATATTTCTACCCCCTACCCCCTCTTGCTGGACCTAATTTATCGTTTTCAAAAATAATAAAATATAAGACTTGAAACTAGTAGAAACTTTTTATATTCAAAATAGCACATGCTTTGCAAGATGAAAACTCAATTTTCAAAATTCCCTGATTTTTCCTTCACCAATTTTTTATTTCCCCTGACCATTAACACTCAAATACCAGCATTTTAATCTTGTAATATTTTCAACATAGGATCTCTTATAAAAGAAATGACAGAATATTTCAAATACAAATTTTCCATTCTCAAATTTATTTATTTACTTTGAATAAAAAACATAACTTTTCCATCATATAAGATGACTTTTCAACAGAAAACTTTAATTCTAAACAAAATAATTGAATTTTCAACGCAAAAATATGGATTTTCAATAAACAAGTTTAGTAGTTGACATTTCAACCAAAACGATAGAATTTCACTTAAAGAAATAATTTAAGCACCAAAAAGATGAATTTTCAACAAATAAAAATTTTGCAGTCATGAAAGAAAGAAATGTTCATTAAAATTGTGGAACTTTTCAGCCAAAGGACTAGTTTTCGGTACACATTTGAATGCTCCACAAATTAGTTAAACTTTTAATCGGAAAGATTAATTTCCAAGTAAAAATATCAATCTTCAACAAAGAAATGACTTCTTAACACAGTGGTCAAACCACAATTTTTAAACTAAATACTTTAATCTTCAAGCAAAGAAGATTCATTTTTAACCAAACAGCTGCATTTTCATCCAAGAAAGGTGAAATTTCTACTGAAACAGATGAATTTTTGAATTGAAAAGACTAATTATAAAGGAAATGGTTGGATTCAAATCTAAAAATATTTCAGTTGACTTTTCAACATCAAAATAGGAATTTTGAAACAAGTCAATTTTCTAAGAAATAATCGAGTTTTCAACCAAAAAGTTGGATTTTCAACCAAAAATTATAACTTTTAAAAAAAATTGTGGAATCGTCAGCCAAGCAGCTGCATTTTTATTCAAAAAATATGAAATTCCTACTAAAATGAATATTTATTTTCAAATTAATGAGACAAATTTAAAGAAAAAATATTTCAGTTTGACTTTTTGATGATAGAATATTACATTCAAATAAGAAGTGAAATTTTTAAATTGATGTTTTGAATTTTCAACCCAAAAAGACGAATTTTCAACAGAAAAGTTGATTTTTTAACTGAAAAGGATGAATTTTAACTAAATTGTTGAATTTCTGTCCAAAAAGTTGCACTGTTATCCAAGAAAGATGCCATTTCTACTGCAATAGATGAATTTTTTAATCATAAAGAAAAATTTTCATTCAATAGTTGAATTTTCAATTGAAAAGAAAACATTCTGAAAAAATAGTTGAATTATCATACAAAAAAATTGCAGTTGACTTTTTAACGCCAAAATATGAATTTTGAAACAAGTCAATTTTCTAATAAATAGTTGAGTTTTCAACAAAAAAGTTGAATTTTCAACCAAAAATTATGACTTTTTGAATAAATTTTTGAATTGTCTGCCAAGCAGTTGCATTTTTATTCAAGAAATATGCAGTTCCTACTAAAATAAATATTTCTTTTCTAATTAATTAGACAAATTTAAAGAAGAAATAGTTCAATTTTTATGAAAAAATATTTCAGTTTGACTTTTCGATATCAAAATATGAGTATCAAATAAGAAGTCATTTTTATGCATTCATGTTATAAATTTTCAAAACAAAAAGACGAATTTCCAACAAAGCTGTTCATTTTTCAACTAAAAAGGTTGAATTTTAACACAATTTTTGAATTTTTAACCAAAAAGTTGCTTTTTAATCCAAGAAAGATGCAATTTCTACTAAAATAGATGCATTTTTCAATCATAAAGACAAATTTTCAATCAAACAGTTGAATTTTCATCCCAAAAAGATTTCAGTTGTCTTTTCAACGCCATAATATGAATTTGAAACAAGAATAAATTTTCTACGAAATTTTTAAATTTTCAGCAAAACAGTTACATTTTTAACCACAAAGCATGACTTTTGAACAAAACTGTAGAATTTTCAACCAGAAAGTGGCATTTTTATCCAAAGAAGATCCAATTTCTGATAAAATAGATGAATTTTCAATTAAAAAGAAAACGTTCCAAAGAAAAGTTGAATTATCATCCACAAAAAAATTGCAGTTGACTTCTCAACGCCAAAATATAAATTTTAATCAAATAGTAAATTTTCTACGAAATTCATTGAATTTTCAACCCAAAAAGATAAATTTTCAAAGAATTGAGATGATGAGGAAAAAATCAATTTTTTATTGGTCATTTCTCATTTTGGTATCTTCAGTCACCCTGGATTTTTTAGAAAATTTGCAAAAAAATATTTGATTTAGACAATGATGATGTTAATGATTTTGCCTCGTTTTAGTAGAATCCGAGCTTCCAGTTACACGAAAAAATGCATGCGATTGAATCTTATTCTTTTATATGAATTTTTTTCTTGAAGGAAATTATCAAAGGAGAAGGGCACATTTGTAAGAGATATTTTTATTTTGGTGCTAACAGGAAGAACCTCAAGAAAATAAGGCATAATAAAAAAAAGTCCCTGCATAATAAAAAAAATTGTGTACATTTTTAACAACTGTTAACGATAAGCAACGCATCAACTCAGCAATCTTTATTTTTTAAAGCACATCTTCCTGTCAATAACTTTACTTTCAGCAATCATCGGAGACCATCAAGCAACTAAGAATGAATCCAGCAAGATGGTCTATTGAACAGAATGTCCTCATTTTCGTCATTTTTCCCACTGATAATAAAAAAATATCAGCATCAAAAATCAAAACTTGAGCAAAAATTAATTTCGTTCTTTTTTCAAATTTTTTAAACACTGATAACAGAAAATGAATGCTATGCTATAGCAAAATTTATTTCTTAAAGCACATCTACATAACAAGCCATTTGAGACATCTACTGAAAAAATCCTACTAATAGAAAGTCTCCAGCACATAGTGGTCCAAAAAATGAAATTGCTTCATTTTTTCATCTTTCGACCTTTGGTGAGAAAAAAGATCACTGTGACATGCGAAATTGTATTCACAACAAAGATCTGCAAGCTAAGGCCTTCAATTTAAACCATCTTCGAAGGCCCGAACTAAGAGAAAATATTGCAACATATTGATAGAAAAAATTCTTCAGTTTTATCATGTTTTATACTGCTAGCAAAAAAACAATTCTATGATATTGCAAATTTTATTTTTTGTTGCACATCTACATACCAAGACCTTCAATTTCAGCCATCCTTGAATACAATCTAACAAAAAGAAAATATTCAAGCATTGTGCTCTAAAAAAATGAAATTTCTTTATTTTTCTAACTTTATTTTGCTCACTGATAACAAAAATCAATACCATAACATAGCAAATTTTATTTTTCAATGTACATCTAGGAGCCAAGACCTTCAATTTCAGTCACCTTCGAAACACAATCGAACTAAAAGAAAAGTTTCCAGCATAGTCATCTAAAAAAAAATTCTCTTAGTCTTTATTTTTTACACGCTGATGAAAAAAGCAATACTTTGAAGAAGCAAATTGAATTTTTAAATGCATATTCATATGATAAGACCTTCAATTTTAGCCATTGACGAAACAAAAATCGAACTATGTAATAGAAAAGCTTCCACTATATAGTGGTCAAAAAAACGAAGTTGCTTGATTTTTTAAGATACATCTACATGCTGAAACCATCAATTCGAATTATCCTTGAAAAATATCTACTAAGAGTAAAGTTTCCAGCATGGTGGTCTAAAAAGTAAATTTCCTCGTTTTTCCGTTCTTGACAACAAAAGAATATAAGTATAATATAGCAAATTTCATTTTTTAGTACACATGTAAATTCGAAGACCTTTAATTTCAGATATTTTTGAAAGAAATCGGATTGATAGATATGCTTCCAGCCTAGCCATATATAAAACCAAAGTTCCTCTCTTTGCTTATTCCACAATTATTAATAACAAAAGAAACATCAGTATGACATCAAATTTTATTTTCCGTTGCTGGATAATTTCTAGGGTATGATAAGCTTTATACAAAAAATGGAAGCCGTTAATAGTATATAATTTGCTCGCATAAAATGTTCCAAAGAGAAATATTCAAACCAAACCCCACCATGGAATAAACAATCATATTTTGATATCGACTCGGGACAAAAAATAATGAAAAATGAACAGCATTTTAACTGCATGTTTGCGTGTCAAAGTTGATTTTTTTCTAACTGTGAACGTCGTTTCCCAATATTTTGAACAAGCAAATCTCTTTTGTTTTTACGTGCAGCTGACAATGAATCGAGACACTGAAAATCCCAAAAACATTTTAAAGCCTTTTCACTCTCTCCCCTAAATGTTTACAATAGCTGAAAGAATTAGTTTCACGTCAATGCTCGTGAAAATCGAAAGGTGATTCGGACTCATATTTTTTTCCAATATTATTAAATGTCCGTGGCGAATCGTGGAATAATGCAATTAGCAACCAGCTACCATTAAGTTGTCCTCGGGAGTCGTATTTTACTGCCTGTGGTAACGCGACCAAAACAGCGTTATAATTTCGAATAGCATTTATATTTAAAGTGCAATCCCAACTTGCCGATTGGCAAAACTGTACGAGTAGGTCAGTACAAAAATTTACGAGTTCAGAAGGTATACCGCATTACGTAATATGCATTGTAAACCCTCATAAACTGCTCCTAATAAATTGAAGTTGGATTTTTTTACCCGGTTTATTCGCCTATGATTTAAAAATTCACTTGAAAGACTCTGTCAAGAAATTATTGGGAGATGTAACTGTAGGACACCACAACCGCGATGTAGAACCCGATGCGTTAGAAACCCCAAGTGAAAAATTCGGTCTCACTGAGGTTAGAGATATAATTAAGAATAGTGATGCATGTCGATGATTTTTGGATAAAATCGAGATTTGCTTGAAACATAGTTAGATGGAACTGAAATTTAATGAAGGTCAAGAATTTGTAATGAAAAAAGTCGATCGAGACGAGACGATCATCTCGACTGTGTGATCGTTCGTCTCGATGTGATAAGTATGGTCATCAACTCTCTAAATCTGAATTAGTAGAAAACTACTAATTGGTAGTAGTTTTCTACTAATTCAAATAGCGCTGATTCGTTTACTGGTAATTAGTAAGAATCTACTAATTCAATGTGTAAGAATAACTGACTAAATGAATTAGTAACTATATCTACTAAAGGAATAATTGGTAATGCTACTACTAAATGAATTGGTAAATGTATTGCTGGTCACTATTTCAAAGGGTAGTCTCAAGTAAATTTATAAACTGTATTTTTAACAAAGAGAAGTTTATTCAAATATATTTATCTATTATTAAGTCGAATTAGGTCCGATTAAGCAACAAGTTAGTTCAATCCAAATTGAAACCATGTTATTGTAATAATTAAAACTAGAATATTAATAATCTTAAAAGGTTTTTCAAGACAAAAACAACTGCGAAGTCGTAACTGTTTTTCCTTTAGCTAGATAAAACTATTAAAATATAATATAATGCTTGGTGGAGAGCTTTGTAAGTTTGCACCATACAATGTACGGCTTTACAGTTGTACACTTGTCTTTGATTGATTCCGGATATTTCAAGTTCTATCCAGATATGTCAAGTTTTTTGTTAAATAATTTTTTATAGTACGGAGCCATTCAAATATTTTTTTTTTCAATCAACTCGGAAAAAGTCCTCAGTTTCGCGAGTTTATTATAAATTTTGTTTCAGTTTCTGGGGATTTAATCAATATTTTTAATTTAGGAATCTTTAACAAATTATATTACAAAATATTCTCAAATATATTAGCACCATTAAATACTTAAATAACCAAATAATACTAATAACATAATCAATCATTTCTTAATTTTGTCTATGAAGTCTATGAATTTGAATAATGATTTAAACAAATTTTTATTTGATAGTTAACAGTTGAATTTTGAACTAAAAAATATCAGCTTTCGACCAAAAATGAAATAGTTAAATTTGAACATAACAAATTAATTTTCCAGAGAAAAAAACTGTTTGAACTAAAATGATGAATCTTTTACTGAAATAAATGAATTTTTATCAAAAGTGTAACTTTTAACCAAGTAGTTTATTATCTTTCAATCAAAAAGATGACATTCCAACTAAAATTATGAATACCTAACTGGAATACTTAAATTTTACACCAAAAAGATAAAGTTTCAAACAAGAAGATTAACTTAGAAATATAAAGAATCATTTTATACAAAAAATACGTATTTTGAAGAAAATAGGAGAAATCTCAACTGAAAAAGACAAACATTCAACCAAATAATTGAATTTTCAGTTTAAAAAATTAATTTCCCAGAAAAAAAGCAAATTTGTAGCCAAAGTGTTGAATTTTCAACTAAAATGGTGAACCATTGACTGAAATAGTTGATTTTTCAACTAAAAATTATAATTTTTCCACCTGAAATTGAATGATTTCACTTAAAATTTTGCATTATGTTAAACTAAAGAGATGGATTCTTCAATAAAATGTTGGAATATTCGACTTTAATAATTACATTTTCAGTTTCAATAAGAATTAATTTTCTGTTAAAGTAAAAACGAATTTTCAACAAAGAGCTCACTTTTTAACCGAAGAGATACATTTTTAATTAAAATGATGAATCTTGCACAAAAGAATTAATTTTAAACAAAAGAGTTCAGCTATTAACTCATTAATTAAATTTGTATTCCAAAAAAGATTAATTCTGAACGAAAATTGAGTAGTTGACATAAAAAATATTAATTTTTAATCAGAAACAGTTGAATTCGACAAAAAAACTACTTTTCAAAATGAGATGAATTTGTAACTTGAAAAGATTTTTCAGTCAAGCGAGAGAAAAAATTGCAAACAAGCTGTTGAATTATCAATGAAGAAGATGAATATTTGAATATTGAACTAAAAACGATCAATTTTCAAACAAAACTATGATAGATGCATTTTAATTTAAAAAATTAAATACACTAAATTAAAATTTGCACGCTTTAAATTATGTAGATACTTTTATTTTAACGTATCCGCAGTTTAACAGTAAGGTGGTTCAAAAAAGAATTTTTTGATGAGAAAAGAGTGTTAGATTCTGTTTAAAATTTAGGTTAAATAATAATTTGGTTAGTAAAACTAGATCTGATGATTATAAGGGATGCCTCAAAAGCGTAAGTTTAAAACGTGAAAATATACTCTAAAATCTTCTTTAAAACAACCTCTTTATCCGTAACAACAACTAAATTAAATTTTTAACCCAAAAATCCGACTCAGAAGTTTTACATTGATTTTAAAAAACTTGTGAACATCTACGTATCTTTTCATGTATGTTGAGTGAGTTTTCTGCAAGTTAGAGATAAAAAATAGAGCCTTTCTCAAACTGTTAGTTGATTACGATATGGTACGTCGACTTTCATGTGTGAATATTTGCTTTTTATACCTTCTAGTTTCGTTACAGTGTGTAAATCTAAGTGGTTTTCAAGTATTTTAGCCAATTCTTGCACACTGTATTCCTCGAAGGTCTTGAATTTTTCTGAAAATAAATTTTAGTTAACCTAACTTCCTCCAACGACACTTTCCCAGTTCCCTTTAAACTATTCACCTAATTACTAATATTAAACAAAATCTTACCCATTTTAAAGAAGCTGAGATAAAAGGTTCACCCTGAAATCAATTGCTGTTCTAACGCACTCTTTGCCATCAGAATCCACTTATTCACAAACTCCGGAACATTTTGGGAACGAACAACAGCTATAGTTATTCTAACCAATTTCACGAGTTCACCTTTAAGCTGCATTGGAGAAATAGATGGTGTATTGACAAAACATTAACCTTTCTTAATTAAAACTCAAAAAACAGCAGAATGTATTTTAAAAATTGTTAAATTATGTTTCCTTAATAATTCATTTCTACTCTTCTAACTAGTAAGTTGTTACTACTAAACAGATTAGTATAATACCCTCACTAATTCATTTAGTAACATAAATCTTACCATTTCATATAGTAGAAAGTGATAGAATTACTAATTTAACAGTCAGATAGAATGCTACTTATTGAATTAGTAAAATTTCTACTAATTCGGATTTAGAGAGAAGGTTTTGATTTAATGTGACGAGATTTTGAAAAAATTTTCAAATGATCGGCATGCATGACTAATTAGGAACTTAAAAAAAGGTAAGACTGCTGGTGCAGACAGTATTAACGCTGAAATGCTCAAATATGGTGGCGCTTAGATACATCACAGGTTGTGCGAATTTATAAATTTATCTATCGAGATGGGAGAAGTTCCAGATAACCGGAAAAAAACGATTACAGTAGCAATATACAAATGAGAGGGAGATAAAAGCAACTGCAATAATTACTAAGGTATCAACTTATTAAGGACGGTAAGTAAAACATACTCAAAAATACTTATTTGTAGGGAAATGAAAATAACAGAAGAAAAGATACTGAAAGTCCAAGGTGAATTGATGTCAGGAAGATCATGTGAGCAGATCACAGCAAAAGAGAAACTTTCGTGAGTAGTGAGGAAAAAAGAGACTAAAATATTCTGAGAGCAAAAGCTAGACAAATATTTCAGTGAGCAAAAGAGAAGCAACAAATTATCAAGACAAAAAGAGAAAACTTTTTGTCAAGGAATTCAGAATATTACAGGATTTCAGGGAATTCCTAGAATTTTAAATACTCAAGGAATTCAGGATAATCAGGAATTACAAGGAACTCAGAGAATTTGAGAGAATTTAATAAATTGAAGGAATTGAGAAAATTCAGGGTATTTAAGGAATTGAAAAAATCAGGGAATTCGGAGAATTCGACCAATTTAGAATATTCAGGGATTTTTGCAATTCAGAAAATTCGAAGAGTTTAGAGGATATAAGGAATTCTGAGAACTTGAAAAATTGTAAAAATTTAAGGAATTTGAAGAATTTTGAGAATTTGAGGAATTCAGATATTCTCATTCATTCAGAGAATTCAATAAATTGAAAATATTCCAGGAATTCTGAGAATTCCGAATTAAAGGAATTCAGAGATTTTCAGTAATTTCAAAAATTCAAGCATTTCATCAATTTTACAGAATTTCGGTGATTTTAGAGCTTTTAAGGAATTCAAGAAAACTTAGGAATCCACAGAATTCTTAATATTCAAGGATTTCAAGGAATTCAGAAAATGAAGGATTTTTGATAATTCTGAATTTCAAAATGGTTCATTTTTGAGTTGTAAAATTGATTGACTTTCAGTTTTAGATATTAAATAGTTAAATTATTCAAATTCCCGATCAGCACGGAATTGAAGAACGCAATTGGAACCGTTCTAAAAACGTTCCTTGGACGTACAAGTGAAAAAAAGTTATTTGAACGTTTCAGAAACTGATCTAAGTTAGACCAAATAATGTTCTGAAAACGTTTCCTGTTCCAAATACGTCCTTGAAACGTGTAGGATACATTGTAGGTTTAAGGTATGTTATTTGGACTGACTTATGATGCTTTTGAGCCATTCTAATAACGTTCTTTAACGTTTGTGCCTACTGGGTTGATAAGCCTAAGGATAAGTGACAAAGAATGTCACATTTTTGTGCATAATAGAACTGACAAAAATTTAAGATTCATCCATGCAAAATTTTATTACTACGTTTTTAGTTAAAATAAATAATTATCAACTGAGAAATGCCAATTTTCAAAAAAAGATTCTAATTTTTAACGGGAAAGATTTTTCAATCAATGTAGAAAAAAATTTCATAGTATAGCTATATTGTCAGTAAAAAAATTTATTTTCAACAAAAACGTAAACGAACTTTCAACAAAATTTATTGAACTTTAACCAAAGAAATTAAGTTTTAGTCCAGATGATAGATCTACAATCAAGAAAATAAATATTTAACCAAATAGTTCAATTTTAAAACCAGAAGATGACTTATCTACCAAAAAAGTACAAATTTCCAACGAAATGGATAAATTTTCAACTAGAAGCGATCAATGTTCAATAATAAAAATAGAAGAGTGTTATTTCAAGTTAGAGAAATAAGTTTCTGAGCAAATAAAATAATTTTTCAATGATATTGTTGAAAAATCAACGAAACAGATCAATTTTATACAAAAAGATTGAAAGTCTACGAAAAAAAAATTGATTAAAAATTTAATTAAACAAACTAATTTTCCATGAAAAAAAAAACGGATTTTCAATCGAAGAAATCACTGTCGTCGAAGAAAGTGGTCGAAGAAAGTGCCCGGAATACCCAGTGCATGTAATAGCATGTAGTGTTTTCGAATCTTCATCGGAAATAGCGATTTTGAAAAGAAGAAATATATATAGAAATAAATATCACTTATTATTATTTTTTCAGAAAGAGAATTTCATCAAGTTTAATCATCATCACCGGAAGAATCAACTGCATTAACTTCACAGCCAAAAACTTACTCAAGATCCATGAGGGTAAAAAAATACAATTTTTATCTGTTTCTTGTTCTCAAGGCAGCCAAAATATTTGTTTCCTCTCAGAATTATTTTGACTGTCTTTTCTTCTAGAAAGAATATTTGTCTGACTTTTGCTCTCAAAATATTGTAGTCTGTCTTTTCCTCACGACTCACAGGAGTGTCTCGTTTGCTCTGACGTGCTTATGTACGGATCAAATATTTAGCTTAAGACAGATCACAGAAAAAAGTTTGAGAGTAGGAAAAAAAGTTTTCTATGCATTTGTTCATCAAGAAAAAGCATCTAACAAGGATGATAGAACTAAAGTTTGAGAGGTACCAAAAGAGTATAGAGTCAATGGATGGCTTCTACAAGCAACCAAAACAATATATACTGGTAGCGAAGTGAGTTTGAAAATCAATGAAAAACCGAGTGACAGTTTCGATATTAACAAGGTGTTAGACAAGGATGCGTTATGTCCTCATCGCTATTTATTATATTCATGGACAAGTGTCTGAGAATGGCCCTCTTCGACGAAGAAGGTGTGGATCTCGAAACAGTAAGGGTACGTGGGTTAGCGTTTGCAGATAATAAGATTTTTATGGCAGAATCAATCGAAGACTTGCAAAGAATATCGAAAAAACTGAATACAAGCATGAAGAGCATGGGCCTCAAAATTAACAAAGACAAAACAAAAATTATGGTGTTGGAAGGAAAGAGTGAGAAAACAATATGTAGCATTGTGTCAAATGATGAAAGAATAGAACAAGTTGATAAGTACGTATATCTTGGTAGCCTATTCACTAGTGACGAAAAAATGGATGGGGGTTAAAAAAGCGCATGAACGAGGGTAAAAAAGTTATTAGTGGAGCAGGGTCCATTATCAGAAGTAAAAATGTATTGAATAAAGCTGAAATAGAAATACATAATCATATATTTGTACTGGCCGTGTTATACGGTAGCGAGACATGGACCTATCAGGAAAAGGATACGAGTAAAAATAACGCGATTGACATAAAATTAATTTGCATAATATGCGGAAAAACACTGGTGGACAAGTGAGTAACAAGATAATCCTCAAAAAATGAAAGATGAACGGCTAACGGAAGAAGTGTATCAAGGTAAAGTAAATGGCAGTGTGCCTAGAGGCCGATCGCGGAAAGAATGGTTGGAAAATGTGAATGAGATCATAATTCGGAGACACCTAAGAAGCCATAGAAACACGAGAGCCCGAATGAAAAAATGAGCGGACGTGAATGAAGCTAGAGAATTATGCCAGGACAAAAAAATGTGCAACAAATAGTTTATGAAGAGTGTCAGAGTGAATGACGCCTGTTATTTGAATAAATAACACGAGAATTCTAGATCAATCTAAAGATATACCCTCTTCCTGACATACCTCCCTTCCTCACCGAGTGAGTCACCTATACCCCGAAAGGGAAATGGATTAATGGTATAATAATAAGAAAAAGTTGATATTTTACGTTTGCATATTACTTTCTTATTTTGTGATAGAGTCCTGCCGAATTGGTATCGCCTGTCTTGAACAGATTCACTTTCGAATCATTAAAATCAACCACAGCTGCTGGATTCAAGTCCAAAGGTTGTCCGATCTCCATAAACAGCCCCTTGAAGGCGTTACAACTTGAACTTAATTCGAAAACACTGGCTCACGTACATGTTATCTATGTAAACAAACATGCAGCAAACTGTTAGCAAACTTCCGTATGGCGTGCGAGCGTCATTATGTACCAAAGTTAGCCATCGTTCAACAACTTTGAACATTTCAAAGCCTCAACAATTCAATCCTCACCTGGTGGAAATTACAAACTCAAACTCATACGTATTGCATTTAAATCACTTTGATGAAATTTTAGTACACCCAAATAATAATTGTATACAAATTGTCTGGACCAGAAATTCGCGATGAGTAGACAAATATTTTTCAGAAGCTTGGCTAGTCATCTCAAATTTTCGGGACGGCGAGTCAAACCCCTTTTCAAACTCCCTGAATTTTTTGGACGGCTAGACAAAGCTCATTTTATAATTCCAATGGTTAAAAGTAAAATAATCCCTTCCTTTTAATCAGTGGCCGTTTGAAAACTATGTCACACGCCAGAGGGAGGTTTGGTGACCATTTGTGATGCAGGGTGGAGGGTTTTGACGCAGAATGTGACACAAAAATTAGAAAATATAAATGCGAATAATTTTTTTTTTTTTGCCTGAAAAAATGAAATATCGTGGTTTCATTTTACAAGTAAAGCATCTAAATCAGAGTTACAAATAATCGATTAGATTTTCAATTCAATTAGGCCCTAATTATCAATTAGCTTATAATCCTCAATGATACAAATTTTCATTGAAAATTAATATTTAATTTTTAATTAAATTTTATTCACTTGGCGATAAAAATTTGATTTTTAATTACATTTTTTGCAATAGGCAATCAAAATTTATTTTTTGATTGAATTTGGTTTAAGTTTAAAATTAAAATTTGGTTTGATTAACAATTTAAATTTATTTAATAATTAAATTTTGTTAAATTGAAAATAAACGTTTAGTTTGTAATTAAAACTTTATTTTAATTAATAATTGAACAATTCAACTGATACTTATGACATATTTTTATCGTTAACATATGTATATGTATAATGTAATACATTACAAGCACTATACATTGTTTGAATTTTTTACACTTTGCCAGTTTTTACATTTTTTACATTAGGCTACATGTGATGAGAATAGTGAGGGAACTTAGGCGCAAATATTTCGAAATACAAAATTTTAACTTATAAACCAATTTTTGTTATGCGACAATTTTCCGAAATTTATACATTTTAGTTGATGCCAAATAAACTAATAATTTAATTATTTGACAACAGACGATTGAATTAAAGTTTTTATGAAAAATAGTTCAGTTAAGTTTCAATCGTCAATTTGAATAATTACATTTAAAATTTAATTTTAATTGAAAATTGAATTTCAATTTTTAATTTAAAAAATTTTAAGTAGTAACTAAATTTTAATTCTCAATTAGAGAAATTTTAATTAGAAATTAAATTTTAATTCTCAATTAGAAAAATTTTTTAATAGAAATTAAATTTTAATTCCTAATTTAAAAAAATTTAATTGATAGTTGAAATTTATTACTTAATTGTTAATGGACTAATTACTATTTCTGCAACCCTGATCTATATACAAAATTTCCACATATACTATACTTCCCCCTATTCCCCTCTTCACACATTTTTTCAAGAATTTCTCCCTCTACCCTTTTTTTAAGAAACTTTCCCTTTTTCTTTTTTTTTAACTTTAATGTGAACTGAATTAATAAAATCCAATAAGAAAAGTCAACTATTTTGTGGTTGAAAGTTTATTCTTTATAATTGAACAGTCTGCTATTTTTCATTTTAAATTATATCTTTTTTCAGTTAAAATATCAACTCTGTTACATTTCTCGTTGATGATTTATCTTTTTTACTTGAAAAATAAAATAAAAAATAAAATTGAAGATTCATCATTTCACTTGAAAAATAAATTATTTGTTTGAAAATTTTTCTTTCTTTAGTTGAACACTCCACGGGTTGGTTGAAAGTTGGCCTATTTTGTTAGATTCAAGTGTTTCTGATTTAAAATAAAATTATTTGATCGTTGAAATATCGACTACTGAATTTTTTTGTTTATAATTCATCTGTTTGGTTAAATTTGACTGTTTTTGATACAAAATTGAAGTCTCAAAACTATTTTGTTGAACATTCATCTTTCTGGGTAAAAAATTCGTCCTCTTGGAATGAAAAGTCAACTGTCTTCTGAACAATTTGTCTGTTTGATTTGGAAATTCAACCGTTTGATCGAAAATGTTACGGTTTTTGGTTGAAGTTTGATCTTTGTTATCTAAAAATTCAACAATTTGGTGAACATTTTTTTTCAGGTTGAAGATTCAACTATTATATTGTTAGTGCAAATTTTTGTTCTATTATCAATTTTGTTTTTTGTTGTCGTTAAACATTCATCTGTGTGGGTAAAAATTAAACTCTTCTGTTAAAAATCCATCTTTCCTTGTTCGAAAATATGACCGCGTTGTTGAAAATTTGCCTTTTATTATTGAATATTTAGCTCTTCAGGCTTCACAAGTTTTTGTTCAAGAATTGATATTTAGTGTTTAAATATTTGGAAAATGTATTCTCTTATTATTTCCCTATTCTAGTGAAAAATTCATATTTGAAACGTCACTCTGGGTAGCTCAAGCTTTGTGTGATGATCTGCGACAACGAAGGGGAAGGGTGGACAAAGTTTTTAAAATATAATGACGTAGTTTTTGAACGGTTCCTTACAATTCGAGTACCAAAAAGAGTTTTTTATTGTGATATATAATTTTTATAAATGAAGCTCATGACCCCACGGTAAAACGGTGAGATTTCTAGAACCCCATACTCAGCCAGTTTCGAGAAAACCGACTTCAAAGTTTTTAGCCCTGGTCCTGCCTGAGCTATTCGGCCAGTAGGATTATGTATTTTTCGTCTCTATCCGACCAATGATGAAATTTTTTGAGTGATTTTTCTCGAAACAGGTTAAAAATTGAATCATAGGAATTCCACAATTGCACTTTGGGGTCAGGAACTTTATTTACAAACTTATTATTCCTAGTCTGCTGTTTGCTTATGAATGGAACGCAGATGTTGGCAGTGTATTTTAATTAACCGCAAGTTTGTGAAAGTAGAATTTGTATAATATTCATATTTATGACCCACGCTCGGAAGATACTTCCAATCTTGTTCTCGGATATTCCCAGAAATAAGGTATTTCTACAATAGAACAAGAAAAAAGTGTAAATACGCGGCTGGGTCTTTCCCCAAGCGTTATTTCATAGAAAATACTTTTCCAAGCACGAAGAGCAGGTAAACACTATATGATAAGTCGTACACACTTCTACGCGAACTTGCGCGGAATTGCTTTTTTCCATGGCTAGGGGTAAACTTGTTCCATCGAGGAAATAACCTGTTCCGTCCTTTCAAAATATAAAGTGATTCAGAATGGGGGACTCGAATTAACTACCAAGTACTAGATGCCAGGAATTTTTAAGACCTTTCAAATGGGTTTGGCACACGATTGCAGCAAACGTGTGGAGCAATAGTTAAGTACATTGAACACTCATTATTCGCAAGCAAATGATTCCAAAAAGCAGGATAAAAAGGAAGAATTTTCTGGGCTACGAATGGTCGTGGGTCAAAAGTAAGAGGCAGAGGTTGATGATTGAAGGTTGAAGGGGCAAGGGTTTGAAGTCAAATATCAAAATCGTCTCGAATCCATTACTATAGAACAGTTAACTTTTACACCAGAAAAGATGAATTTTCAACCAAGAGAGGTGACTTCTCAACCAAATGTCCAAATTTTCAACAATAACTAGATTAATCTGAGAGCAGGCAACCATTCATAACTAAATAATTAAACTTTCAAGCAAAAGAGCAAAATTTTCAACAAAATAGTTGATTTTTGAATCAAATATTTTATTTTTTAACCCAATAATGAGTGTTCAACCAACAAGGATTCAACCACAAACAGTAGCATTTTTAACCAAGAACTTTTCTATTGGTGAAAAAAAACAGATGAATTTTCAAACAACAATTTTCAACAACAACTTCTCAAAAAATTGTTTGAAATGACCAAAAAAGGAAACGAAATTTCGAACAAAAATGAGACTTTTTATCTTAATATTTACATAAATAAAAAAAAAATTATTAAAAAAACAGTTGCATTCTCAACCAAATACAGGTAGACCAAACAATCAAGCTTTTCAGATAAAGGGACACATTTTCAATAAGTTAATCAAATTTCCAAAAAAATAGTCAAATTTTCAACTCAAATTAGGAATTCTAATCTAAACAATTAATTTTTGACAAGGAGGATCAACTTTTAACCACGTAGCTGGATCTTCAATGAAGAAAGATTAAGTCGAAACCAAAAATATAATAGTTGAGATTTCCACAAAAAAAAAAGAGTTTAATTTTGAATAAAGACAGTCGAATTCAAAACAAAAAAATGAATTTTCTATCAGAACTGCAAAAGTTGATATTTCAATAAAAAAGAGAATCAAAAACGGTTGAATTCGAACGAAAAAGACGATTTTTGACCAAAAAAATTGTATACTCAACCAAAACAGATTAATTTTTAAGCAAATAGTTGCCCTTACACTCCTAAAGAATAAATTCTTAACAAAATAGTTAAATTTTCAACCAAAAAAAAAAAAGGATCATAAACTGATAAAACGAATTCCTAACAAAGTAGTTTAACTCTCAACGAAATGATTGAATTCTTAATCAAAAAGAATAGTTTTGTACCCAAAAAAACGAATTTTCAGCAACAAAATACATAAACTCCCACCAAATAGTTGAACTTTTAACTGAAAACGATTAATTTTCAACCAAAAGAAAATAATTTGATAGAATGAACATTCAATGAGAAAAAGTGGTATTTTCTTGATAACAGGAGGAAAAAGAGGAATTTTCTAAAAATGGGAAAAATAGATGAGATGGCAGAGTGTGGAATCTATACTAAGATGCTTTATTTACGAAATGAAAGTACTAAGTTTTATTTTTTCAAGCATTTCAAAAAATTGTTATTTACCTTTATATTTTACATGTGTTTTACTTTCTTTCATTAACCCTTACTACGTCACAAATCGTCACAAAACCATCACTCTCCCCCCCATGGCAGTGTGAGGTAGTTTTTGAACGGCCCCTAGTGAAGTAACTGAAAACTCCTCTTCTGTTTGAAATTATATCCGAATTTGAAGAAAACATTTTACTTGCTTGCTTACTGTATTATCATAATCCTATTACCGTAACCACATTCACGGAAGGCTATTTCAATCTATTTTGGAAAATTATTGCCCATACTTATAAGTTCGTGTTCACAGTCGAGACTCTGTAGCTAAAGGAAACTTTTGAGCCTTGGTAGGTAAGCTTCAACCCCACCCACAATAAAACTTTCATGGTTTACTGCCTTTATTAAGACTGCAGTAAAGTTTTATATCGATACTCAAGAAGTGAAAAAAACTCGTTTCTGATTTAATCGCTTACAAGACTCTTAATGTGAAATAATTCTGTAAGAAATTTCATCGTGCGATTCATGACTGTTTCTGCTTGAATATTTTAGAATCATAACAAACTCTTTAAAAAATTGCTTCATTATCAATTTCCGGCTTTACCCTTAATCAAGCAGCGCTCATTTAAGGCCGTCCACAATGCTCCGAACTTAGATAACGTTTAGTATGTTCCCTGCTGATAAATTTTGAAAATCTTTTTCAAATTCCAGATATCACACTCTTTTGCCATTTTTTTCTCTTTTCCACTTTTTTCTCTTTTGCCAAGTTTTGAAGAATTCTTCTTTTTACCCCTGTTTTCAAGAAACTTTCCCTTTTTCACGTTTTTTCGCATAAATGCAAACTAAATCAATAAAGCCCAACAAGAAAATCCAGTTTCTTCTAGTTAAGTAAATTGGATGAAATTAGCATCTTTTTCGGTCAAAAATTCAAACACTTGATTACATGTTGAACTAGTTTGTTAATAATCCATCTCTTCGGTTGGAAATTTAACTGTGTTGTTGAAAATTCGTTTCATTTTTGTTGTTAATTTATCTTTTTTCTTTACAAATTTCAACTGCTTGGTTAAAAGTTCATGTGTTTGATCGCAAATTCGTCTTTTTGGTAGTAAATTAATATTCTCTGTTAAAAAATCATATTTCTGATTGCGATTCGAATTATTTATTTAAATGTTGAACTCTTCAGTTGAAAATGCATTTTTTTCAAAGATTCGTCATTTTATTCTTAAACTCATCTCTTTAGTTGCAAACTTGAATATTTTATTGAAATTCGTATTTTTTGTTATTAATACTTTCTTATCTGAAAATTTAACTATTCCATTTTTTGTTAGGAATCGATATTTATAATTTAAAGTTGATCTTCTCTAGTTTAAAATTCAACTATTTGGATGGAAATTCATGTATTTAGTTGGAAATTCATCTTTTCTCGTGGAAAATTATACTTTTTGGTTGAGAATTAACCTTTCATTGCTGAAACATCAACCTTTTTGTTAAGGATTCTAGTATATTGTTGAAATTCGTCTTTTTCGGTTGAACTTAACTGCTTTTGCTTCCAAATTACAACATTGGTTTGTTGGAGAATCAACCACTTTCTTTGAAGTTAAACTTTTTTTTTCAATGCGTTTTTTTTTTGTTAAGAGTTAATTTTTCATCTAAACATTTAGATATTTTATTTTTGCTTAAAAATTATATCTTCTATTTAATGTTGATGTTTTTTAGTTGAAAATTCTGCTATTTGTTTGAGAATTCATGTCTATTGTTAAAAATGCATCCTTTATGTGAAAAATATAGCTGTTTGGTTAAATTATTCCTTATAAGTTGATGATTGACCTACTTTATTGGAAATTTCTCTGCTTGATTAATTTCAACTGTTTGTCATCTCTTTAGTTGAAAATTCAACTATTCAGCTAAAAATTTGTTATCTTCTTTGCAAAAATCTATCTGAGCATTCAAACACTTAATTTTTCTTGTTAAATGTATCTTTATATTTGAAAAGTCAACTATTTGGTTACAAATTCATCTTTCTTGATTGAAAATTACCTTTCCTCTTACAAATTCATCTTTTTCGGTTTAAAAGTCAACTTTTTTCTAAAACATCCGGTTTGTCAGCTCAAAAACCTAAGTGTTTTGTTGAAAATTCGTCTTTTCAGTTAGAAAATCAATCTGTCTTGCATAAAATGCAACTCTTTTGTTGAAAAATTATCCTTTCTGATTGAAGCTTCGTCTTTCATAGTAGAAAAGTCGTCTTTTTTTATTAAAAATCAAATTTCGTTGGAAAATTCAAGTTTCCTCGTAAAAAATGCATCTTTGTAGGTTGGAAGTTGAACTATTTTGTTAAGAATTTGATTTTTTTTAAATTCCACTTTTCTGTTAAACTTATCTATTTTGGTCAAAAATTCAACTGCTTTGTTAAAAATGTGTTCTTTTGATTAAAAAATTGATCTTTTATGGTAGAAGTCATCTTTCTTGTTTGAAGTTCAAACTTTTTGTGTTAAAAATCAATTTCCTTGTTGAAAATCCCCTTGTCCAAAGAAAGTTTTCCTTTTTTTTTTGGCTAGGAAATTCAACTATTTGGTTGAAATATCAACTATTTCGTGAAAAATAACTGTATGTTTACCCTATATTTCAATATTTGTAATTAATCTCGATTTGTTATTATTTGTTATTTGTTATCAAAGCTTATAATGCACCACATGGTCATGTAGTCATATTGACTGGTCCAAATTACAAGGCTTCATCTCGGAGAAACCAAATAAAAAGGTACTAACTCGTCAAGACCAAATGAAAAGGTGATACAGAGTTGAGGGCGCTGATATCCACAATATAGTTCATATGGCATTTTGAAGTTTCCAGAGTGCGCCAAGACAGTGAGAAACTTTTCATTTCGTTTCTTCCGAGCTAGCACCTTTTCATTGAACTAGAAACGCAGAAAACCGCAGAATACAAGATCTGTCCAGAAAGTATCCGAACATGAGCTCTAATTTTGTACGTAGTTGTACTATTGTGAAAAACAGGTGTTCACCATTTAAGGGACCTGCGAATCTTCAGTTAACTGATGTACACAGTTGCGTATACTTCTAACGACGTACGCGTCATATTTCAGGATGACGGAACACACCGAACAAAGATTTTGCATTATATTTTGATAAAAACTTGGCCATTCATGTTCGGAAACCATCGGTATGATTCGGAAAGTTTGGGCTGATGAGTCTATAATTGATGCTCAAATTAAAGAGTTGTTCAAGCGTTTTAAATATGGTTTTACTTTACCACGACAACGCACCTGCCCATTCATTGCAGCTTATTCAGCAATTTCTGATGAAGCACGTCCTTACACGACAACACAAGGAAAAGGGTTTTAAGACTTAGAGCAAGTGGAACAGCATTCGAAAAAGCAGCTGTTAGAAATTGAGAAAGGTGACTTTAAGGAGAGCTCCCGAAAGCGCGAGGATGGCTGGATGACGGTTGTGGCGTCCAAAGGGAAGAACTTTTAGAGGGATATCATCGCCATTAATCAGAATTAATTCTTTCTTCTGGTACACCACAAAGTCTGATACTTTCCGCACAGACCGCATAAACGTGAAATCCACGTTTAGCTAACGGCTAAGTTATTTTAAAGGGTTGAAAGGAGGAGAAGGGGGGGGGGTAAAAATATCCCAAAATTGGTAACGTAATTTATGGACGGCCCATAGTGATAATTGCTGCTCAGTGCGACAAGGGCGAAATGTCCACCCTCCTCTTGAGTCTCTCGTAATGCGTCGAGTAGGTACCCAAAGTAACTTATCGCCTAATAAATTCCAGCCATTAGACTGCAGGAATAATGCACGCCCCCAAACCTCCGCGCCTGCATTGCATAGTATATTGCACAGTCTCGAATCAAGATATCGATTGAAAATTTTGCGTTCTGTTTCCAAGTGTTTACGTGAGGAGTCGATTAGGAATATTCGCATGGCTGATCAAGAGGAAGTGAAATACGACCTTTATTGAACACGCTCTTGCGTTCCTAATCTTCCTAAGGACAATCACTAAACTATTTCACCTGCTAGAGTGCACTTTCATGCATTTTATACAAGAAAGATGACAAATGTGAGATTCAAAGCAATGTCTTGGAAACATAGTCATGCTGGAGAAATTCGCACTAGTAAACGAAATTACATTATTTGGCGAAAATTTGTATGAACATTTTTGATTGCTGAAGGGTTCGTTTGAAATCTGAGTCAACATTTTTTCTTTGATTGCATTTCATGAAAGTATAGAATAAAACACAAAACATATAAAGAAAGGTTTTTAACTGTCTTCACAGCGTAATATACTTTAAAACAGGAAAGTAGGGTCATTTTTCATGAAATTAGGAGAATAAGAGAGGAATAAGTTGTCATTATATTTGAATCAATTATTTTCTCAGGCTCAATATAGTTACTGCTCAAACCGTCGAAGGCATTTTTTGTTAGAGTTGGATTTTTTTAATAGTTTGCACGGGGCTGTCCCGGTATAAATCATCAGTCACGGACGCATCTTTGTGATGCAATCAAGTGATCTGATCAGATCAGTGTACCTAATTTGATATATTGGACAAAGCCTGGTTATTATTATTATTATTATTTATTATTATACGTATTATTAACATACCATTATGTCAAATCCCATCCAAGGTAAGCGTACCTCACTTGCTTCTAACCTCATTATACTGCCGGGAATCAAGGAATTCATATAAGACTATAAGTAATTAACATGGAGAATGATAATCCAAAATCCCCCCCCCCCCCCCTGAACGTATCACGTATTTTGTGAATGAACCCACAGAAATTTATGAAATGTATACAAATTTATGAAAATATATGGAAGTTCATCAAATGTATAGATATTTCTAAAAAAAATTTTAATTTATATAAATATATAAAATTGTATCAAAAAATGATGAAATTTAAGGAAAATTTATGGAGACTTATTGAATTTGTCTAAAAAAAAAAAAAATAAATAAAAATCTAAAATAACGTAGTGTATACGGATATGGCAGATTTTGCCAGACTTAAGTTTTCTCTTCCGTTATACTTTTAATAACCTCATGATTTTCCAGAAATTCTACTAAATTTCCACACATTTTAAAAACTTAAAAAAAGTTCCACAAATTTCGTAAATCTCCACAAATTTCATAGATTTCTACACATTTCATAAATTTCTAAAAATTTCCACAAACCTAATGAATCTCCACAAATTTCATAAATTTAAACAAATTTCATAAACTTCAACAAATTTAAGAAAAGTCCACACATTTCTTAATTTTTCCAAATTTCATAAGTTTCCACAAATTTCTTAATTTTTCCAAATTTCATAAATTTCCACAAATTTCATAATTTTTTCAAAAATTTAATAAATTATGGTGATTCATCAAACTTTCCATACATTTCTAAAAATATGGTAATTGATGGAAAAATATACTAATTTAAGGAAATTTTATGAACTCATGGTAATAAATCCGTAACTTTGATAACTTGACTTTTCAGCAAACAATCAAATTGATTTCAGGCAAACCAGTTGCATTTTCTACCGAATAGTCGAATCTTCAAGCCAAAAAGACAACATTTTTAGGAGGCAGTTGAATTCTTAACACAAAAATATGCATTTTCAACCAACAAGACCAATTTTCAATAATAATTTAAATTTTCAACCACACAGTTGAATTATCCACCTGAAAAACATGAATTTTTAAAAAGATAGTTAAATAGAAAAAACACCATACCAACAGTTGCATTTACAACCAAGTAGCAAAACTTTGAAGCAGAAACGAAAAATTTTCAAGAAGACATAATACAAACAGAAATTTAATAGATGATATTTCATCCAAAAAAGTATTTCAATTTTAAGTCAAAAACAGTCAAATTCAACCGAAAAGATGAATTCTCAACAAAAAATGTAATATTTTATATTTGAAACAAAAAAATCTAAATTTCGAATCCAATACCGTGGATTAAACTAAAAATGACAAATTTTGAACCAAATGCTTTAATCTTAAACCAACACTAAATTTTCAACCAGGTAAGACTTCTCAGTCAAGAGGCAAAAAAAGTTCAATCAAATAGTTGAACTTTCTTCGAAAATAATAGAATTTTCAAGCCTGCAAGACGAATTTTGAACTAAACAGTTTAATATTCAATCACCGTATTTTTGAGGATCATCGCTTTTCTGTGCTGTTAATAAAAATGAAAATCGTTAAATTATAATCTTTTCTGTCGAGCTATTATATATATTTGCTATTTATATAATATATGTAGCTATATATTTGCCTGAGATGAAAGGAATTGATTCCATAGAAAATAAGAAGTATGTTCAGAAATATTATATGAGTGAATTTGTTTATAACAGTTGTTCATAACAGTCATTTATAACTATAACGATTATTCTTATTTGGGTATTAATCATGATTCATAACCTTTACTCAATTAAACGGCAAAACAAGTATAATTAATGAATTGGAACACCGAGAGCGCAGCAAATATCAGTGTTGTCCATTAATTTGTTTATAATAATCAAAATAAGTTTTTCGAAGCTCCAACTTTAAAAATGCCCCAGTGCCTCGTTTTTCAACCTAAAGAGTTTGTATTGGTCTTGAAATGCTAGGAATTCATCCGGATGCACTACCCTTTATGTAACTCCATACCATCCACAAGGGCCCTTTTCATATACGGGCGTCCACATTCATTCTTTCAAGCCCTTCCAGTAGACATTAAAAAGTTTCACAAATGTAAATAGAAGTGAATTTAAAAAAAATATCCAATTACCGTCACATCGACTAATAAAAATTTCTTTATGTATCTTCTACAAACTGAAGTAATTGCACACAAAAAACCATCACGAAGAAAAACATACCTTTTCCAGTAACTTGAGATAAGTTTTGTACTGAGTAGTTACAAAGTTTCAAGCACTAGCCTCGTTTGTCCTCAATATGTCAGTTGCTCGTCTTGAAGAATCCTTGAGAAAGTTAACCCTTCTTACCTTTCAAGTTCTTCACTAGAAATGACAAATAAGAAAACTTGAACTTAATGACAAAATATATGTGAGAAACACATAAACTTACAACTTGAAAAATGTTTTTACAACTAACTACGTAAAAAAGCTTTTTAACACATTTTCAATTACAAAATCTTGTGCTAAATGATAAGAAAACAGCTGCAAAGTAGTTTGGACCCTAAATTTGAATCAGCAAATAGTGACTGATTCCGAATTAATTTTAACTGATACAAATAATGTGGTTTTAACGAATGAGAAAGCAGTCAAAAATGACTGTTAAAGGCGGGCCATTAGACCCCTGATAAAACCATTAATCTTAAGTGATCCAATCTGTTAAATTTTCAAATAATATAATGAATCTTCATCCAAAAAAGCAATTGAATTTTAGATAAAAAATATGAATTATTAAACAGGAATATTAATTTTCTACTAAAAAAAGGAATATTCAAAATATTTAATACCAAAGTAATTTTCTGCTTAAAAGATTAATTTTCTAACAAAAAAGACGTATTTCCAACCAATTTTTAACAAATAAGTTACATTCTCAACCAGAAAGATGCATTTTCATCTAAAATAATAAATCATAAGCCAGAAAAAGAAATTTGCAATAAAGCAGTTCACCTTTGAACCAACGGGATGAATTTTCAAAGAAATTAAAAATTGATTTTCCTCCTAGAAGCTTAATTGGCGACCCAAAAAAAAAAAGAATTTGCAAACAACAAATCAAATTTTTCAACAAATCAGTTCATTTTTGAACCAAAACTGACTGAATTTAGAAAAAAAAAATATATAATTTCCCTCTAAGAAGATTGATTTTCGAACTAAAAAAAAAAACGAATTTTGAAACCAAGAAACTTAAGGATATCAATATTCAATAAACAAAAATTTTCGACAAAATAGTCAAATTTTCAACCAAAAATATTAATACACAACCAAGAAGATTAGTTTTTGACAAAAAATACAAATTTTTAACAAAATACATTTTAATTGAAGATTTTATTTTCTACTAATATAAAGAGGACTTTAAAAAAAATGTGGAACTTCAACCAAATAGTTCAATTTTCAACTGAAAACGATCAATTTTCAATTAAAAACAGTATTGTTAAATTTGCAATTAAATCAATAAACTTGCAACGAAAAAACACGCGAATATTCAACATAATAGTCACATTTTGAAACATAGAGATGACTTTCCAAATAATTTATGAATCTTCAACAACAAAGAAATGAATTTTCAATAAAGTGGTTCAACCTTCAACTAAGTATGTAGTTAAATTATGAAAAAAAGAAATGAATCTGAACCAGATATTGTCTACCAATAATCACGCATTCATCTAATCAGTACCGCCCAGTGACCCCACCAGTAATTTCGAATAATCTAAACTGTAACTTTTGTTGAATAAATCAGTCATTTTTAATCTGGTCTGGTATAAATGCCAATACTGCGATGAAAATTCTTCAAAGTTTCTAATATTTTCAATTTATTTTGAGTGCTTTTGACAATAATCAAGGACTCAACATCAACGTTTTGTTTTTCAAATGATATGTATTTCATTAAAATCTAAGTGTAAAGTATTTTTTCTTTAATGTGATAAAATTGCAAACAAAATTAATATCAAAAATATTTTCTATAAAAATATGAAATCGAAACAAAATCAGTTTATTCTTATCTTATCCAGAACTGAATTGTACCGATGATAGGCAATATATATAGGACTAAAACCCCTCGACATTGTATAACCGTAGCTAAACTTGTTTTAGGGTTACCACAGAGAGTCTTGTTGACACACACCAGAAATATTTTCAAACAATTTCATTTTTTGACTCCTGAGGTCAAATTATATCAAAATATGTATATCATAAAATGAAATACGAAAACGTTCATCATTACGAGGCTTCTTTTATGAGCAAGCAATTAATAAGTACATACATATATTTTGCATTCTACATAAAATAACCACAATAAAAACCTAAAGATTTCACTCATAATTCTTACATAATATCTTATAATGAAACTTCTCAAAGTTCCTCGACAATGATCCCTTTTCTAAATTTTAAATCACTTGAAGCAAGAGGAATAATAAAAGTCCGTCATTAATGTTTCTAGGAGCGATTAACTCGGGCTTTATTCTGAAAGAGTTTCGGTAGAGCGTTTCTCGTTCATTTTTATTATTTCCACAATAAGTGGTCACAAGTCACGACCCGTGAAAGAGAAAAAAATTAACAGAATTCCGAGAACGAGCGACTATTTCTCTAATGTTCTTTCCTACAAAAAAAAAAAGATTCAAATAAAATAAGTTACATTTTTGAAGAAACCAAACTCTTTGAAACATTCAAATTTATATTTATTAAAGAAGCTTTCAATTTCCAGTCTTTAAAATTGTGCAGCTACAAGTTGAAAGCTCATAAAATTATTAAGTTCAAATTCAGAAATCATTAATTAAACAATTGAACAATTCAAATCGTCTAGTTTCAACATTTATCTCAATACTACTCAATTTTAAATTCTTGAATATCAGAATGTGATCGCTTAAAGTTTTCAATTCGTATATGTTCAATTTTGTTTATTTGAAAATTATCTGGAGAAAACACTCCAGATTTTTCGGCGTACTTGTTTAATTTCGACTTCTAGGAATTAAACATTGATGTCATTTATGCTGCTGAAAATTGCGTGCTTCATTCTCCAATGTTCTAATTTAGAAAATATAATCACAGACAATATTCAAAGTTATTCAATAGTTCGAGTACTGAAAATAGAATGCTTTTATTCCTAGCGGATCAACAGTACATAATTGAATACAGAGTACAGTAATAAATTTTTTTCCGAAAGCGCCAGACAAGTTATTTTTATCTTCCATACGGGTGGGATGCCATATTACCATAAACAAGAAAAAAAACACATTTGTCTGAAACTTTCATTTAAACTGCCCGGAAAAAAATTATTATTAATGAATCACATAAATATTTATTCAAAGGAAAGTTATTATGTATCTAAATTAGGAATGTTAGAACTCTTGATATTGGACAAACAAGATAGGATTAATTTGGTTGGAGTCTTAACATTTATAATTGATTTATCAGTTTACCTTACAATAAAACAAATTATGAAAGCCTATTCGAAATAGAACTAAGTGAAAATTACGGAGGAACTAGTTCTAAACATTTAGTAATTTTTTCACTTTTCATAGAGAAAGCTTTGTAATGTAAAAATATTCATTACATTTTTCCAGCACCTTTTAATATGTTTAAAATTGTTTTTTATGGTGAAACTTTTTTCAAGAACATAATTCAGGGTTGATGCTAAAATATGCACAAGGAAAATTAATTGACCTAGTATATCGATGAATTTTATTCGAGTGAAAGAAATTTATAGTCATTCATATAATTTGTGACCTACTTAGACTTTTTATTCTGACTTCCTCTATGGGGGAGCAAATTGTAATTTTTCTGATTATTCATAATGATTATGCAAAGTGCTCATCAAATGAGCACCATATCTGTATGACTTACTTACCAAAAATTAGTAAAAGAAGTTTCGATTTTGTACAAGATCTGAATCCTTTGAAATCCAATAGCTAATTCAAAGATATGAAAATCCTTGAATCAAAGTTACAGTTGAATGTTTCAATAACAAAAATAACTCTATTCAAATACATTTTGATTGCACTGATTTGATTTTTTCGTATTTTTGGATTTGAAATACAATTTTTTTCCGTGCTGGTTAAACCGCATCTTGAGTTTCAACACTTAAAAGAACTGGAATAGAGAGATATTCATTCCTCAGCATAAAGAAACACACTGCATCATAAACGTATTTTGTCTTTAAAAAATTCTGTAGAATCGTTTCTTCATAAAAAAAGTACTTACTAAAAAGAAAATTCATGATCGACTCAGATTTCCCTTGCGAAAACTTATATTCTATTTTTCGTTCCAGAGATCCTATAAAGATTTTTTTTCTAAACTGGTGGAGTTCGTAGGTAGCACGTTAGTCGTTTGGTGCCTTTTTTGAGACGCTGTATATCTTCGCAACGTACGTGCCAATGAAGGTGTACCAGAAACACGGTGGCGTCGGTTTTACGCTTGGGCTTTATGGTTATATTTATTGCTCCAGGCTTCCACGGCTGAGAACACTTTCCTTGAAAGCGATGACGACGTAAGTAGTCGATAAACCGATTCTGTATGGGCAAAGGAAATTGGTGTTCCAGTCTTTCGCCCACAAAGGCAGACAAACTGTGTATGTACAAGGGATAATGTAATGGAGAAAAAAGTACCAATTTCGCTTTAATTCAAAATATGGGGCTCAATACATTGACTTTTTCGTCTAAGTCGAAGATAATTTGCAAACATTTCTTATTGAATTCTTAAGGTGGGTGCAAAAAAGTAAAAATATTTGCATTCAAACTCAGAACGAGGAGGAATTTCGCAAAAGCACTCGAAATTAAGATACTGTTTTCAGAAAAATAGATAAAAAACAACAAGCACGCAATTATTATTTATTGGTCTCAAGCCATTTTCAGTATTGGTTTAGACCCAAGCATGAACCCTTATATTTACGGTCGGTTGTACGTTCATCTGCTCATTTGCTGACTTTACCCCGTACCTCAAGCGACTTTCCACGATACCCTACTTAACTTTAACCCGTACCCTAGCAGACCTTACTCCGTACCTCAGCCGACTCTACTCCGTGCCCTAGACAATTTTACCCCGCACTCTAGCCGATTTTACCCCTCACCCTGGATGACTTTAATCTACACCCTCAACGACCATAACCCGTACCTTAGTCGACTTTACCCCGTTTCCTAGATGACTTTACCTCGTGAGGGGTCGGTTAGTGGGGGCAGGGAGGGAAAGTATGTTGAGTGCGGTAAGGGAAAGTAGGGAAAAAGAAGTATTGGGAGGGGAGATTTGAACGACTTAATTAGCGTCTTATAAGGCTACGAAATCCTTTCTTTGTTGGCGCGCGTGTGGCGACTAATTGGATTACTTTCAAATCAGCATATATATTACTATTGATAAAAAATTTGGGATGGGACAATACTTTTCATAATGAAAGGAAATTGATATCATGACTTTAAAATTAATGTATACCATTGTTGCAGAGACAATCCAACCAATCCAATTTATGTTCAAAAATACCAATTTGAAATTAAAATCGCTAAAATAAGCTGCATTTGCTCAAAGATGTAAGTGATTTCTGGTAACAAATGCTGAGATAGTTCAATATTGTTCAAATATGCAATAAGATACTTCAATATAAAGAATAACTATAATCTGAACATTCTATTGCTTTCTTATTAAAAATAACAATTTTTGAAAAAAGGACTAACATAAGGTAACACAAAATTATTCCAAATTGAAAATGATGCTAAAAATTTATTTATTTTTGTTTGAAATAACCGATTTCCAGTAAATAACGTTAGCATAAAAAGGACGACTCGAAAATTACAAAAAATAACATTATCGGGAATTTTGAAAATTCGGTTGTTTTATAATCTTATATATATATTAAAGATAAAGAAATTTATATTTCAAGTTTTGGACAGTGTTTGAGATGAAAAGTGTGAGAGAAGGTGATGAAGACTTGTAAAAAGGTGAAGAAAGGTGCTTGGGTCCAGTGGAAGTGAATGCGAGAAAGGAGGTGAAGTGTGGGAGATGAAAAGTGGCTGGAAAAAAGTGCCACGTGCAAAAGTGAGGTTAGGGTCGGACCGGAATGACGCAGTACAAGGACGCAGTGCCAGCGCCACCTAGTGATGGAATAGAAAACGCGAAGAAGTGAGGTTGACTATGGTAGTAGTGCGAAGATCAGCTGGGCTGAGAGAAACAGAGAGTGAGAGAAGTGAGAAAGAAGAAAGGAGAAGTCCTAGCGCACAACAGTCGAAAAGAGAGAAGTGGAAGACGAGAACAAGAAGACGAAGGAGGGAGCCTGAAATGCAGTGAAGGAGCTAGAAAAGCAGCAGGAAAAATTCTTGGCATACCTGAAGCTAGATTGGCAGTTGGAGAGGGCGCAAATGAGAGGTGAACGGGTGATAGATATCAGAAAGGAGAAGCTTCAAGGAAATTCTGCAGAAAATGGTAGCAAAGTTCGAGCAACTCAGCGCGAGGTGTGAGGTAGAGAAGAACAAGAAGGAAAAGAGAGAAGTGATAGAAGTAGGATACCAAACAGAGTAAGAGTACAGAACGTGGAGAGGCCAGCCGAAGAAGCTTACAGAAGAAAATTGCTTGAGAGAGAAGCGGAAAGGTGAAGGAATATAAAATTGCTGTAGAGGAGAAGGAAGATAATGAACTGACTAACGAGGCGGGACTTTTGGACGCATATATGGAAATCCTGGCGCAAGGGCAAAGAAAATAGACGGTGGGATGCAGCTCCAATTGGAGACATGGAAGAACATAAGGGACGTATTTAACGCCAAAGCAAAATTGAAAAGTTCAGGTCTCTGGATGAAAGAGGACTTAACTGAAAGGGAGCAGAAAATCCAGAAGTGGTGGAGTGAGTGTGAAGAAGATATGATAGTGACCGGTACAATGACAAAGAAGACAGAAGAACAAGATGGGAGGAGGAACAACGCGGCGGAGCATGGTAGAGGAGGAGGATAAGTGAGTGAAAAGCAATGATGGGGGACAGTGATAGTGAGAAGGAATAGTGCTGGGGCACAAGATATAAAGAAAGGACGTGTTTAGAGACGCTAAGAAGAATGGCAGAGGGATAATATTTTTGGAAAGCTCATTGCTGTTTGTGAGTATGGGTATATAGTTATAATGTAAGGTAGAGTAAGATGAGATTCTGGATAAGAATAACTGTAAAATGGAAGATTAGCTCTTGGTGCCTGATGTTGGTGCTAAGTTACCGCGAAGTTACCGCGTAGGTTACAATTTTGTTCTTTGTTGTAATGCTGTTCTTGGGTGTTTTAAGAAAGGAAGTACGAGTGGAAACAGAGAAAAGGGAAAGTAAGGTTAGGAGCTAGATAACTGCGACTGTGAGAAGGACAGGTGTCAAATAGATATAATAAGTTCGAGTTTGGGTTTTAATATCAGAAGTGTGAAGCAGAGTAGCGGTGAAGTGATAGTGTGGGATAAAGGGCTGCTGGGGCACCACGGGATAGGGCTTCCGTTTTCTCTTAAGGGGGTCATCCCGTGTGACGGTTTCAAAAAATCGATTTTTTCATTGTTCCAAAAATCTAATCTAGAGCATGTATAGAATATACTGGTAAAGTAATTTTCCAAAATTCGAAGCCATTAGAAAGTTACAGCAGTAAAAAGTTGGGGTGTTCAGAGCGCGCGGCCGACAGTTCGACGGTCTATTCATTTTTCTATTCTATTCACACGCAGATATAGGCACACATATTTAGAGGGGGAGCTGATGTGCGCAAGTTTGACGGAAATGAAACGTTTTTAGTCTAGACCATGAATGGTTTGGATCATGGTAACAGTTCCATAGTTTTGGTTTTACAGTCAGCGGCGTAACAGCTATAATTGAGTTGAAATTTCAAACGCGTTTTTCTCGAAACTACATTTTTTAAACTGGTGAACATGATTTCTCACAAACGTTTTAATCGATTGCTTCCAAATTTTAATGGTAAATTAAGCACACGTACGGCTATCACCGCAACTAGGATTTTTGAAAAATATTGAACCGTTTTTTTTTTCATAAAAAGATATTCGCAAAAAATCATGAAATTTTGGGTCTCAATGTTTAAAAGCATATAAAAAATAGAATTTTCAAGATTTTGGAAAAATCCTAGTTCCTGCGATAGCCACCTACCTATAGATTAACATGCAATTTCGTTTTTTCATTCCAGATAAGCTACTCTAACAGAATCGTGCTCGCCGTTTACCTACCTTTTTTTATATGGTTGTCATTCGCTCAATCAAACTCGCGATCAAGATTATATGTTTGCATCCACAAAATTAGAGTTAATACTAAAGACTGAATAAATATATAGAAAAAATTTGGAAACTCCGCGTATCTTAATTTCGCAACAAAAAATTTCGAAAAAACCTTTGAAAAAAAGGCTGTCACACGGGATGACCCCCTTAATGTGGCGAAAGATAGGAGTAGACAAATAATTTAAGTTAGGCTTAAATTTGAGGAGATTATATATAATTTGTAATGTTTTTTTGAAGACACTCAACGCCGTAATAGGGAGAGAGTATAATAATGAATACATATTTTTCAAGGAATTTATTATTTAATTTATAAAGGATATTTTATAATTTTGGGAATTTTCTGTTCCGAACATGTTCTTTTTTGTGTCTTTTACAGTTTTGGGATTTTTGTTTTTCGGGATTTTTCAGTCGTTCCGAAAAAACTTTAATTTTTCCAAAATTGTAATTGTTCCCTAACATCTATATCGATATTTCAAAAATTGTAGAAAAATTTTAAATCTTCTTCGAAGTCTAATAGTTTTCCACTAAAAATATGACTAAAATTTTTTAAAGGTTGTGAGTCTTTTATGAAATCTATTTTTTCAACCTTGAACTGAAGCTTGCGTGAGCTTTAATGAAAAATGTATGCATACCCGAGTAAAAATCATAAGTATGGGAGTGATCAATCATTGACTTCCCAAAGTATAAAAAATGTATGGTAAATGAGACGATCCCATACTTCAAGTATATTGAAATAGTATAGATAAAGTATATCTAAAGTATAGCTGATGTATGGCTGAAGTATATCTAAAGTATAGCTAAAGTATAGCTGAAGTATGGGATATACTTCTTCTATACTTAAGTATAGCTGAAGTATAGGATATACTTCATCTATACTTAAGTATAGCAGAAGTACAGATTATACTTCATTTATACTTAAGTATGGCAGAAGTATCGGACATAGAATTGTACTCATTTGTTCTTCAAGATATCCTAGCAACGTGATAAAACACAATGTATCATGAATGACAGCTCGTCTAAAAATTTCAAAAGTTCGCGATTGAAATTGATTTCGCAAGTCAACTATATTTTGAATATTGTTCGTGAGGATATAAAATATTCAACGGATACATAACGGACTACTTATATGACTCTTATGTCATATATATTGGTAAGAGATCCAGAATCTTTGAATCCTATAAACATAATATTAATAGCATTTTAATTATTTTAGAATTTTTAAACAATATCCTTTGAAATTATGAAAATCATGATTCTGGATTTCTATTTTCATGTATTTCAGATATCTGATTATCTATCATCAGCAACGATATGGCTGTACCTACTGTAGCCATACTTTTTCTATACTTTAGACATGAAGTACATACTTGAGCTATACTTAAAAGATATACTTCAGCTATACTTTGACTGAACATCAGCTATACATTATCTATACTGCAGCTATACTTCTCAGATATACTTTAAAAATACTTCCCCTATACTTCAACTATACATTGTTATACTTTACCAATATTTGAGCTATACATCCACTATACTTCATTCAAATATACATGAAGTATGGGATCGTCTCAAATGGCATACTTTTACTATACTATCTGAGAGATCACTCCCATACGATTTCACAGATGTTTTCCTAGATCAATCCCATACCAAAATTTTTTTACCCGGGTAATTCCTGTAATATCTTGATGTAGAAAATAGACTTGCAATATGCAAATGTTAATGGAAGAGTTTCTAGATTCAAAGAAAGCAAAATTAAATTTCACAATTGTTAATACATACTTAGATAATTTCAGTTAGTCTATATGTATTATAGAACAGGTCTGAGTGTCTAGTTTGAAATTTCGAAGCCGTGAACATTGAATATTTGAGGTTTCGGTAAACAAAGACGTTAATACTTCGAAACTAGAAACAGATCGCATACGATTGAAAGTTTCGATCGATTGCATTTAGAATTCCTATTTCCTATTGAAATTCTAAGATGTGAGGAAAATTCCAATTTTCTTATATTGAGCTATAAGTCTGTATGGCTCTGGAAATTCACCATTTTTAAAATATTCTTTTCTCTAGATTTACCGAATTCTGACTAACACTTCAAGAAAATTTACCAACTTCCTAGGACCAGCAGGAAATGTTTTAGATAACGCTGAATTTTCAACAACATATACGAATTATAAATTTTTTAAATCTATTCCGAGCGAATAGTTGAATTTTAACATAAAAGCTCAATTTAAACCTAAAATGGATGGAAATTTTAAGCAGAAATGTTAGATTTTGAGTGAAAAAACTAATTTTCAAACATAAAAGCGGAAAAAATAGTTACATTCTCTACCAGAGATAAATTATTAAGTTGAATGATTAATCATCAACCAAAACAAAAATAATTTCTAACAATTCCAAAGCTTTTTCGTGTTTCAATCGTGTGCGAAACTATGACTCTTGCTGACGTTTCGTGAACATTGCAGTTCACTTCTTCAGGGCTGAGATTATGTTGTTCTTAAATATGTTTTCTCTACGATGTCTGTGATTGGCCAGAATGCTCCATGGCAGGGATTGGTCGTACTTGATTGGCCAATCAAGTCTTTTTCAAAAAACCCGGGAGAACGGACAGCCAAATCGGATTGGTATTATATCCATTGTCCCTATTGATATTATTAGGGTGTCTTAAGATTTCGATTGCTTCTCTATGTTTTCTTGGAAAAGTATTGTACGTTTTTGCGATGACGATTGTTTTGTCAAATAAAATGCTATTTCCTGTTTCGATATGCTGCTCAGCTAGTGCTGATTGCGCGAAATATTTGAGCCTGACTTTCATGTTTCTTTACACATTGGCTCACAGCCCTTACGGGTTTTCCAGTACAGGGGGTCCCAGACTCAAGTGCCCGGACTTATACAGCTTTATAAATAAAAATCAATAAAAAATTCTTTTTCCAAAAATCAGTTGAAGTTTTAGTTTTTGAGTTATAAAATATTTAAGCTGGGTCAATCAGGAGCGCCGTATAAGCAGTCGTGTGTGCATGAACGGGATTCCAACGTAGTGTTCTCCCGTCGGTAACCCCACCTCTGCGCTCGCTTCGATAACATTTAGTTGGAATCCCGCTCACGCACACACGACTGTTTGAACGACGCTCCTGATTGGTTCAGCTTAAATATTTCATAACTAAAAAACTAAAACGTCAACTGATTTTCGGAAAAGGAATTTTTATATATACAGCTGTATAAGGCCGAACACTTGAGTCTGGGACACCCTGGGCCTGTATAGACTTTGCGACAAGAACAAGGGATTTCGTATACTTCCGGGTGAATGAAAGGTCCTTTCTATCTTGGGGGTTTTTTAGAAGTTGCCCTATTTTTGCAGATGGCATAAATATAGTTTGGATGTTGTGTTTATTGAGAATCCTTCGTATTTGTTTTGTATTACCTTGAATGTAAGGTAGGATTGTGGTCGTTTTTCTCTCTTCCTTTAATAGAGTGTGTTCACTTTTTTTTTTGAGTATATCTTCTTATTGCTTTATTAATTTTTTTGTTTGTGTAATCGTTTTTTCTTAGAATTTGTTTAACATTTTGCAGTTCCTTTCGTAAGTTATCTCTATCTGTTATGGAGATAGCTCTGTATACAAGGGAGTTGCTGACTGATTGCTTTTGAGATGGTTGGTGGTGGGAGGAGGCATGTAGGTATCTGTTTGTATGGGTAGGTTTTCTGTAAACTTTATGTCCTAATGTGTTATCAGATCTTTTGTAGACTAGTACGTCCAAGAAAGGAAATTTTCAGTTTTGTTCAATTTCCACGGTGAACTTGATATAAAGGTGTAACTGATTGATGAAATTGAAGAACTTGTGTAGTTCATCCAGTCCATGTCTCCAGATGACAAAGGTGTCGTCAACGTAACGGCACGAAAATTCCGGTTTCAGCTTGGATTTGTTAAGATTTTAGTTTCTAGATTTTCCATAAAAATGTTGGCTATTACAGGTGAGATTGGAGATCCTATTGCTGCTCCTGAGGTTTGTTCGTAGAATTGGTTATTGAAAGAAAAGTAGGTATAAGTGAGACAAAGTTCTATCAAAGGTGTGAGATTGGAGGAGATGATTGCAAAGGATTTAGTAATATCGATTGTATCAGAGATTGGTATTTTCGTGAAGAGAGATACTACGTCGAAACTTACTGGGATGTCTTGGGGTTGAATGTGAATCTTTTGTATCTTTCTGATGAAGTCAAAAGAGTTTTGTACGTCTGTGATAGAATTTTCTGTGGAAGAATTTAGTTTTTTGGCGACAAAGCGTGTCAGATTGTAAGTTGGTAAGTTTATTGCGCTAATGATCGGTCTGAGGGGGATGTTGTTTTTGTGGATTTTTGAGAGTCCGTAAAGTTTTGGAGAAATAGATTAGTAGGTATTAATTTAGATATATGTTTCGCTCTCAAGTTTTGAGTCTTCTAGGAGAGTTTTTGTTTTGCTGACCATTGTTTTTGTGGGGTCTTTTTTTAGTTTTGTATATGTATCGTCAGTTAGAAGGTATATGATTTTGTTGTTATGGTCTTCTTTATTTATTATGAGTGTTGTGTTGCCTTTTTCTGCGTGTAATATCATGATGTCTATTCTGATTGAGTTCTTTAATTGCTGTTTTTTCTTATTTTGTTAAGTTCGAGGATGGAAGTTGGGCTTGGCGTCACATGTTGGACGTCCTACGCCGTTTCTCATTCGCTTTTTCGGGTGGAAGGGTATATATTATGGATTCCAAATTACTGAGAATTTCTTCTTTCGGAATTTTGACGGGAGCTAATGTAATGTTATGTCCTTCAGATAAGGCTGAAATCATTTCATTGCTGAGAGGATGGTTAGAGATGTTTTTTACTGTGTTAGTTAATGGTGCGTGCTTTACTGGAAGTAATTTGTCAGATCTTATTTTTTGTTTCCGAGTGCAAAAATATTTAATCCGTTGGGATTGGTCAAATGATATGCGGTCCAATGTAGACCAAATGTCAAATCTGAGAGTGTTCGATAGAAAGAGGTGAAGTTTTAATAGTTTCTTGGAGGTAGTGTGCAAGGAAAATTTAGTATGTTGAATTATTTCTCTAGAGAGAAGCAAACTTGTTTTATGTAGAATTGATTCGGATTTAGATGTTCCCAAATGGGGTTTCAACTGTAAGAAATTTGGGACGATTTTATTGCCCTTAAACCATTTTAAGAAAGCTAAGGATATTAGTAGCTTAGCTTGAGAAGACCTGAGCTCACAAAAAGTGTTAGTTTTAGTAAGAAAACTCTCTAGCTAATCACAGACATCGTAGAGAATACATATACAAGAAAAACCTAACCTGAAACTTCAGTTTCAGGTCAGCCCTGAATAAGTGAACTGAAATTTTCACGAAGCGTCGGCAACATTAATAGTTTCGCACACGATTGAAACCTAAAAAAGCTTTGAAACATGACATTTTGATTCATGAATTTTTAACAACTTTCAACCAAGAGGATGTATTTTCAACCAAGAAAATTATTTTTCTAATAAAAAAGATAATTTTTCAACAAAATACATTAATTTTCTACGGAATAGTTAAATTTTCAAGGATAACAGTTAAATTTTGAATTATCATATGAATTAAAAAAAAAAATAGTGGAATTTTCAACGAAAATCATGAACTTCAAACAAAAAAAAAATTATCAACAAAGGAGTTCAACTTTCAACCAAAAATGGTTGGATTTTTAAACAAAGATATGTAATTTCTACCAAAAGAAATGAGTTTTATACTGATGTAATCAATCTTCAACTCGAGTAGTTGAATCTTCATTTCTAAAAATATATTTCTATAAAAGGGTGAATTTCTACCTAAATTGTTAACTTTGAATCAGTTACTTGAATTTCACAATAAAGAGATGTTTTTTTAACGAGGAAGATTAATTTTGTACCGACGAATACGAATTCATAACAAATTGTTAGATTTTAGAGCCCAAAGAGCGAATTTTCTACAAAACAGTAGATGTTTTTATCCGCGAATATGAATGTTCAAACAAAAAGTCAATGCTTAACCAAATAGTTGAATTTTCTACCAAAATAGTTGAATGTTGAACTCAGAAAGACAAATTTTCATCAACGCAGTTGAAGTTCCAACCACAAAAAAAAGACTTTCTGACAAAATTGTTGAATTTTGAACAGAAGAATTGAATTTGAAAAACAATAACAAAGTCATTGACCAAAAAATATAAATTCTAAATCAAAAATCTAATAGTAACTTTTCAGCCTAAAGTAATTAACTTGCAACCATAAGTAGTTTGATATCTATTCGAAGAGATAAAATCTCTACCCAAAGAGATGCATTTTTAAACCAATGAGATGATTTTCTAAATGGACTGTCGGATTTTTAAGCATGGAAGACTTCTCAGTCAAGAAAAAAAGAGTCCGAACAAAACGTTGAATTTTTAGCCGAAGAAGACAAATTTTGTAGAAAAAAAGTTGAATTTTCCACACGCAAATATGAATTTTCAAGGTAACGGAAAATTTTCAACCTAATAGTTGACTTTTCAACAAAATTGTAGAATGTTTAATGAAATAATCACATATGAACCAAATATATCGATATAAAATTTAAATCATGAATCTTGCATTGAAATAATTAAATCTTCATTAAAAAATAAATAATCTTTAACTAAAAAAAAGGCGAACACTGAAAATTCCAATTTCTCTATATTGAGCTATAAATATATATGGTCCAGAAAATGTAATTCAAGTTACACATTATTGTATATCATAAACTCATACAAATTAATTTTCCCAATGAAACAATGCTTTGATCATTTCATTATATTTGACAAGCTGCATTTAATTGATTTTGCCCGGAAAGTGCGAGCACAAGCGATTTATTTTTTTCATGAAATATAAATAATTTAGGATGTGGAAATTATATGGTGTAATTCCTTGGTATTTTATGCGTTAAAGAGTTCACTTTCAAGCATACGCAGGAAGAATTAAAAGGTGTTTTTGTCAAAAGACGTGATAGCTGTGGTATGACTTCTTATTCGTTGACATTCTGCAAGGTGCACACGACTTAGTTGTTCTTGCCCCTATAGTGAATACTCAGCTATTCTCTCAATTCAATCTATTTTGGACTTGGATTATATTCAATTTTTATGATTAATTGCTTGAATTCAAAATTTATATTCCTGCCAGCAAATCTACCATTATTTACTTTTCAAATCAGTTTTCTACAAAAATTTTCTTTCACAATATAAACTGTTAAGATTTGAGTTCATAGCACTATTCGTCCAATAAAATTTATTTATGATTTTCCTTTGAAAAAATTTATGAAATTTCTTCGAAAGCTCAGTTTTCAAATTTCAATGTGCAAGTAGATTCATGACAATGGATCTTGAGAATCGAATCATTCTGATGCGCAATTTGATGATCAAATAAAAAATATGAAATCTGTATGAATGTGTCGGATACAATTTTTATCAAATTTCAGGGTCTAATTTATTAACTGTCATCCACTATGAATTCCTCATATATACTTACATAATTCCAGCTACTCTTCTGATCATTTAACTGGACTAATCTTCTAGTTTGGAATTCTAAAGCGGCCAGCATTTGAGGGGTCATTCTACTATCTCACTTTTGAAAAATCGATTTTTTTTACTTCACATTTTTCGATAGGTTATATATTCAGAAATATCTTATCGAAATTTCACACAGAAATTCGGAGTCTCTCTATACTTTCGAGAGCTTGGAGCAAAAGCGCGTAGAGAGCTGAGTGCTTGTAATCATCACAGCGGTATTTCATTTCATGTAGGTTTTTTTAGTGAAAACGTTAGATATAAAGTGAAAATGTTAAATACAAAGTGAAAGAGATTACCAAATCAGGAGGATTCATTCAAATCAGCAGAAGGAGTATTATATGGAGCAGGGATCGCTGCTTCAGTGTAACTTATTTTTTCTTACCATTTTTATGTTCCGAAAACTTGAAACGCGCTTTTCTCGAAACAACGTTCTTGCGCTCTGCGCGCACGATTTCACAAAAAGTTTTCGAACCATTACTTTCAAATTTTTTACGTTCATTCTAAATATAAATATCTACAGAGTGACGAAGCGGTTTTCAGAATTTTTAATTTTATCATAGTTAAATTAACAGAAAGAGAGCACAAAAATCCGATTTTTGGAAAGTTTTTGTTTAAACTTCCACCAATTTGTTTAAGAAAATCCGCTCTGTCACTCTAGAGCTATGGTCATACTTATTAAAAAAATGGAGGATTTATTTGTTTCAGATGATGCTGACTGGAGATATCGTGCGCGCAGTGGACATGCCTTGATTTGAGACACATTGTTTATTGTTGAATAATACCTGAACTAAATAATAATTTCAAGTGGGAAGATTGTTCCTGTAAACTATGCAACAGTATAAATAAATGCTGGAAATTTTATTCAATTATATAAAGTAGTTCTTGAGAACAACATTATTGGAAAATCACCTTTTTGCCGAGATAGTAGAATAACCGCTTAATATTTTAGGACTCGGTGAACGAAGACGTTATTACTTCACTAATAATTTCATTGAAAAAAACATTCGATTTTAGAAAAGGCAATCCTATCATTTTGAATTCAAATTTACTGATACTTCAGAGATTCAACAATCAAGATTTAGCAAATGAGTGAGCGGAAGGTCCATTAACAAAGCATAGTACATAATGTTATATAATATCGAAGTATCAGATATGTAATTAAATATTCAAAAATGCTTGTGATGTGGTTCATCAAAATCAATACAATGGCATTAATACAAAGCCAAAAGTAATAAATAAATTGTGATGAGTTAACTAACGCTTTCTGATTGTATGCTCAATTGAATAACGATATAGTGATTTCCGAATTTTAGATCCTGGTGTGTTGGGTAACTTCAAGAGTAAAGATGAGAATATCAAATATCACAATTGCACAAATCACAAACATTAAACGAATATCAAAAGATCTTATTTGAAAAATCAAAGAGTTATCTCAACGGTTTAAGATAAGCTCAATGATATGGGCTTGAATGCCCCTGCGCATTTTTGATAATAATTACAATTTCTCGATTGGTGAAATAATAATGAAACGCCGCGCCGTAATGAAAATAGAAACAATGTGGTTTTGATAAAATTTTACATATAAAACACACTCACATATTTGATAATTACAATATTTCCACTCATGTACCAGTTTCGCGAAGCAATTGACTGAAAACCTGTCGAAGATGTGCATTTATAGTCTCTCAAACCGATCAATGTGTCCGAGCGCTACATTTGAATAAATTAAAACTGAATCTACAAAATAATTCTATAACATGTTACGTGATATTTTGCTGCCCTTCGTAATAATACTAGTTTTTGGCTCTGTGGCTTTGGGTTCCGTGAATGATTAAGATTTAGATTTCCATAAGATGTTCCGACTCCACATATGGACCCTCCAAAAACTTATACCAAATATATAACTTTCTACAATGAATCACTGAAGACGGCCCATATAGGGAGCCGAAGCACCTGATGGAAATCAAAATCTTGGTCATTTACGGACGCCAAAGACACAAAACCAAAAACTAGTATTATACTTTCAAGAATTTGAACCACTACATCTCAAATCCTAATTTCATATTAAAATTTTCAGAATGTCGTGAATATAGGTATAAAAGTAGTAATCATATGGAGATATAAGAGAAAATAAGGAGAAGAAGAACGCGGGAGGGCAATAGATATTATGATTGATAAGTTTAATCAAGTTTATGATCGATTGTAATGTATGCATGCACGCCTCTCTTGTCAAACAACATTTGGTCGCTGGGCCTGGGTGCATCAAGCGAAGATGCAAATGTGGGGTGCAAATCGCGAACCAGGTGCAGACCATCGATCCTACCTGCGTCCAGGCAGTCATTTACGCTCTCCAGAACATGGTGTGCAACCCACTCGAAGAGCTTACATGACCCTTGGGAGTCCTTCGCGGCACATACGTACTCAACGTCTCCGAGTTTCATACTCCCCCCGACCCATCGTTTTAATGGTGAATACCGGTATGTACATACCCTTAGACCTATTATCCACGATCTATATCTATATCTTACACTCCAGAGACAATTGTCGACGATTCAAGGAGATTGGTGAAGTCAGAAGTCATCTATGTTAGAAATTTAACCCACCGAAAATATCTGCGATGCAAAAAGAATGTGTCTAGTACAAATACATTATTATTTTAAGTTATAACTTCTTCTCGGATGAACCCGGTTTTTCAACATCAGCAAGGACTAAGTAAGTCAAGAACCTGATGAGATACGGATGTTATAAATTAAATTAATACAATTTTTGTAATATTTTGCGATAATGTTGCAGTCGGTACAAAATTAAAAGCATTGTGTATTTTAAGGCACGTTTTTTACCTTATCCTCACACAGCGGCAGCGTACGTGGCACGTGACCATATTCGCCTTTGGATGCTTTCTTAGAGCTACCGTCTGCCACTCCATAGGTTTTCAGCTTCTTGCTTCCTGATGGTCTACGAATTTCTTACAATGCGATAGGTGTTTAATAAGACCGTCTTCCAAGCTACTGCCAGTACTCTGCAGACTCCCAAATGTTCATGATGTTCAGTGAATCTTGCATGCACATTACCTGTAGTCGAAATCATAATATGATGAACAGAAGCATATTTCACATTCCTCCATTTTGTCTTTACCATATGCTCACTATACTTATGGGTCTTGGTCGTGTAGGTTGCCTGCAAATTCTGGTTGAATGAACAAGCAAGGACGATGATGAAGACTCCTCCAAAATGTTTTTCACGCATCATGATGTCAGATCGATTGCCTAAGGTATAATGATCCGTCTGAATGGTAAAATCCCAATATATGTAGTCTTTATTTCCTCAAATGAGCACTGGAACATATCTATAGAAAATCATATATTGTTCTAAGAATCCTACGTTTAGGGCAAGTTGTTTTAGCCTCAATATACTGCAGGGGATCAAGGAGTTAATATGAGAAAAAAGAGAAAGGAAAGTGTAGCAGGTGGTATAAGAGGAAGATATACATGTTTAGATCAATCTAGAGCTCCCGTGTTGCTTATTTGAATAACACCTCTGTTTCGCAACACTGCTCTGACACAGGTCGCTGACCAATCTCTCTAGCAATCACCCTAAGCGAAGAGCTTGATGAATGAGCTACATAAATTTGTTAAATTGAAATTAGCCCAGTTATTCCAGAGAAATATTCATGAAAAACAAATTTTAGAAAGCTATTTTAAACATTACACAAGTTAGCGAGGGAAAAGTACACCATCAACCACACATACCCATTGATTTTGTATTGAAATCATCTTGTTGCCAATTTCTATTAAAATCAGTTACAAATTGCGCTGACTATTGAGAGAACGTCCAAAATACATTATTATTCCTGTTAAGCATTCTTGATAGCTTTTTTTGTATTTGGCGGCGATTTGCTACAGCGAATATTTATTTCCTTCCAATTCATTATAAAATTGGAATTTATAAAAACAAATTCGTAGCGAAATATTTCTTACTTTTTTTCAATTCTCTTTTAGAGGGAATTTTTCGGGGGAGAAATTCTAAAGGATGAGTCCATATGAAGAATTATGTTCCAGTTTTTCTGTATATGCAATCAATACTATTTTTCTCATTAAAATGATCATCGATGGAATCAAAAGTCAAAATCGACAAAAATGGATACCCGAATTTGATTCCATATTGTATAGAGCAGTCGAGTTATCAAAATTAAAAAATATATAAATAGGACGTTTCTTTTACTGTCGAACATATTTTGATATTTTTTAAGACATAAATCGTATCAGCACAGATTAAACTTTCGAAATAAAAAATAAGATTTTTCGTTTTAAAGATAATTTTAGAGTGATTTAAGAAATGGATCGTATTATCGGCTTGTTAACGTATATAAAATGAGGAAAAAAAATATTTTGATTTCTCCATATAAATTAAAAGAATGCAGCTTAGAAACGAAGTATTGCATTCTCAATTTTTCTCAGCTTATGCGAAAAAATTAAACTAAGAAGCTAAATAAAGAATCCTAAATAAACAGATCTTTTCAATTTTGATTAGCTTCAGCCAAATTTGCAATTATATACACATATTACTTATATCATGTCTTATGGCTCAATTTCATAACAAAACAATGAACCTATACTGTTCAAGATGGTTTTTATATTTTTACAATTTTGCTATACTTTTGTGTATTAAATTTACAATCCCGGAATACTAATATAAAATTATTATAACACATAATATTTTAAAATTTTCATTATTTTTCTATAAACTCTTTTTATGTGTGCAGTTTTATTCAATAAAAGATTTTATAACCGCGTAACCAAAGTGAATCTTGGAAAACGACAAGAAATGGAAGACTCTACAACCTGTTTTAAAAAAGATGAGTTTTCTATTATATACCAAACTATAGTAATTTTTGCTAAAATACATTTTTTTCCCCCCATGTTTGGTTAGGTTGAGGGGGGGGGGGGTATCTTCAAATAATTTAAGTTCTCCTTGTCGGCTTTAAAGAACTCTAGTACTCTCAGAAGTCAGTCGTTTATTTAAAAATAGGGAAAGAATTTTTAAAAGAAAATTTTCAAAAGATTTTAAAAGAAGTTTTAAAATTTTCATTATTTTTCTATGAACTCTTTTTATGTGTGTAGATTTATTCAATAAAAGATTTTAAAACCGCGTAACTAAAGTGAGGTCGGCCGGCAATCGGTAAATGGGAGCATATCAACTCCTATCTAATAAATCGCTGCTTAAGGCTGGTGACCTTCTCAGCATAAATCACCCACCTATTGAGACTCTCGGTTTCCTTTCTCATGTCCTTATCTCCCCCCCCCCCCTCCGTAAAAGAAGTTTTGGTGGGACTGACGTTACAGCTTGACTCCACCATAAGACAAATCACTGCTTAATTCGGACATGATTTCGACTCGCAAAACAAATCTCGCGCATACAGGTGATAGTTGGGAGTACAATCTAAACATGAATACTATTTCACTACATTCCAACCGAACAAGTCACGCCTACCCCGGAAGGGAAAAGGCTTAATGGTATAATAATAATAATAATAATAATGTCTAGGAAAATCTGTAGTAATAATTTCAGAATTAAAATTTCAAATTTTATATTGTACACAGACAAAACTGGGGCTTTTCACTACAGTTGCGGCTAAAATAAAATTTGGTATCTTTCATAACTTGAACTCCAATAGAAATCTGTTGAGAAAAAAAGGTTTCCTTTGGAGAACACACGAATAGAAAAACATAATTCACAAACCAACCGTTTGCAAAGTGCGGTTGGTAAGATAAGAATTCACAGAATTTGTGGGTGAAGCAAACTATATGACATATGAATGCACCTTTTTATTTTGCAGCTCCTTAGAAACGAAAAATTGGTTATGATGGAAACCATAGTTTTTTAAATATTATTTTACTCACTGTCAGTGTCAACTACATTATTATTACCACAATAATCAAACGAATAAAAGAAATACAAAAGTAACCGAGAAGGTACTTTTAGTACACTGTTGAAAATTCCCGCATAAAACTTTCACTAAATGTATTGGACGTTTATTTCCGAAATGTAGGGTAATGCTACAATACATAATGTTGTAGTATTCAAATGCAACGGATCATCTAGCGATACATGGGTCGAATGAGGCGCATGCGCAAGATTTTCGATTTATAAACGCTACAATACATGTATTGCAATTTCGGCATTCCAATACCGTGTTTGCAATTTTGCCTTACGATTGTATTGTAGAAGTGTTGGAGAATTCCAAACATTTTTAACAGTGTATCTTCAAATTTCATCTTCAGTTTGATTTTTTGGAAAAAATTTCACTCACACGTTATATTTCCATTCTGCTTAATATAATAGCTATTAGAGGACGTGCTTTATTGTTCGAACTCCTTCGTAAGTTGTTTTTCTCATAATTTGATATTTAATTAATTTGGAGGTATTGCATTTTGGTCCGAATGCATCATGCCTTTTATATGCCTTTCGGTTGATTTTGAATATATTTTACACTTAATGTAATTACATTAACTAATGTACACTGTTAAAAATTCCCGCATAAAACTTCCACTAAATGTATTTGAAGTTTATTTCCGAAATATAGGGTAACGCTACAATACACGTATTGCAATTTCGGCATTCCAATACCGTGTTTGCAATTTTGCCTTACGCTTGTATTGTAGAAGTATTGGAGAATTCCAAACATTTTTAACAGTGTAGTCAGGAAAACTTCTCCAAGATCTTTGCAACTGTGAATGGATATTTTCTGTGGCAGAGACTCTCCCATCTGTTTCCCCTCAAAAATTTTTTCTTATGATTTGTCTTTTTTCACGTCTCTTTAAATAAAAATCAGACTACAGTACTGAACTTACAAAGGAAGTATAACATGAGAAGAATCAGTATGAGAGTAAGCGAATAATGGCATTATTCATAACATTCATAACGCCCAACCCTTTCACAATGATCATCACTCTCAGAAAAAAATTGGGCAATAATCAAATATGTAGTATGAGTGATATGACTGTAATTCTATAAATCAAGAGACATAAGAAGCCATAGAAACAGGAGAGCTTGCATGAAAAAACGCATGGGCGTAAAGGAAGCTAGAGTAGTATGCCAGGACAGAAAAGGATGGCGACAAATAGTTTGTAAACAGAGTGACAATAGAGGGAATAACGCCTGAAACAAAGACCTTGGATACTAATGGGCCCAAGTGGGGAACCACACATAGCAACCGTGTGAGGCTCCTCACTTGTGGTGATCGCTAGAGAGATTGATCAGCAACCTGGGTCGGAGCAGTGTTGCGGAATAAACGTGTCATTCAAATAAATAACAAGAGAATTCCAGATCAATCTAAAATATCTATACCTACTACCTTTATACCTATCTACCTTATACCTATATACTCACCTACACACTACTATTTTCCAACCAAGCTAGTCATGCCTACCCCGAAAGGGAAATGGCATATTGGTATAATAATAATAATAATAATAATAATAAGATTACTCCGAAGTATAATTTTCACCGAAAGTCTCAAAAATTAAAACTTCTTATCAAGTGTTTATATTTAACACCTAAATGCATTAACTTTGATGAAAACTAACAACTGAAAACATTATTTCGTAACGCCCAGGGAAGTTCCAACTTTTACTCAGATCTTACTCTAATCTCGCCAAAGCTTACCGCGAGGTGAATTCATGAAATGTTAACAGAGCTTAGTACATTTGCTGAAAATAGAGACTGTGATATACACTTGGAAAATGATAGAGACATAGGATGAAGAGAATAGGAGAGAATGATAATAATGCAGACCGGTTAACTTAATAATACATATTAAACATGATGAGAGTTTTGCCAAGAGTGGAGCTCCTTATCATGCAGCTTGCTCCATGATAAGGATGATTTCAAGATTTTCTGGAACTACAAACGAAAAGCCGCTAACCTCCTGTCCTCGCGGGTGTCGTATGGCAGGAACCTCTCTCTTCGAAACTCGAAAGTGCTTTATTGCACCTTACTCGAGTATACTGCGATGGAGCAAACCCGATTTGAATAATGCAATTCATTCCCGTAATAAGTATTAGGCGGCCAGATATGAGTAGGTACTAGGTATGTTTCAACCTGTGTATACCAGAGGTGGAATATTTCGCCGTCAGTTTGCCATCGAGTATTAGCATAGAGGACGAAAATCATCGTGACTTGTGAGTTTTAGACTTTTAGAGAGCAGAATAGCACAAATGTAGCAGAGAAAGGAAACTAAGAACAGAAATGTGGAGAAAGAGAAACATAGGAATGGAAAGTAAATAGAAGCGGACAGAACAAATGTGATTCTATGTGTGTAAAGAGAAATATAGGAACATGGAGAGAATCTTCATGTTTATTAAACTTAATTATATAAAGTGATAAATCTCAGCAAATGTCTGATAAAAGCACCAATTGTTGAGGACTTAACACACATAAATTCACTAAAGTTGTAGCTTCAATACAACTTGGTATCTTTTAGAACTTTAACTTCAATAGAATCCCGTGCAGACCCAAAAGGGTGCTTTTTGAGAACACTTGAATCAGGCTTTTCCGACAAATTCTGTGAATGTCTGAATTGAAAACCCCACTTTGCAAACAATTGGCTTCTGAATCTGCTTTCATTTTGCTTCATTCTAGCTGATACAAGCAGAGATGTTTTTGTCCGATAGCTTAAGACGAGAAGTTTTTTAAAAATGAATTTGCCTTTATATCTACAAGTTTGTCACATAACCTGGAAATTATATTTATCAAGTCATTATATCTATTTCAATGACGATAATATTTTGTACTCTAATTTTCATTATCAATTAGTCCATCAGACTTCTATTACATGTGCTCTTCAACTTTAAAATTGTGTTATTAACTAGAGAAAATGTCGGAGTGGGCAAAGCAAGAAATAGGTCCTTTGGAAGAAGCCCTATTAAAACGGGGTACCTTCGGGGTTCCAACTGTAGTCTCCTTTCAAACAAATCCATAATTTTTGGTTCCTGCTCAGCAAGAGGGGTTCCGTTTTTTGCACCTCCTTATGAACCCCAAATTGGTCAGTGAAGGTTTTAAATATAACCTTTATAACTATAACGTCTCTTGTCTATTGTCTTCCCTTCAAGAATGACTGAAATCTATAATTTTAGTTTATTTATCCACATTTTCCCAGTACATTGTCGTTGAATTAGAACTCATACTTTGGGTTCATTTGGAACAATTTATCATTTCGAGTTTCTTTACAATAAAAGAGGTTCCTTTTTGTTGCAGCTTCCTTAGAGCCAAAAATATGTTCTAACAGAAACCCTAGTCTTTTTTCTGCGAAATGGTTATGCGAAGTAACTATTTTGAATAAAAAAGTGACCAAAAGTGACTGAAGTTCTTTTCAATTCAAAAGAATTCGACGAAATTTATAAGGACTCTAGTTGACATTTAACAAACTCGGGATGAATTAAAAAATAAAATTCTAATGAAGTTAGAGGAATTTAAGGGAGATAGAAGAATTCAATGGAATTGATGAAAAATGAAGGTGGATTTTGAAAAACTTTTAAAAAATCCACTGACTTCAGTAAGCTTAAAGCGAGTGTAGAAGAATTTAAGGAAATTCAAAAGAATTTTATGAAATGTCTAATGATTCAACGTGAGTTGAAAATAATTCAGGTGAATTCAAATAATAAACTAAAGAACTATTTATCAATTCCATTCTAATTCAGCAAAGTTGAGTGAATTTAGAAAAAATTAGGCGACTTTGTAAAAATTCATCTAGAGTTAAAGCAATGATGAAAATTCAAAAGAAATTAATCTTTTATAAAATTCAGTAGGAAAAATTAAAATTAAATTAAATTGAAAAATTAATTTAATTCATTGAAATAAATTTAGAGAAATGCCAGGAAATTCCAAAGAATTTGATAAGACTCCTAAGAATTCAAGGCAAGTTGAAAATACTTAAGGATCTATCATTAAAAAACTGCAAAAAAAATTTAATGAATCGAGAAAAACTATCAAGAAAGCTCAGAAAAATTTAAGTGAATTAATAAAAATTTGGTGAATTGAAAAAATGTATAAGAATCAAACTTTTTTAAAGAATTCAGTATATATTAATAAGGATTCAGGGTGAATTCAAGATGAATTCAAACGAATTAAAAAAATTGAAGAAATCCAAAATTTTGCAGCTATTCAGAACAATCTATTTTTATTTAAAAAAGGAACAACTATATTATGCAACTATTATAACTATAGGGTAAGGAGGGGCAGCGTCGACCAGTTAACAGTCAATGACTTTTTTAAAGTTAATAAGATGTGGAATTGATCCACTTTTTTTCATTTCGAGTCCTACATAATTGTATATCATATTCCTATAAGTTTTCATTACATTAATGGAACATTGATTTAATAATTCAATTATTTTCAACAAGCTGTATTTCGACGCCTTTGCCCCACACCCGGGGACAAAGCCAACCGCAGCTTTTTATGAAAATCAAAACATCTGAAGATGGCAAAACATGATGGTTCGCGTCTGTGGTAATTTATATACTGGAAAAATTACCTTAAGACATTTCCAGTAAGAAGAATAAGTTATTTTCAATAAAAATAGTGATAACTGTGATATAACCTCTTATGCGTTGGCATTGCACTAGAGACGGACTACGCGCAAAGGTTCCTACCGTACCAAAACAAAACACCCGTTCTACCGACCGGATTTATAATAATAATATTCAATAGTTTCTTGCATGTAGCCCAGAAGATAAGTGGCTTTTCTACATTACCAATCACTTATCGCCAAAACTTATGATACTTTTATAACCTAAGTACGTGTGAACTTTTATTTTCGACGAGCTTGCCCCACTGGTGAGGCCTCAATTATTTAAGATTTTTAATATATTTTGAACCTAAATTACGTTCAATTATTATAATGGAATAATGTGATATTGTTTCATCTGTCAAATTATCAAATTTTCATACTGTAAGTATTGCCATTAATGTTGAAAACTTTATATTTCGGCCAGCGAATCTTCCATTTTTTCGTTGTCAAAACTGTTTTCTGCATCATTTTTCTGTTACATCGTTAATTTTCAAGATCTTAGTACGTAACACTATCTTTATGATAAAATATATATATTTAATGCGAAGTAATATTAAAATTGTTAAATAATAGCGATGTTATAAGCAAAGTTGCCTTTGCCCCACCGGTTGGCGCTGCCCCTCCTTACCCTATACCTATTATAACACTGGAAGAATTTTCTTATTCAATTCATAATTTGATAAATCTGAGAAAAAATCCTTTTTACTTATCAATAATAAATCATCATTGAAGCTATGGGAATACATTTTTAAATAGAAACTGAAAAATTTTGGGAACGTGAATATTTCAAAAGATTTGAAAAAATTTTGAACTTTCCAAAGAAGTTCACAAGATTACCAAAAATTTCGAAAGATTTTGAGAAATTTCAAAGATTTTATAGTTATTTAGACCAATTTTATTTTTGTAAAAAAAAGAAGAACAACATTACAAGTTTAGATTTTTAAAACGACGATTTCTCTTCTAAAATATTTAGATTGTTAATTTTAATGCAAATTTTTCAGTTTTCATTATAGTTTTTACTTCCGAATGTTAAAATATGATTTTAGCTGTAAAAATACGTTTTAAAGTAGAAATTTAGAATTTTGTGAACGTGAATATTGGAAATGTTTTATAATAATAACAGTGTCAAAATATTTCATTCATTTCACTAAAAATTGATAAGATTTCGAAGATTCTGAGAGATTTAAAAAAAATGAGAGAATTCAGATAAATCGAAGTACGTAGAATTATTGAATAAGAATCTGATAAAATCCACAAGAATTCATAAATACTTGGGTTGTGTGTTTTAATTTATTCAAAGTATCAAGCATATAATTCTTTTCAACATTTAATGAAAATTAAAAAAAAAATAGTTTTCTCAAAAACTAAATGTACCGACATAGTGATTGACTATTCATTAATGAGTATTTATTACAATTTCAATCAATTCAAAGTGCAGCCTTGTTATTTCTTTCAATTTCAAATCGACATTTAAAAAAATTGATTTCAGTTGGAAATTTTGTTTTATACAATTGTCTTCGACGACACAAAGAACATCGAGAAATGATAGCAGGACTGAAGATAACACTTAGAAAGTGAACGCACGTAATTCGATCATAAGTTAAAAAATATTAGATACAGAGAGTTGAAATTCTAAAAGGTATGCATACAGTTTGTTCTATGTTTTCTTTATTCATAGAAGGCAAATAATAATACTGTTAGTCGAGAGCTTAAATCCCTAAAATAATGAATGGTGAAAATTGTATGCTCGTCATGATCATAAATTGTAATTGTTATCTCACTCACACTCTCTCTCACACCTTATAGCTTGAGCGCCAGGGGGCCCCATCGAGCCTCCTCGCCCGCCTATAAACTGAACTTCCTCATTCTTCCTCCGTCTTTCTTATACTACTACAAACATGTTTCAAAATCAATTAAGATTTCCTGATGAAGGATTATTTATAGGGAAACAACATATATGAAAAATATAAAACTGTATTAATTAAAACTCACAGAGTTCCTGAGAATTAAAACATAGAGATTAGTTTTAAGTATTGCTTGACATTAGAGGCACCTCAATTGAAGATTCATACTTGCCTATCTCAGCCAAGTACAAACATGTAAATTTTATATCGGGAATAATTATTTTGGACATGTATCAGATGTGTTGGTCCATCACGGACTCATTTGCATGCAATTTTTCAAAATAAATAAAAAGTCATTGAAGAATCATTTTTTTTCGCAAAATTCATTTTGAAGGTCAAACTTTAGGCAAAAATGTTTGTTGGGAATAGCACTTGCGAATATAATTATCAAGGTAAAAACTTGAAAAATACTTCTCTTTATGTTTGGCCATATCCTAACTCGGCGACATTCGTCCCTCGATCAAAATCGACCCCATTATCAGGATTTAACAAAAAATACCCGCTTATAGTAGACCATACCCTAACTCTGCGAAATATACCTCTCATTATATTCGGCCCCATTTCCAATTTTTTTAAACCCCCGTTTATAAATGACTACATCTAACTTGCAAAAATTTACCTTTCAATTATATTTCACCGTGTTTTCAGTAATTAAAAAAACTTGTTTATAGTTGGCCGTGCCCCAACTCGGAAAAATGTACCTCTTATGTATATTTGACCCCCTTTCCAGTATTAAAAAAAATCACTCGCTTTTAGTTGATCATGCCCAAGCCAGGCAAAACCTTTCTATCAATTATATTTGGACGCATTTCCAGTATTTCACGAAAAAAACCCGCTCATAGCTGACTACACCATAATTTGGTGATACATTTGGATATATCTCATTTTCAATATTAAAAAAAGGAATGTTTTATAGTTGATCATACCTTAACTCGGCAAAATCTACCTCTCAATTATATTTTACTTAATTTCCAGTTTTTCAAAACACCACCCGTTTGAAGTTGGCCATACCCCAACTTTGCTAAATCTATCTCTTAATTATATTTGACCCCATTTCCAGATTTTTTTCAAAATCAATCGTTTATAGTGGCCATATACCCCAACTCGACAAAATCTACCTCTAAAGAATCTCCCATTTATAGTTGGCTAAAAAAAATCACAAAATCACTTTCATATTTCAGACTTCACACACTTTCCCCTATTTTCCCTTTTATTTTAAAATTCTTAATTTTTATATCATGTTTTTGAGAAACCACCTATTTTTCCAGTTTTTTTGCTCAACTGTGAACTAAATTAATAGAACTTAATGAAAAATTCCATTTATTCTTGGTTAAAAGCTAATTTGTTGTTGTTTAGAGGTCTATCATTATATTTTGGGTTAGGAGTTCATCTGATTTGATGAAGCATTCCACTATTCATCTGAAAATACAATAAATTTTTAAAAAATTTAACTACTTCGTTGAACATTCCTTAATTTTTATTTAGAATTGAATTTCTGTAAAAGAAAATTCAACTATTTAATTTTTGGTATAAAATTTTTCTTTTTCAGCTGAAAATTCAATCATTTGATTGAAAATTAATATTTTCTTGGTTGAAAATTCAAGTAATTGATTAACAAATTCATTCGTTTTGCTAATAACTCGTCTTTTTTTATGAAAAAACAAATCAATTTTTCTGTTGAGTATTGAACAACTTTGCTAACAATTCTTTTTTTTTTTTTTTTTTTTTTGATAAAGAATTAATTTTCTTGACTGAAAATGAAACCATTTCATTGATAAGTTGAAAATCAATTTATGTCATGAAAAATGTATGTATTCTATTTAAAACTTATCTATTTGGGCAGTAAATTAATCTGGTTTGTTGAAGATTCATCATTTTGGTTGAAAATTCAAAGATTTTGTCGAAAATTCGTCGTTTTTAGTTGAATTAAACTAATTGATAATTCGTATTTTTTGTTTGAAAATAATTTTTCTGACTGAAAAATTAACTCTTCTATTTCTGGATTTTAAATTTATTTTTTTAGTTAAAAATTTCACTATTTTGTTGAATCTTTTATGGTAGAGAAGTCATCTTTCTTCGTTGGAAATTCATCTCTCTCGGCTGAAAAGAAGTTTTTTAACCTAACTTAAAATATTTGCTTGAAAATGCAACTACTGAATTTTTTTATTTCTGCAATATGTATATTTAGTGCGCCAACAAGGATGTCAATTTTATTTTTTTACCAGAAAAGTGAAACGTGTTACAAAAACCTTGGCGACACAGTAAATCCCAGGGAAATTTCTTATCTGAATTTCGATAAAAACTTTGCAAAAAATTGAAGGCTGCAGTTAAACGAAATAAGATAATTGTATTTTTCAATTGTTTTCAACGTTTTCATCGAACTTGAAATAACAAAAAATGTCTGTGATTTACTGTGGTGATTTGTGAAAACCGTCTCAGACTCCTGTCAATCCGTTTACAAATATTTAAAAATAACCAAATTTACTATTCACAATACATTCTTGAAAAAGTAACTTATTGACTGAAAGAATTACAATAAAATACGCGGAGGGTGAATAAAAGAAATAAAGCAGAATAAAGGTGCGGGAAGAGCAAGTAATCAGGCTGATTCTCCCTTAATTAAAATAATGCGTATTGTTCAGCCATTAGTGAACATAACGAATTAGCACACGACAAAGTCACGCACTGTGAAACGACCCAGGTCGTAAACCATGCAAAGGGTGGTTTCAAAATATCCAACATAGGAATTAAAATCGAGCGAGGCAGAACGATGCCTGTCGGGAACGCGAGTTCCTGAAAGTTCATTCCTGCATAGTAATTGACACTCGTCACTCGGAGCCTCACGCGAGGACTTATATAAAATTATCAATGACAAAGACGTAAATTGCTCCAACGCTTTTCCTTACTTATACTGCTTGTACTGTATATAATAGTCGTCGCGTGACAGTCGACAGCGTGTGATATACGCGAAGTAACGAAGTGCTACGTCAGGGAGCTTTGCATGGCTGCGATAAGGCTTTTTGTCCATTAACGTGATTAAACGTAACGTGAAGTTCACCTCACTTTCGAATATTGTATATATCCAGAGTCGCTCATCGCTGACGAATTTTCCACAACGATTTAGTAACTCTTTCTGATATTCGCTATCTACTTCGATTAATTGATTTTCACATTCTCATCCTATAATGAGAAGGTATTAGATTTGTGTAAAATTTGCCCCCCCCCCCCCATTTTTGTCAAATGTCCACGTTTTGAACCCAAAAAACAGGTTTTCACAAAGTGTCTGTCTGTTAGTCTGTAGATTTTTAGTTTGTTAGCACGATAACTTTCAAAAGAATTAACGCATTTGATAAGACCTTGGCATACTCTTTAAGTGTATAATTATGTTGAACATATAATGTAAAAAATGTCGCATTTTGGACAAAATTGAGTGCGAACTACGAGTTGCGTGATGCTCTAACAAAAGAGTATTCACAATCACCAAATTACAGTTGTCGATGTTTTGACCTTTAATGTTAAAAAGTCTGTGCACAAATGTATGGAAAATACAAAGACCGTGCTGGCAGCGCGAGATAAATATATGTTCGAGTGCGAAGCGCGAGATCCAACAGCCGACCGCCCTAGGCACCCTCAAATCCCTAAAAATCCCGAAGATCCCTAAAAGCTCACACATTTTATTTTAAAATCTCCAATAATATACATTTCGTTTGTTTTTGTTCTAATCGTGAAGAATTTTAAATTATAAACAAATTTTGGTTCAAACTTCTAAATATATTTTAAAATAATTACTTTTTTCCACAATTTAGGAAATCTTTTGAAATGTTTAAAAATCTCTTTGATTTGTTTTTCGAAACAAAAAATTATTCAAACTTTTTCAAATAATCCTAAGAATTTTTTTTATTATTTTGAAGACTTTCGAAATCCTTTACAAGCTTATACATTTTTTGTTTGATATCCTAGAAAATCTAGACTTTCTTTTGAATTTTTTCAATTCTTTTCAAATTTTAAACCATTTTTGACACTTTCTCCAGAACGCCTAACTTTCTTTCTCAATGATTGAAATTTTTCTTATTATACTGCTCTAAAATCTTCCAGATTATTTTTGGCAATTTTGTAAATCATTTTCAATTTTCTCTTAAAATTAATTGATCAAAATTGTAAGTTATTCTCAATTTGCCTACAACCTTAAAAAAATATTCCTAATCTCAGGGATACACAAATTTTTTTCTGGAACTTTGTAATCTTGCTTTCTCAAATTAACAAATGTCATTAAATCACAAATTTTTATATTAATAGACATCATCGTAAAAGCACATTGCGAAGAAATATTAAAAACCTTTTTTTCCAATTAGAAGATTCATAATGTGTATTTCTTCATATAATTTGTTACTTAGACTTAACAAATAATATCCAATGACTGATGTTTAAAAAGAGATTGAACTAACGGAAAGAATCAATAGTATTCGCTGTTAGAATTAACATAAGATGTTTAAAAATTAGATTTCAAAAGTCGCTCGCACATGTTAATTCCAAATTTTTCTTAAAGAAAAGAAATTCTGAGAATCGGCAAAATTTTGAAAAACTACTCTCTCAACAATGAAGTTTCATCGAATTTTACAAAAAATTTCTGCTTCTTCTACAATTCTGATACTGAGGAAGTGCATTTTTCACAGACGTTTTAATTGCCGTAAAAATTTAGATGAAAAAAGCAACTCAAATTTCAAAAAACTGAAAATGAGAATAAAAGTGAGAACTTTTATACCTAATTACCTCCTGCCTCTAGACTTACTTTGAAGAACATAAAACAAAAATTTCGTTTTTTAAGGTCCGCATCGCTTCAGTAAAATTGGTCAGAATTTAGGCAACTTTGGTCTAATTTTAGGTCAAGCTTGGCTGATTTTCAAAATTAAATGATAACATTCAAATAAAAAGGTCTTGAATTAAGACCAATTTTACTCGAAGCCAGACAAAGTTGAATTTTCTCAAAATCAATATTAAGGTGTTATAATCTTAGGTTTTACTTTTCACGTTATTGCAAATAAACCTACATATATTTGAATATATGCATTATTTTGGAAGTTATCCATAATTTTCAAAATCCTCGAACGATTGCATAAAATCCTAAAAATATTTCAAAGATAGGTTTTGCCAACATTTTTGACTAAACCGAATACTTAAAGTGAAGGGAGTCGCCGCAGAACCTTTCAAATCCCAAAAATAAATTTTCAGGAGAGGAAAAGGAAATTGTCAAAATCCAGAAACTTTTAGAAACAAAAAATATTGTCAAAAATTGTCCTCTGTCATAACCATGTAAGTGGTATGAGAAATTTTGTTTCTGTAAATTTTATTTTTAAATTCTAATTTGCAATAAATATGTCAGTAAAAAGAAGTCATACAATTATTGGGAAAATAATAGCGTAAAAGCTATTAGAGGTTTTTTTTCAGACAAAAAAATTAGTTTGGAATGAAGTTACGTAAAGTCCATGTTTTTCACTATTTTCTTATGCACTCAATTGGTGATGTTGTGTAAATAGACAATTACATTGTATGGAATTTATATGTATACTATATATAAAGAATTAGGTGGAGTAAAAAAAATTTCCAATTAATAAAGTCGTACTTATATCATGAAACCCTTAATTTGTTGTACCTCAACATTTTTGGTAATGAATTTACTAGAGTTCATCTGAATTCAAGGCTAAATTCTAAAAGATAGGTACTCATTATCTAATTAAAAATTTCTAATATGTATTGATTTTTTTCTGCAATGGTGGAAAAGTGATTTCATGTTTCTTTTAAATATTTCTGAATTTGAGAATGAATGTAAGCAGATGTCCATGATTAACCATCAATACTAAAAGTTTCTAATACATTTTTACCCATACAAAAATATTTTTAATCTTCAAAATTTCAAAATGTTGACGCCTCTGTTGACTTGAGTCGGCTTCACTTCTTTTTAATTACGGGTTATTCTGATTGAACTAACACAACTTTAATGAATTATCCAAAAATTGAATCAAAAATATTATCATTATTATTCTGCTTTACCTCTTCTAGGATTCTGGAATTTTAGAACGTAAAAGAGAACATAGCAACTGAGCTATAATAAAAATTATGCCGCTGTTTTAATGCGATAATGATATTGAAGTTACGTTAGTCCCATTATAAATTAGCACTATTTCATCGTCTTCGAAGGCAAGAAACTATTATTTGTGAAATGCAAATATTAACAAAATTTGGTTTATCTGAAGAATAAGATAGCGATGACTATGGTGCTAGACCTCGCAACATATTCTTTATAGTTACATCAAGCTGTTTACAGAATGAGTGTCGTAATTGGTAGGCTATTCATCACCTCAGCTGTTTTTCTAAATTTAATTGGTAATTATAAGATTATTCATTATATCTAAAAATATTACTAAAAAAAATTACTGAATTTTTTCAATACATTTTTATACTAATTTTGTCATTATATTATTGAAAGTAATAAATTTACCATTCACAACTGAGAACTGTAAAAAAAGAACAATTTTCATTATCGAACACTTTTTTTGAGATAAATGGAAGTAATTTCACGGAGAATAATAATTTCCCATTTTCGAAAATGCAGAATTAGTGAATTTGTTTACAACTATTGTATATAACAATAACATTTGTTCTCGACTATCTACCACAATAAAGGTGTTTCGAGAAAGAGGTCAGAGGATGGTATCTATATATATTTTGGGGCACTGAAAACGAATATAAAATTTTTCTTCCCCCAGCACATGAGAGTTTTCCCCTAGACGCGGAAAATTCCCTAAAAAATCAAATTTTTCGCATTTGATATTATCCTTGATATTAAAATCATCTGCAAATAGGTCAAGGCGTTATGTCTCCATGTATTTTGGTGCGCTGAATACTAATCTGACATAAGCTTTCCCCAGTACGTCAGGGTTCCCCCTAGACTGGAAAATGATGAGACATGATATCTTCGTGCAGTTTGATGCACTGAATAGGAATCTCACAGTAGTTTCCACCAGAACACTGGGGTTTCCCCCTAGACGTGGAAAATTCTCTACAAAATCAGCTTTTTCGGATATGAAATTACCCTTGGTATCGAAATCATCTTAAACACGTCAATGCGTTAAACCCTCATGTATTTTGGTGTGCTGAATACGAATCTGGCGTAAGTTCCCCCCCCCCCCCCACCGCCCCCAGCACCTCAGGATTTTCCTATAGACGCAGAAAATTCCCGAGAAAATAAGCTTTTTTGGGTATGAAATTACCCTTGCTTTTGAAATTGGCTGGAAACAGGTCAGGCATGATATCTTTATGTATTTTGATGAGTCGACTACGAATCTGACAGTAGTTTTCAACATGAACGTCAGGATTATTTCCTGGTGCGAAAATTCCCCTTGAAAACCAGCCGACCCAGAGTAATTTCATATAGGGACAACCTGCTTTTCTAGAAAAATTTTCGCTCATAGGGGGAAACCCTGACGAGCTGGAGAAAACTAATGTCATATTTTTATTCTGCGCGTCAAAATAGATAAAGGTATAATGCTTCGACGTGTTTCCAAACGATTTCAATACGAAGTGTTATTTCATACCCGTTAAAGCTAATTTCCTAGAGAATTTTCTGTTTCTAGGGAGGAACCCTGACATTCTAGGGGAAAACTAATGTCAAATTAGTATTTAGTGTACCAAAATACATAAAGATATAGTGCTTTGACCTGTTTCCAGACGATTCCAATACGAGGGGTTATTTGATTCCCGACAAAGCTGATTTTCTAGGGAGTTTTCCGCGTCTAGGGAAAAACCTGACGTGCTAGGAGAAAATTAATGTCAGATTCGTATTTAGTGCCCCAAAATACATATAGATATAATACTCTAACCTTTCGCTCAATGAAATTTTTTTGTGGGCATGTGTAATGTATTCTAACAGAAAATGCATTTGATGTCAGTATTATACATTAATTAGTTGATGACAATCGAAGAAATGAAAGAGTTTATTCTACAATCAAAATTTCCGTTCATCCAGATTAAATTCACTCACTCCATGTATTTTCGAAAAAATATAAATAAATAGAGCAAAGTAGATAGTAAAATAATAAAGCATTATGATTTATTAAAATTTTTCTTCTTAAATAGAAAGCTCGCTCAAACTTGTTGTCTGAACCGCTCTTAACAGAGTGCTTCAAAATTTGAAGCCTTGGCACAGATAACGTTAGATTAACGAAAATATATTTACGCAAAACTATGTTTATTGTATGACACAACAGATTGTTGTTGATACAACCTTACCTCTGTGGAGGCTTTATTCAATAAACTCTAATAAAAAAATAAATAATCTCTCAAATCGGTTAGGAAACACGACCTCTGGAACTTTTTAAAGCAAAAATTCCAGGCCCAAATATTGTTTGGCTTTTCATTCCAAGCTGATATTTCTACTATTAAAAAATGTTTCTACATACGTTTTTTTTTTTTGCAGAACTAGGTTTGACTGCCAAATTCAGTTTCGTACCTGTGCCATCTGATGCACCTACAACTGTTTCTTTTTACGCAGATGCTTATGGTAATCTTATACATTATTTTGCTGGAGGTATGAATAATGTAGCAACAGATGAAGAATATATTGTTGGAATCTTTATTGACGAAAATGTTCATCCAATCTATGATAGTGAAAGGCGTCAGATTTTAGTGAGAATGCGTGACAACGAAAATGTTGTAATGAACGAACAATTACATGCTCATTATGATCCTTACTTTGTGAAATTCCGCGAGCGCACGCCCCCACGGGCACTCATACGTTTAAGGCTGCCCAAACCGTCACAGCCGTCAGTGTCGTCGCGATACCCCATGTCACCACATTTGCCCACATCATTGCCAAATCTCACACCCACACCGACACTGCCGTCCGTGTCCTCGCGACATCAGATGTCGCCACGGCTGCCTGAATCATCGCCAATTTACACGCCTACACCGTCACTGTCGTCAGTCTCGTCGCGACACCTCATATCGCCACGACTGCACACATCATCGCCAAATCACACGCTCACACCGTCACGACCGTCAGTGTCGTCGCGACATCCCATATCGCCACGGCTGCCGACATCATCGCCAAATCTCACGCCCACACCGTCACAGCCGTCAGTGTCGTTGCAACATCAGATGTCGCCACAGCTGCCCACATCATCATCAAATTCTGCGCCCATACCGTCAAAGCCGTCAGTGTCGTCGCGACATCAGATGTCGCCACGGCTGCCCACATCATCGCCAAATCCTACGCCTACACCATCACTGCCGTCAGTGTCGTTGGGACATCAGACGTCGCCGGGGCTGCCCACATTATCGCCAAATCCTACGCCCACACCGTCACTGCCAGATGTGTCGTCGAGACATGAGATGTCGCCACAGCTGCCCACATCATCGCCAAATCCCACGCTCACACCGTCACTACCGTCAGTGTCGTCGCGACACCCCATGTCGCCAAGGCTGCCCATATCATCGCGGAATAACACGCCCCCACGCCCACAGGCACTCACGCCACCACGTGGACACCCACGCTTACGCCTGCGCCTGCGTAATGCTACAACATCATAAAATGAGCATACAACAATGTAAAATTAATGAGATACTAATAAATACTTGTAAAATCCCAAACATCATCTACCTCCAGAATGAGAATTTCGTGTTTTTTATCTGAAAGTAAAAAAAAGTAGGGAGAGTTCAGAAGTGGTTCTCCCTAACTAATGGAAAATTTTAATTTCTTGTTTTTTGTGCTCTAGCAGTTGTGAATTCGAAAGTAAATCAAATTACAATTGTACCTGCAGTTTTTCACCAAAGCGGGACCAGTCTTAGGAATGAAACATCTCATATATATTTGGTACACCTTTTGTATACGAAATAACAATTAATAAAAAGCACATTTCCGTTCAAAAGCTTAGAAAATTACTACTTAAAAAGAATACAGTAGAATCTCACAAAGCGCCTTTTTCACTGAGGGCCTTTTTTCCCAAGTGCCTCTCCCTTGAATTAACTCCAAATAACGTAAGCGCCTTGAGACTGGCATTAGATGCGCGTGCGCGAGAGTATAGTCTAAACTATGCAGCTGCATAGTGTGGACCTCTTTTGCAAATACCGGGGGCTTCGTGAGAGTCTTCTGTACTTACAGTAATAAATCACTGAAATTTATTAAATTACGACTTCTAAAATAGTTAGGAATTTATCATGTAAATTGCGAAGATGATTTTCACTTTCTGCTTTTCTTCATTCACTTACATTATAAAAAAAACATTTTGTATCGAACTGAAACGTTAATTATTGATCAAGATTTGACCATTATTCCTAACATTTTACTCTAAGTGCCGAAAAAACATTTTGTAATAAGAACATCATATAAATTCAAGGGAATGAACGGATTTTATGTCTCAGAAAGCTTCTTCACTATTCTGAATTAATAATACCTTTACATACGAACGACGTATGTCCTTAATTTCGAATCCTCGTCTTACTGATTCACCGACAATTTTTTTTAAGCACTAGAATAATTTCTGTTGTGTCTTGTGTGTTCGCTTAGAAGTAAAGCAAATAATACTCCAAGTAATGTAGCACAGTGCAAATGCGGTGACGTAACACGTTAGCATACCAGACATTTTATTAGGCTCTCCAACATACCGTTGATCTTTCCATCATAAAATAATAGTCACTTTAGTTCCACTAAATTGCATTACACTGTAATCAGGCTGATTTATGAAATACTTATATCTCAAAAATTGAGTTTCGCTCGTCGAAAGAGATAACGACTGCTAAAAATAGAGAGAGAACACAATTATTCTCTTAGAAATTGTTTTGGGAAGAGGTGGTTCGTATTTATGTGCAGTTTTTTGGGGGGAAGGGGGGTCCAGAAAATCTGGCTAATTCTACTGGCTGGCCTACGACTCGTCCTGCAAACATCACGCTAGGCTATAAAGACACACTTACAACCCTTGGTGCACAATGTACTATTATAGTCATAATAAATTAAAATTTAAAATTTTAAGACTTTTCGGGTTTCAATCGTGTGCGAAACTATGAATGTTGCCGACGTTTCGTGAACATTGCAGTTCACTTCTTCAGGGCTGACCTGAAACTGAGCGCCCCATGGTGTGGACTGGCTTCTCTATGTTTTCTTGGAAATTTATTGTACGTTTTGGCGGGTGACGGACAACTTTGCACGTAGCAACTTTGCACGTGCCCAACTGTGCACGTCGATGGCCGGACGGACAACTGTACACGTCCATCTGTGCACGTCCAAGACCACAGGAGCCCATCTGTGCACGTCGAAATTTCGACGTGCACAGTTGTCATTTGGACAACTGTGCACGTGCACAGATGGTACTTGGACAACGGTGTACGTCGAAATTTAGACGTGCACAGTTGTCACTTGGACAACTGTGCACGTGCATAGATGGTACTTGGACAACTGTACACGCTGAAATTCCGACGTGCACAGATGAACTTCTGGGCACAGATGAACTCCTGTGCACTTGGCTGTGCACAGAAGTGACATCTGTGCACGTGCACAGTTAGCAAAGTGACATCTGTGCACGAACAAGTCCACAGGAGCCCATCTGTGCCCGTCGAAATTTTAATGTGTACAGTTGTCATTTGGACAACTGTGCACGTGCACAGATGGTACTTGGACAACTGTGCACGTCGAAATTTAGACGTGCACAGTTGTCACTTGGACAACTGTGCACGTGCACAGATGCCACTTTCCTAACTGTGCACGTGCACAGATGTCCCTTGTCTAACTGTGCACGTGCACAGATGTCCCTTTCCCAACTGTGCACGTGCACATATGTCACTTGCCCAACTGTGCACGTGCACATATGTCACTTGCCCAACTGTGCACGTGCACATATGTCACTTGCCCAACTGTGCACGTTCATGTCCTTACGTAAGGGTTGTACTTAAGTAATTCAGAGAGTTCAAGAAATTCAGAGAATTCAAGGGATTCGTAGAATTCAAGGAATTCAGAGAATTCAGAGAATTCAAGGAATTCAGAGAATTCTAGGAATTCAGATAATTCCAGGAATTAAAAAAGTCAAGGAATTCGGAGAATTAGAGTAATTCAGGGAGTTAAAGGAATTTAGAGAATTCAACGATTTTAATGCATTCACCGAATTCACTACGAATTCACGGAAATCTATGAATTCCTTGAATTCTATGAATTCATCGAAAGTGAGGCTCGCGGGATTTTCAAACTTTTGCGCATGTCCGAATTCTTTCTCCCATTTGTTCTTTAGAATTGAACGTTTTCTGGCTATAGTCTTGGAAAGTTTATCGTTTAGCAGTCGAATTTTGGGCTGGAAAATATTATTATTCAACTAGGAAATATCAATTTAACAAATTTTCATTGATTTATGAATCTTACCTTTGGAGTGATACGTACAGTTTTTATATTCGGAACCTATTATGAATTTTTGTACGAAAAAGCACTTAAAACTAGGCTAATTTATGAGATACGATAAATAGAGAGAATTTGTAAGGTTTTATAGTTGTTTTTATGGAAGTTAAACTCTGGAATCCGTCGTAATCCAAAAAATTTTGCACTATTTTTGACCCATGCTTGAGGAAGGGAGCTTTTTTTCTTGCGGGACATAACACTTCATTTTTCCACTTATGAAGTATTAAGCAGAAAATTTTCAAGAAAATCGTGCCAGCTGCAGCAAGATAATTTAATATTAACGATTCTATCGCAAATTTTCAAAAAGGCCTTTTTACAGAGGAAATACACGTAAACATTCATGGGCTTTGAACAAACTCTAAAAATCAATTGATTTTAAAATGAGAAAAATACGTGCTTACTTTTTCGTGTTTGAATAAATCTGGCGGGCGAGACCAAGAAAATTTGAAGAAAAACATGTGAACCACCCAAATAAATAAACCTTGAGATTTCTCTAACCAATGACCAAGAAAAATGTGTAACCTGTCATTATACATCGCCACATAAACAACAGTGAAACACTCATTAAAAATATTTAAAAAAATTTCTTTTCCAGTTTATTTTTTGTGAAATCATGAAAAAAAATCATAAAAGAAATAAACGATTTGGTCAAATCAAAGACAGATAAGTAACTAGAAAAAAATAAATACCTACCAAGTAGGCACGGTAGTTAGTGGTCATTAGGACGTTCAAAGGACATCAGATGTCTCTCTACCCACTGCATTGCAACAGGATTGAATAATTTTAACTGTTGAAAATTTATTATACGTAGATACAAAGGATCACCCTCGTTTAAACCCTTACGTAAGGACATAAACGTGCACAGTTGGGCAAGTGACATCTGTGCACGTGCACAGTTGGGCAAGGGACATCTGTGCACGTGCACAGTTGGGCAAGTGACAACAATGCACGTGCACAGTTAGGAAAGTAACATCTGTGCACGTTAAAGTGCACAGGAGTCCATCTGTGCACGTCTAAATTTCGACGTGCACAGTTGTCATTTGGACAACTGTGCACGTGCACAGACGGTACTTGGACAACTGTGCACGTCGAAATTTAGACGTGTACAGTTGGCACTTGGACAACTGTGCACGTGCACAGATGGCACGTGCACAGTTGACACGTGCACAGTTGTCCCTCTAACCAACGACGTGCACAGTTGTCCGTCTGGCCACCGACGTGCACAGTTGGGCACGTGCAAAGTTGCTACGTGCAAAGTTGACCCCATCCCGTTTTGGCGATGACGGTTGTTTTGTCAAATAAAATACTATGTCCTGTTTCGATATGATGCTCAGCTACTGCTAATTGTGTGAAATGTTTAAGCCTAACTTTACTCTCATGTTCCTTTACACGTTGACTTACCGCCCTCCCGGTTTCTCCAATATAGACTTTACCACAAGAACAAAGGATTTGATATACTCCCGGATCACTGAAAGGTTCCTTCTTATCTTTAGGGTTGTTTAGAAGTTGTCCTATTTTTGCAGAAGGTTTAAATATAGTTTGGATGTTGTGTTTGTTGAGAATTCTTCCTATTTGTTCCGTGATACCTTGAATGTAGGCTAGGATGGTGGTTTTTTTTCTCTCTCTTTCTTTAGTAGGTTGTGTTGACTTGTTTTCTTGAGTGTATTTTCTTATTGCTTTATTAATTTGTTTGTTTGTGTAATCGTTTTGTGTTAGGAATTGTTTAAAATTTTGTAATTCCTTTTGTAAGTTATCTTTATCTGTTATGGAGACAGCTCTTGATGTCGATTGCTTTTGAGATGGGTGGTGGTGGGAGGAGGCATGCAGTTATATGTTTGTATGCGTGGGTTTTCTGTAAACTTCATGTCCTAAGGTGTTATCGGATCTTTTATAAACAAGTACGATCAAGAAGGGTAATTTTCCGTTTCGTTCAATTTCCATAGTGAACTGGATATCAGGGTGTATTTGATTGATGAAATCGAAAATTTTGTTTAGTTCGTCTAGTCCATGTCCCCAGATGATAAAAGTGTCGTCAACGTAACGGCACAAAAATTCCGGTTTAAGCTTGGATTTGTTAAAGATTTTAGTTTCTAAATTTTCCATAAAAATATTGGCTATTACAGGTGAGATTGGAGATCCCATTGCTGCTCCTGAGGTTTGTTCTTAGAATTGGTTATGGAAAGAGAAATAGGTATTAGTGAGACAGTGTTCTATTAAAGGTGTCAGATTGGAGGGGAAATTTGTAAAGGATTTAATAATATCGATTGTATCAGAGGTTGGTACTTTTGTAAAGAGAGATACTACGTCGAAACTTACTAGGATGTCTTGGGGTTAAATGTGAATCTGTTGTATTTTTCTGAAGAAGTCAAAAGAGTTTTGGATGTGTGTGATAGAGTTTCCTGTGAAAGGCTCAAGTTTTTTGGCGAGAAAGCGTGCTAGGTTGTGAGTTGGAGAGTTTATTGCGCTGACGATCGGTCTGAGGGGGATGTTGTTTTTGTGAATTTTTGGAAGTCCGTAAAGTTTTGGAGAGACAGGATTAGTAGTTTTTGATTTAAATATTGTATCGCTGTAAAGATTTGAGTCTTTTGGGAGGCTTTTTGTTTTTCTGGATATTGTTTTTGTGGGGTCTTTTTTAAACTTTTTATATGTATCGTCAGTAAGAAGGTCCATGATTTTGTTGTTATAGTCTTCTTTATTCATTATTACTGTTGTGTTGCCTTTGTCTGCGGGTAATATTATGATGTCTTTATTCTGATTGAGTTCTTCAATAGCTATTTTTTCTTGTTTTGTTAAGTTTGAGGAGGGAAGTTGGGCTTCGCGTAAAATGTTGACTGTCCTACGTCGTATGTCATTTGCTTTTTCGGGTGGAAGGGTGTATATTGTGGATTCCAAATTACTGATGATTTTCTCTTTTGGGATTTTGGAGGGAGCGACTGCAAAATGATGTCCTTTAGATAAGGCTGAAATCATTCCATTGCTGAGATGATGGTTAGAGATTTTTTTTATTGTATTAGTTAATGATGCGTGCTTTACTGGAAGTAATTTGTCAAATTTTATTTTTTGTTTCTCAGTGCAAAAATCTTTTATCCGTTGGGATTGGTCAAATGATATGCGGTTCAATGTGGACCAAATGTCAAATCTGAGAGTGTTTGATAGGAAAAGGTGAAGTTCCAATAGTTTTTTGGAGGTAGTGTGCAAGTCAAATTTGGTATGTTGTATCCTTTCTTTTAAGAGAAGCAAACTTGTTTTATGTAGAATTGATTTGGATTTAGATGTTTGGTTTTAATTTAAATGGCTTTTCAACTGGAAGAATTTTGGGACGATGTTATTGTCCCTACACCGTTTTGAGAAAGCTAAAGATGTTAGTAGTTTAGCTTGAGAAGACCTGAGCTTACTAAAAGTGTTAGTTTTAGTAAGGAAACTCTCCCCGTAGAGTTCTTCAATAATAGATTTATTACTTTCACGATGATTCATTATAATAAATTTAAATTTAAAATGTAGAATTTAAAATTCTAAGACTTTTAGGGTTTCAATCGTGTGCGAAACTATGAATTTTGCCGACGTTTCGTGAACATGGCAGTTCACTTCTTCAGGGCTGACCTTAACTGAAGTTTCAGTTTATGTTGTTCTTATATATGTATTCTCTACGATGCCTGTGATTGGCCAGAGCGCCCCATGTTGGGAACGGGCTGGACTTGATTGGCCAATCAAGTCGGCAACATTCATAGTTCCGCTCACGATTGAAACCCGAAAAGTCTTAAAATTTCAAATTCTAAATTTTAAATTTAAATTTATTATAATGAATCATTGTCAAAGTATTAAATCTATTATTACTATTATAGTCCTTTACAATAATTTAAAATCCCTTGAAATCTGTTGAAATTCCTTCAAATCACTGGAAAATCTTTCAACTCTTTGAAAATCCTTGGAAATCTCGTGTACCGTAACAATAATAATTGACATGATTTTGATATATTGATTAAGTAGAAAATTAAAAATATTATGTGAGAAGGAGGCGGGGTTTTCCTAACCAGAATAAATGATATATTAAATGAATACAAAACATAGCTAAATATACTTTTGAGGTATATAAATGCAGTTTTGAAATCTTTTTTTTGTCTTATTTTTGTACTTATTTCTAATTGAAATGAATATCTGAATTCAGTTTTTCTGCAACACTATTGGATGTGGCTTCCTTATATAACGAAGTAAGCTTTGTGTGCAAAAATATATATGAGTGTTGATAACGATTAATATATATTTGAAAATAATATACAAATACTATAACTTCACAAAAAGTATCATGGAAATTACTTTTTCGATTGAAGAATAATAAATAATTAAATTGAACTGTCTCACGTCAGTACGTACCCCGTTACGCCCCAGGCTTGAGGCGGAACGGAACAAAAGCACTCGTTTTTAATTTATATTTTTCATTCGCAGTTAATTGTGTCAACACATTTGATTATTCACGAGAATAAGAAACACAGATTCACAGTATGTGAATAACAATTTATATTTCGTAGTATAATAATAATTTAATTCAATAAATAAATGCCAAATCAGAAAAATTAGACCTAAAAAATTGTTTTTAAGTTCAAAGAATTAAAAATTATTTGGCAGGGTTTTATAAAGGGGCATTGTCATCGACCACCTTGAACTAGCCCTGTGAACATATTTCCAAGGTTCAACAAAAGAATCAAAATTTTAAATCATAATGATATAGAAATTAATAACGGTGAAAAGATTACAAATTTCTTCGCATAATACTTCAATTCTGTACACGTGAACAAACAATTCTCAAATTATACTATAAATTTTCATCATTACATTGATCTACCCGAACTTGAAATATCACCACAGGAGGTTTTGAAGAGAAGTCAGATATAATTGACCCAATTAATAAATTTATTTGAAGTATTTCCGTATTGGCATTAGGGTCTTGTGAGCATTTATATATGGGTCATTCCATGTCAGATTTACAATCAAAATTTTGATTCACTTGAAATTTTTCTTCCTCATTCTAGAAAGGAAAAAAAATGACACGTATTTTTTTTTGTTCAATATGATATGTAAATTTTCTAAGTTATTGATTTTTTTATTTTTTAAGTACAGAAAATGTTTTTTTCAATACTGCTTCTAATATTCAACGAAGAGTATAGAATACATAAATAAAATATGCCATGGGATCTACTATTAAGTTAATTCTGTGACGAAAAATCAGAAACGGTATTTAGTACTTTCTATGCAACAATTAAGTAAACAAATGGAATTATCTCAAAAGGGACATGTTTGAATTGAATCATTTTTTGTGTAATTTGTTCGTTAAGTACACAGAACTATGTGTCAAAATTTGGGAGTGGACCGTTTAATACTTTTCGAGAAAAAAATTTTTTTGTATGACCGCCCGCTTGGAGCGTGCAACGGGAAGCATAGAGTCAAGCGCACTCAAACATTTGTAGGTGAGTCTACCATATTTCGATGAGGATTTTATGCAGTTTCCACAAATAAAAGTCGGTAAATACTAAAAAGTCTTTTGAGAAAGAAACACTGTTTAATTCGAAAGCAGTCATGCAATTTATTAACAATGTACTTTTACATCCAATACTTCCAAATAAATAAAAATTGAATTGTTGTCAGTTTTGCGGGTTTTTTTTTTACTTTTTTCGAGAATTTCTTTTTTTCAAATATGCAGCTGAAAATCTGACGGTTTGAAAATTTGGACAACGAGAATAAGCTCTGATTTGCAGTAGACGATTCGTAACTGGTTAAGAATATAAGGAAGACTTTGATCGAACTGCGATATGGCATTTTCAAGCCACAGCTCATGGTAAGGGTCCCTGTGACGGCACGGGAGGAGCCTTGAAAAGACAAGCACGAAAAGCTAGTCTTCAAAGGTCTGTGTATGATCAAATAACGACACCATTGCAACTCTACGAATGGGCTCATCGCGATTCTCCGTTATCAAATATCTCTGCTGCCTACAGAACTGAAGAATCTTACAACGAAGCAGCTAATTTTTTGAAAAAACGTTCCGATGAGTGTAAAACGATACCAGGTACGCAAAAAATACACTGTGTTGAACCAGTTACGAATCGTCAACTGCAAATCAGAGCTTATTCTCGTTTTCCAAATTTTCAAACCGTCAGCTTTTCAGCTGCATATTTGAAAAAAAGAAATTCTCATTTATTTGGAAGTATTGGATGCAAAAGTACATTGTTAATAAATTGCATGACTGCTTTCGAATTAAACAGTGTTTCTTTCTCAAAAGACTTTTCAGTATTTATCGACTTTTATTTGTGGAAACTGCATAAAATCCTCATCGAAATATGGTAGACTCACCTACAAATGTTTGAGTGCGCTTGACTCTATGCTTCCCGTTGCACGCTCCAAGCAAGCGGTCACACAAAAAAATTGTTTTCTCGAAAAGTATTGAACGGTCCACTTCCAAATTTTGGCACATAGTTCTGTGTACTTAACGAACAAATTACACAAGAAATGATTCAATTCAAGCATGTCCCTTTTGAGATAATTCCATTTGTTTACTTAATTGTTGCATAGAAAGTACTAAATACCGTTTCTGATTTTTCGTCAAAGCATGAACTTAATAGTAGATCCCATGGCATATTCTATTTATGTATTCTATACTCTTCGTTGAATATTAGAAGCAGTATTGAAAAAAACATTGTTTGCACTTAAAAAATAAAAAAATCAATAACTTAGAAAATTTACATATCATATTGAACAAAAAAAATACGTGTCATTTTTTTTCCTTTTTAGAATGAGGAAAAAAAATTTGAAGTGAATCAAAATTTTGATTGTAAATCTGACATGGAATGACCCATATGTAATTACAAAACTCTCTCTCTCTCTATCTCTCTTCTGTTAATACAACAGGATAGTTTTTGACGTGAAAAATTATTGATACATCCACTCTCTTTCAAATCTCGAAGAAAACTGAAAAAGCCTTCTCAGAGGTCCTCCAGATGCTTTAATTTTTAAAGGAGGACCGATCGCCAGTCCATTTGAGGGAGCGACGACCGTAATGGCCACGTGTTCTCAGAATTTTTTCCGCTTTACAACAGGGTAGTATATTTTTGAATGTTTTTGAATATCGGTTCTTGAATTAACTGCATTCAAATAACCAGCAATATGACACATTTTCATCAGCAGACGTTCACGATAGTGACATTCATTCGAAAGAATTTTCGCGTTTCCAAAATCGCGAAAATGATCTCTCTCAATACTTTGCTTAGTACAAATACTATAAACGATATTGCTGTTTTGCAATTTATTCAATCAATCTTTAGTGGCCCTCAAGACCAACGTCAGGTCTATCTTGTTTTTATTCCAATCGCCCACAAAAATACAGAAAAAAGTATAGTTTTTAATGTGGTTGACAGAGCCATTCTGCTTTCCGATAAACAATTTCACCAAGACAGTTTGCGATTGATGGAGGATACTCTTCATGATAACTTTTGCCCGGAAAAATTCTTGAGGGAGAATATTCATCTCAGATTAAATATTTTGGCTCAAAATGAACAACGTAGAGCTGATGAAATAGTTGAAAATGCGATAATTAGGTCTTTTATTAGCATTCCGTTGTTCGAAGGTCTATCTGAGCGAATTGCGAGAATTCTCGGGCATCACGACACATCTACTTCAGTTAAAAACAAAATAGACCTTACGTCGGTCTTGAGGCTCACTAAAGGTAAATTAAATAAATTGAAAAACAGCAATATGGTGGCGTAAGGTCCCCAATAAACAGACAATGCTTACTGGGCATAGTATTGAGAAAGATCAGTTTTTTGATTTTGAAAACGCGAAAATTCTTGCGAATAAATGTCACTTTCGTAAACTTCTGTTGATGAAAATGTGTCATATCCCTGGTAATGTGAATGCGATCAATTTATGAACCGATATAGAAAAACGTTAAAAAATATATTACCCTGTTGTAAAGCGAGACAAATTCTGAGAACAAATGGTCACTACGCTCGTCGTAATCATATATATATATATATAAATACTCGGAAGACCCTAATGCCAATACAAAAATCCTTCAAACAAAAAAAAAAGAATATCTAACCTTGATACTCACAAGGGGCCAGGATCGGCTAATGTGCAACCACGTTTTTTCAAAGAGTGCAGTATTGTACTCTGGGAATCTATAAGCATTTTATTCAATTCATTTTTGAATTGCGGGATTGTTCCGAAACGCTGGAAATTTTCATCAATGAAACCAATATATAAACCCAGGCTGAAACAATTTGTAAGGCAGTACAGGCCCATATATCTATACTGAACGTGTCTTCCAAAATACAAGATATAGTTTTATAACAAATCGTCTAAAAGATTCTTTCAGTAATATTTTTATTGACGAACAGCATGGCTTGCGGCCATGTAGATCCACAGTTACAAATCTCACAGTTTTTAGAGAATGTGTTACAAAAACAATGGACAAGGTCATCAGGTAGATGCGACATACACTGATATCGCAAAAGCATTCACAGAAAAAACGAAGTGTAAACTTTACCTGGATTTCGGGGTAAAGATTACCTGCAGCAAAAATTACCCCATGTGGGTAAACTTTACCCGCACATCTCGGTATTTTTCTGGTTTTACCCACGCTTGTGGGGAACTTTTGATAGTTCTAATGATTCGGCAAACAGCGTTTATGAAGCCGCACTTATCCGATTTGCTTGTTACACCAACCATCAGCTAACTTCACTTCAGCGATTCAAAGTTAGTGGCTTCCAATTTTCAAGACGTTGGTAACAACTTTCATGAGAACAAAAGACAGTTTCTGCCCATCGAGGGTAATATTTGTGTTTTACCAATACGAACAGGTGAAAATACGAAATTACCTGCAACACTATTTACCCTAAGTTTTTTCTGTGTTCCATCGCGTGAAGTACAACATCCTTCTATCTAAATTGAAAGCCAATGGTGTAAGAGGATCACTGTTTAATTGGTTCAGTAGTATTTTGAAGGAGAGAATCCGATGTTTGAAAATTGGCAGTTAGAAGTCAAATAGTTTTTGTCGTGCATCGGGTGTTTCTCAATGCTCACATTCAAGACCTATATTTTACACTATCTTCGCGAATGATATTGCACAAGATATAACTTTTGTGAGATTCTCACTTTACGCAGACGATCTGAAATTATTATACGCAATAAAATCCATTGAAGATGCAAAATCATTGAAAAAATCTCTAGATAACGCGAGCCATTGGTGCATGTCAATGATATGTCATTTAACGTAAGTAAATGCTCGGTTATAACCTTCTCGTGCAAGATTAACAACATCGAGTTACAATTTATTCTAGATGTGTCTCTCCTTTAGGTTTTGGTAATGATCAATAAGCTAGGCGTTCTCATGGATAACACTGTAACTTTTCCGCCTTACATAAGAAATATTGTATTGGAAGCTTAAAATATGTTGGGATTTATTTCACGTGCAGCAAGAGATTTTTGCCAAATTAACACATCAAAAACCTCAGTTGCATTCAGATTAAGAATTCCCAAGGAAACAGGCTATTTGTAAACAATATCCGAATAGGTCGAATCTGAGCACTCAAAAATAGGAGGTTTCAGGCTGGACACATTTTTGTGTACAAGCTCTTCAATTATTATTCAGGTGGTCCTACCTTACTTCACAAATTTCTTTCGATATTTCTTCGAGGGAGTTAAGGAATACAGATCCTGGCTTATTCCAAATTACATTTCGTAGAACAGAGTATCGCTTACGTGCACCTCTACACGAAATCTTGTTTCAATCGTAATAAGATAAACAATGTATCCTACGATGTCGACATCTTTAATCAATCATTCAATGATTTTGTGACGATAATTAAATATTTTTCCATGCAATAAAGCAATTTTTTGTTCAAGTAATCTTCAGTAAGTGATAAATGAGAACTTCTTGATGTTACTGAACTCTAACTACTTCTCATATTCACCATAAATGATAATTATAATTCTTCTATTCAAATTATGTAGCAAGGCGTTAGCCGCCAATAAACTAAATTAAAATATGTGAGGAAACCGGCGAAGCCCGAAATCTGTATTTAAAACATGATATTGTTTCTTCTTTTTTTTGTATTTTAAGCTTCACTATGATTAATCACAAAAATCTATATTTTTTAAACTAGGAAAAGCAAATAAAGCTTGCGGAAATGCAAAATCAAGGGTGCACCGCTTTCCCCACATGCGCCGCTTAGCCCCAGTTTACGGAATGCTAAAATTATCCAACTTTAATAGATTTTCTGAAAGGGGACGTATTCATTCCTATTAAAAACGATTCATTGACGAGCTCGCAATGATTCGGATTGAATCGGATTTGAGTCAGTTAGTGTTCTGTGAGAATACTTCAAGAGTGAAACTATAACATACACATAGCTGCATCCTCATTCTCCAGTGTCTCATTTTTGTTGCAACACAAAACGGCACTGAATCGGTGTACTTTTGAGGATCGACGTTCTTCTAGGTACGTCAAAATTTTCAAATTTTTTGAGAAAATTGCAGAGCATTAAATTTGGGTTTTGGGCATTAAATTAGCCTTAAATGAGCCCTTAATTATAGACTAATTGATATTTCGATTTGAAAAAATGGCACTGTCAGGTTGACGTACCTCGTTCTTCTGTGTGCTCAGAGAGATTCGAAAGTCAGTAGCAGTACGGATGGTCCTGGAATTTATTCGGATTGAACTGACGGAATAAAAATATTTCAAAGGTGGTTTTGAATTGAATCCGACTCCAGTGTGTGTTTTTGATCGTATTGAGAAGAATTGAAAAAACTTTCTGGATGAATCTCGCCTTTATCGGAATGGGCGCCCACATTGAAACGGTTTGAAAGATGGGTGCGGGCAAAAGTTTTCCTTGATGAACCGACTGAAAACTTATGAATGTTAGTTTCGGATTGTTATGCAATTTATTCGGATTCACTTATATTCATTCAAACTAGTATCCTACTCAGTCGAAGTGATTATGGTTGAATTTCAGGAGGTCCTATAGATCCAAATAAGGGTAGGTACAAAATGAAAAATAGGTTTGGTATATAACAAACTCATCTGAATAAATCCAAACATATATGGGTTCAGATTGATCCAGATTAAGGTTGGTTTTGATGCACTGATTGAGAAGCATTGGCAAGTGAGCCTCTGATCCATTCGGATGCAACTGACAGTATGGAAAGAATTGAAAGATAGTGTCATATTCAGTCGGATTGAAGTTGGTGTTTTTAAAAGAATTCAAAAATATTGATAGTACTTTTTGGACAAGTCTCGGATTCATCGAATTGGGCGTTCGGATTGAGAAGGATTACAAGGTGAGTTCAAACTAAATTTTGTGTTGACGCACTGATTTAAAAGTTATGAATGTTTGTTTCTGATTTGCATGGAATTTAATTGGATTAGTTCCACATTCACTTTTATTTATTCGAACCAGTGTTGGATTTAGTCGAATTCATCGGGATTTAATTTAAAGTGTTCTCACGATTTCAAAAGAATTGAAGTCACGGATGAAAAAATGGGTTCGTATTGGTGCACGGATTGAAAAGGATCAACAAGTGTGCCTCGGAACCATTATGATTGAATTTAAGGTTGACACACGGATTGAGAAGAAAGAAAGAGAGTTAAAAACTTGCTTCGGATTGTTTCAGATTAATTCGGATTGGTTTGGATATAGACGACTGTACGTGAAGCTTGTAAAAACTCTCTCGTAGGAAAACATGAAAAACAAAACGTAAAGATTGCTTAAATTATAGTTTCCCACTTCTTTGTTGCCCAATCATAGATGTAAATTTGATTCTATAATAAAAATGATGAGAGGTTTGTTCTATATTATATTTGAGTGAAGTTCGGGTTAGTAGAGAAATTCCATCCACCCGTTGGAAAGACTCCCTAGGGTATCCTTTCTACCCGTGGTGTTTGCGGTTTGTTAGAAGGACGTAACAAATAAGGTAATCTTCCACACATATAGTCGAGTTGTTGAGGTCGAATGCTGCACTGACTCTAAAGCAGCACTAGTCCGACATGCTCTTTCGTGCAACTTTCGAGAGTACAAGGGGATGTGAAAGAGCGAGATAAAGAAATAACCAGAAAATGACCAAGTGAAGGAAGAGCCAACTGATGGAGGAAATAATCAAGAAGAAAAATAGTGAAACAAATCTATGAAAAAACATTGGAGAGCGAACTGCAGAGTGTTGAATAAGAAAATTGATTTTCATAACACGCGCATGATTGCATTCTTTTCAATGCCTATGAAACGGAGCTAAGGTTCTACTTTTCATTTCACAGGTAGTAGAAAGATGCGTCAGAGATAAGTAATTAAAATTATCAAGCGATCACTTGATCCCATTGACAAATTGTTAGAGAAGTTGGACCAACTCGAAGCGATAAGTTACCATCAATTAGCATCATTTATCAGAAATAAACATGAATAACCATCAATCATAGAAAATACACAGGAATTTAGGAAAAGTATATACCTATGCTTTTTATTTCCTTGAATTTCAAAAATTTCGAAGATGAAGTGGTATTCACCATAAACACAAACACTTCAAACGTAACCAGACAGGGGCGCATAAACGAATTCTCTTGCATTTTGACGAATGACGCAACCTGATGCAATAACGCGCTGGAAGTGCGTCCTTCGAGCTGTTTGTCACGCTTGACTGAGCAGCGCCTTCCACGCTCCACGCTTCACCAAATTCCGAAGCCTGATGATCTTCTAGAACTGATGTTCTAGGAACGCCGTAAACTCGGACACCTCACTTCCAAGTTTAAGTATATTTCAAAATTTTTTAAAATATCTTAAAATTCCAAAATTTCCAAAATGTCTTAAAATTTCTGAAATATACAATAAATATCAGAATTTCGAAAAAAAGTTCGTTATTTGTAAATTTATCATAAATTTCCAAAATTTATGAAATTTTCATTATTTCGTAAAACTTCTAATTTTGTAAAACTTTCAAAATATTAAAAAAATAATACAATTTTTGAGAAATTCATCAAATATGCGGTAATTTATAAATTTATTATAGATCTAGAAAATTAAACAATTTACCATGATGAATTGATGAAACTTAGAAAAATTGTGAATTTACCATAAAATTAAAAGATTTATCAAATTTGAAAATTAACCATGAATTTATATAATTCAACATGAATGTATGAGGTTTTATAGATTTATCATGAAACCATGAACTTAAAAAATGTATAAAATTACCATAAATTTATAAAATTCCTTAATTTGCCATCAATTTATAAAATTTCCAAAGATATAGGTACGAATTCTCGAACTTGAAAAATTTCAAAAAATGTTTGAAATTTAAAAAAAAAATTGTGATTTATAAATTTACGATACATTTACAAAATTGCAGAACTTAAAATATTCCTACATTTTAAATGTTACAAGACATTACAATTTTCAAAAATTATCGAAATTTCAAAAAATGTAGAAAATTTTGGTAACTCATAAATTTACCATAAATTTACAGCATTTCTGAATTTTCCAAAATTTAAAAACTTATAAATTCCTTAATTTCACTTTCAAAACATTTCGAATTTTTCAAAATTTCAACAAATTCACGAAATAATTATTGTTAATTTATAAAGTTATCCTCAGTTTTCGAAATTTCAGGAATTTTCATAATTTCTGAAAATTCATAAATTTCCAAGCATTTCCATACGCCAAAGTTAAAACATTTTTTTAAATTAAACATTATCAAAATTTCCAACACTTGAAAAGTTTCAAGAAATGTCCAAAGTTTATAGTAATTTATTTTACCAAAAAATTTACATAATTTCTGAAATTTTTCTTGTATTCAAGAAGTTATGAATTTGTAAACATTTCTATACTTACCAGAACTGTAAATTCAAAAACATTTGAAAATAGTCCAAATTTTCGTAACTTCCAAAATTTTAAAAATTATGGAAACATTTTGAAAATTCACAAAATTTTTGGTAATTTATAAATTCACCCTAATTTTCTGTAATATAGAAATTTCTTGTTCATTCATAAATTTACTATAGATTTCCAAATTTTTTTTAATTTTCAAAAATATCCTAAATTTACATTACAATTTTTAAAAAATGTCCAAAATTTCTCCATGTGAGCAGAAATCATGGATCTGTTGAAAAAATTCGAGTGGAATCATACATTTGTTACACAAAATATGGTATGACTAGTGTAGGGGGGACCACCCTACAGTGAATAATGAACCTACAGTATATCATCATTACACAGCCCCACAAAGAAAATCTCATATCCCTGAACCACACCCATGCATCCCTATGTACTTTTCATCGCTGAATCCGAATCCAAGGTCGAAAAAATTCATATACCCCCAAAATTTTCAGCTAGAACTAAAAAACACCCCTAAAATGGGGTGAAAATGAGATTAAGCAACGAGCATAGTTGTTGTATCTTAATCAATCGAATTATACACATTTTCAAGTGTATAGCGCATAAAATTGATTCGAAGCAACCCTCCCCTCCTACCCCACCTACCCCCTAACCCAGCTAACCTCTAAAAACCACCTCTACCAAACGACAAGCAGGCTAACCCACCTGCCCCTGGGAACAGCGAGTTAAGTCACCTATTTTTTTTAAATAATTACATTTGACAACTCAAGCGTGCTAACTCAGGTACCCCCTACTCACCTAACCCCTAGAAACGAATCCTTCTAAACCGCAGGCAGGCTAACCCACTTACCCCTGGGAACAGCGAGTTTAGTCGCCTATTTTTTTGAAATAATCACATTTGACACCACAAGCGTGCTAAACCACGTACCCCCTAACTCACCTAACCCCTAGAAACGAATCCTACCAAACCACAATCAGGCTAACCCACCTACTCGCTGTCCCCAGGAGTAGGTGGGTTAGCCTCCCGGTGGTTGGGTGGATTGGTTTCTAGGGGTTACGTGAGTCAGGGGGTACGTGGGTTAGAACTCTTGTGGTGTCGAATGTGATTATTTGAAAAAAATAGGCGACTAAACTCGCTGTTCCCAGCGGTACGTGGGTTAGCCTGCTTTTCGTTTGGTAGAGGTGGTGTTTAGGGGTTGTCTGGGTTAGGGGGTAGTCGGGGTAGATGGGGAGGGCCGTTTCAAATCAATTTTATGCGCTATACACTTGAAAATTTGTATAACTCGATTGATTAAGATGCAACAACTATGCTTGTTGCTTAATCTCATTTTCACCCCATTCTAGGGGTATTTTTTGGCTCTAGTTAAAAATTTTGGGCGTATATGAATTTTGTTGACCTCGGATTCGGATTCAGCGATGAAAAATACATGGGGATTCATGAGTCTGGTTCAGGGATATGACAATTTTTTTGTTGGCTGTGTTATTGAAAGAACGAATGCATGTTAAATAGTTTTTTCACAGCACTTCTGCGGAAAGTTCGATTTTCCGTGCCTCCGCAGACTCTGGAAAGTTGCCGATTTCTGAGCTTCTCACTTTACACCTCTAGAGTTTGTAAAGTATGCTACTTTACACCTCTTGAGGTTGTAAAGTGAAAATCTCACTCCGAAAATCAAACTTTTTCCTGAGACTCGCTGTGAAAAGTATTGTACTTGACATGTGAGAAGGCAATTCCCGATTCGTGTGATGCCATCACTCGCCTTCGGCTCGTGACGCCACCTTCACACTCATCGGGAATTGCCTACTTTCCACACATGTCAAGTTAATAGCTATAATTCAATTAATAGTGAGACAATATGCGTGTTAATATATCAATATGAAAATTGATTATTTTTAGTGATGCATATCGATCATTTTTGGTCAAAATCGAGATTTGCTTAAAACATAGTCAGATGGAACTGAAATGTAATGGAGATCAAGAATTTGCAATTGAAAAAGTCGATCGAGACGATACGATCATCTCGACTGAGTGATCGTTCGTCTCGATGTGATGAGTATGGTGTTCAAGGTTTCAATTTAATTTGACGAGATTTTTGAAAAATTTAAAAATGATCGATATGCATCACTAATTATTTTACGAATCTTTCATACGTAAATATATCTTTTTTATGATAATATTGGAATGCCAAAATCCTAAATGAATTTATTTGATTTTTGATAAATATTTGATTGCATTTGAGAACTTCCACATGCATTATCGAATACTCGTCAAAAAAGTCCAGTTTCTCCCCCTTGGTGCATAATATACTAATTTTGTCATATCGAAGTGACAAGGTTCTATCTCGGAAGTTGCTAATTGAAAAATTCTATCTTGGAAAGGACGAACATTTGAACATTTGGTTTATCTTTGATTGCTACATTTTTTGTATCAGAAGTTTCACCATTGAAGTTTTCCATATTTTATCCTTTGAATTAAAAATATAGAACCTATTATTCAATCTGTTCAACACTTTATATTAGAACTTATTTATCGGCACGATTTTCAATAGAATAAAATATTTGTTTATAAATAGTGAAACACAGTTAGTTATAAAACTATTGGGAACGAATTCTTTTAAATTATTCAGAAAGTCAAAAGAACGTCATTTCTAGAAAAATAAATATGACAATTGTCGTGGGTCACAAATTAAATGGAGAAGAAGGAAAAAAATTGAAATGGTGATATCAAAAAGGAAATATAATAATGGAAGGAAAGAACAAAGGAAAAGAAAGGAGGATTTAGAGAAGAGAGAAGAGAGGGAGTAGCAAGTTCACGCATGCAAGATACCTGCTGGTTCTACGTGGTCGGAAAGCTGGAAATACCTGGTTCTGTATTCTGGATTTCTTCATTACTGGATCATGTATAGGGTGTCCTGAAATTCTTTAAGCATTTCCGTCCAACGAAGCACGTGTCCCACCAGGCTTGGCTGGTCAAAGCTCAAACTTTTTTTCGTTTCTTCTTCTCGTTATTTTTACATCTAGAATGCAAATTCCTTTACCTTTGTATGCGCTTGTTATAACTCTATCTCTTTAGTGCTTTAATGTTTCCGAGCTTGCGTATTAACTTTGTTCTTTGACCAGAATTATATGGCTTACAAAGTTCGCTTTAACTCAATAAGTTCGATTTTTAAACATGCATATTAGGGTGATTCGTTTTCATTGATTTACATTTTTCCATAAAACTTTGAGATGCGGTGTGCCAATTAAAAAATACAGTTAATAAAGTTAGATAGTTACTTTTTACAGAAAAATGTGAAAACTCTGAGGGACTATTCACATGTATGTATGATACATGTAAGTGGATTAAAAATTGAAATTTTTCCTGAACCCTCCAGATCGTAGTTATTTAGTTCAGTCCTAATCAAACTGTGTATCGGGAATTTATTTAGGAATTTTTTTCTTAAAAAATAATCGACTTCAAAGTATACGTACGTCGCAGACACACCCAGGGTACCCGGGGATCCACCTTACCAAATTCGACTTTGAGTGGATTATTAATTTCTTATTAAGTTATTTGATCAATGAACCTGAAATATGTCGAATAATAATGTAATTATTCATAATTTGAGTAGTTATTGAATAATGATTAATTATTTGTTACATTATGTATGCGGTAACATGACGTGCAATACTTTCCGTCGATTTGCAGCATAACCAGAACAGATTTGGTGTTTTGTGTGTTTCATAGTGTTTTGTGCCTTTGGCACTCAATTTCAATATTTATTCATTCAAAAAAACGACAAGGGAATGATTTCAATTGTCCAGTTAATTAAAAAATTCAACAAAGGGAGACGGATACCCGTGTATCCTGGGTGTGTAACGACGTGGATAAAGTTAGGTGTGCACACGAGGACCAAGTTAAAATGTGACATAAAAATGTGATACAAGCACTTATCTACTTAAAAATGTCGATCCTATTACGAAATAGTTCAAATTTTTCCTAAGTAATATACATTTCCAATCCAAAAACAAAATAGTTAGGTTTTCAGTTGAAACCATTGATTTTCAGGATAGAATGATGAATCTTCAAGCAAAAGAATTAGTTTTAACATAGTAGTTCAACTTCCAGAAAATTAGTTAAATTTTTAACCAAAAGAGGCTAATATTCAAGAAAGTAGTTCAATCCTAAACCAAGGCGTATTATGAATTTTCAACCGAAAAGTTGCACTTTTTTAATAAATATAACATTTTACCAAGAGGGATGAATTTTTCACAAGATGGATGAATTTCTTAACCAAAAATATTCATTTTTAACCAAAAAGATAAATTGTCTACCAAAACAGAAGAATTTCTTCAAAAAACCTGATTTCTGAACGGAAATCATGAACTTTCAAGCAGGAAGATTATTTTTGACTGAAAAAGACGAACTTGCAGGGGTCAACATGATTTTCTAACCAAATAGTTGAAGTTTCTACTACAAAAAAAAATCAACCAAGAATAGAGTAGTTGAATTTTCCGATAAAAAATCCTTAAAAAAAAAATAATAAAAAGTTTGTTCGACTTTTCACCAAAGAGATGGATTCTGAACTCAACTGATGAATCTTCGATGAAAAATGTAATATTTGATATCCAAACCAAAAAAGACGAATATTCAACAAAATAGTTGACTCCTAAACCGGAACAGATTATTAATTTTCAACTGAATCGTTGCATTGAAAAATATGAAATTGCTACCAAAAAAGATGAATTTTTCACAAAATAGATGAATTTTCAACAAAAATGAAAAATCTTCAACAGAAAAAATGAATTTTCAACAAAAAATTTAGCTCTCGACCAAGTGGTTGAATTTTAACGAAAACATATTAGGTCCTAACAATAATTACAATAGTACCTAGATATTTCAACAAAAAAAAGATTGTATTTTCAATCAAAAAAAGCCTAACCGAAAAAATTAATTGTCAATGAACACTGTAATAGCTGATATTCTAACCAAAAAAAAAATTTAATAAAAATAAAAACAGTTTAATTTGTACAAAAAAGACGAATCTTTAATGAAATATTCGAATGCTCAACCAAAATAGATTAATTTTCAACCAGAAAGTGGAATTTTTAATGGAAAATATCAAATTTCTACCAAAAGCCATGAATTTAAGAAATAACAAAGAAAAATTGCCTCTGAAAGAGTTGAATTCATAAGCAGGAAAGATTTTACAGACAAAAGAGGACAAAAATTCCGTCCAAATTGTTGAATTTTTGAACCAAAAAGGCGAATTTTTTTAAAAATCGTTCAATTTCAAACCCAGAGCGATAAATTGCCAACAAAAAAGTTCAATTTTGAATTAAAAAGCTGAAAACCAAAACTGATTGATTTTTAACTAAAAATGGAATAGTTGAATTCACAGTTGGAGGAATCGATTTTCAACAACAACTGAAATGAATTTTGAACTAAAAAAGGAGAATTCTCAATGAAAAATTTATTGTTTGCATTTTTATCTAAAAGCTGTCATTTTTCAGTCTAAAATTGATTAGTTAATTTTTGAGGTAAGAAACTCAATTTTCACCTGAAAAAAAAAAATAATTTTTAACAAAAGGCATAATTCTTTAACCAAATAGTAGAATTTTCAACCAAAGCAGATAAATTCTGAACCAAAAATATAATTGTAGACATTTCAAAGAAGAAGTATAACCTCCCAAAGAAAAATAGTTGAATATTTTTATTGGGCTCTGTTAATTCAGTACCTCTTCAAGCAAAAAAAAAACGATGAAAGGGGGGAGTTTCTTGAAAACAGGTGTGAAAAGTGGAATTCTTAAAAAAAGGGTATTTAGTTGCTTTACATGTAAAACAAAATGAATTATTACATTTTTACAAGCATTTCGAAAAATTGTTATTAACATTTATATTTCCCATATGTGATGTCACATTCTGCGTTTAACGCTCCCCCTCCCTCTTTGGTACTGTAGCTAAGTTTTTGAACGGTCTTGAGAAATTATTATTTTCCGAAGTGTCTGCTGTTTCGGAAGATTCCTTACGGAAAGCTCATTTTCCTCAATAATGTTTGAAAAATTTTCATTAAATCATTTACAAAAATGTTACTACACAAAGCGATAATTTCATATGTAAAATGATTCAATACCTGCTTTTATAAGACACTAAAAACATAAAGAAAAACGAAAGACAAAACTTCAATAAGGGATCTCTAAATTGTACACGATTTTGAATGTTTCTTTTTGTATGAAATTTTTTCACTTAAAGAGTACAACTTTAGCTTGCGTGCGTGTTCAGATTTGAAAATCGTTTTTTTTAATCATACTAATGCATATCTTCTGATATTGTCAAGTGAGAATTCAAGAATGATAAATTGCTTAAGCATTTTTGGTTTTGTGTTATTAGAATAGATGTACCCTCTTCGTGACTGACAATATCATAAGCAGAAATCAGGCTCAAATTCCCGAATTTCCAAGTGATTTTCGCAAGATCCCTTTCAGGATTTCGACCCTCGGTTTAATGTTAAGGGTGTAAAGATTTTTTACAGGATAGAATTATCTTTTCAACCCGCTTTGTAGGGTGTTGAGGTTGTTTAATATAAATAATACTTGTCACAATAATATGTATTCGAGGATTTTATACGATCATTTCCAGATTCCTTTTATCCATCGATTAACTTTTTATTGCTACAGTATGAAATATAGCTCTAATGGAAAAAATGTAGAGCTATATAAAGAATCGAATCTAAAATGTACACATTTTGGTCAATATATCTAATTTTCATACCTTTCTTGTGGTCAACCACAGACTTCACACTCTTTTCCCTATAAAATAAAAAAAATTGATTAGCAGTTCGAACTCGGAAGTTCATTGCCTCACTAACAGATTCGGGTAGTGTTTCTAGGTGGATATTTACTACCAGTGTGGGTCCACCACACCTCTTTTTCCTTCCATTAATTGCGAACTGAATTCAGAGGACTCAATAAGAAAATCCAACTATTTTTGTTTTGAAGTTAATTCTTTTGCAATGAGTAGTCTACTACTATATTTTTGGTTTAAACTCACCTTGTTTGGTTGAAAATTCAACTGCTTGATTAAACATTAGGGTAGTCCAAAAATGGATTGGAATTTTTTTTTTAATTTTTATGGAGACACCCCAGAAACTTGTTCGAATCTACACAAAAATGAATCCACTTTTTTCGTTTCAAGAAAAAAAATATTCAGAGGTGCCGCAAGCCCCATGAAGTTTAACACGTATTTCCCATGAGAAAAAAAGAAGTTTATGTAAGTCTATCCAGAATCCACAATATTATCTCAATAAAATTGAAACTCAACATTTCTCTTCGCAATTAGCCATAGAATATGAATAAAATTTCACTTTTCAAATATCAACAACATAAGTCTATTTTATAGGGCCCCAAAGAAACCCCATAAGTTAAAAAATGGGTTTTGCGAGTTTTTCGCGTTAATTATGACTTTTTTTGTGTTTTTTCCCATTAAAATTGTTTCTGGCACATGAAGGACCACTTCATACTGATAATTAGATGTTCACATAAATTGTTTAAACAATTTATTATTCATGTTAATAATATTCTCTTAGAAAAATGCTACAAAATTGCAGTTGAAAAAAAAAATTCACTTCTAATCAAATTTTCAATTGAGATGAGTTGAATAATTAACTAGAGTCAAGAAAATTGATTGTTTAAACAATTTGTTATTACTATTATTGATATTTTATTTGAATAATGCTAGAAAGATGCGTTTTTTCTGAAATTTCTGGCTTTTTGTCTAATTTTCAATTGTATGTAATAATGAATACAAGTTAACAAAATAATTGTTTAAACAATTCATTTCTATTGTTAATAATATTCTCTTTGCCTAATTGGTAGAATGTTGCGGGTTTTTCTGAAATTTTCAACGTATTATTTGGTTGAATTCAACTATTTTTATTCAAATAAAATCTCTCTAAACTGAAATATCAACTGGGCGATTGCCAAAAATTTATAATATAGCTATTAAGGATAAAAAATGATTCAAGTAAAAAATTCTTGGGGGTAATCCCGGTATGCAAAAACATGAAGATTGGTAACGGTCAAATGAAAGATAATTAATTTTTCGTTTTAAACACCAATCTTCATTTTTTTGCATGCCGAGATTACCCCAACCATTTTTAACTGAATCACTTCTTGTTCCTCAGTTTTTCTGTGATGATGAAACAAGAACATTTCAAAAAATCGTTTAAAAATATACGCAAAATTGATCAAAATATATAGAAATATGAGGAAAATATATATTTTCACGATTAATTTGATTTTGACTTGAGTATTTCAAAAAAATCTCCCATTTTATAGTATATTGAATCAATATGAAGCGTTATTGAAAATTTTATCATAAGTATTATGAAAAAATAGTAATAATCATTAACTGTTTTTCGAAATCAACGTTGATAAATCGATTTCTGAATACACCAAAATCTTTGTAAGTATAAAGTTAACAATTTTAGCCTGCATTACGACTAGTTTGAATACATTTTTTTAATTTGATCCCAAAGTATCATTGCAACGTGATCGGGCAAAAAACTTGTCAAACAGACTTTAAAGTGATTTTTGAAATTCTCAAATCTGAAATTTTGAACCCAACTCTTGATTTGTATATTTTTTTAACTCAATTTGAAATAAATCTGTGAATCCTTCATATTTAAGAAAGGTTAATATTATCTAAAATTTTTACATTTTAAATTTGTGGTTTAGGACTGGTGCGTGATGGAACATTTTGCTTAATTTTTTACCTATGATTTCTGACCGAAGTCCTGTCATATTTTGACATTCTACTCATTCGCGCTTTGATATAAGTACTTAACTACGATTATTTAATAAAATATTTATTATTCAAAGAAAAAATGAAACTTGATTAGGACTTAAACTGGTAACCTTTTTTAGAATCACTCAACTATTATATTTTTTGTTGAAAATTATATTTTTCGATTGAAAATTCAACCAATTAGTCGAAAGTTGATCTATTTCGTCGAAAATGCATTCTCACGTTTTCATCCTTTCTTTAAGATCAATAGTTTTAGACAAAAATTCATCTCTGCTGTTGAAAATTCAACTATTTCATCGCAAACTATTTTTTTTCGTTTGCTTGAGAATAAATTCCTTTAACCGAAATTCAACTATTCCATTTTTTGTGAAAATTTATATTCCTCATTAAAAATTCATCTTGTCTAGTTGAAAATTCAATTGTTATACAGCAAATTCAACTTTTTATTAAAAAAATCAAATGAAAATTTTGTAGAAAATTTAACTATTTCGTTGAAGAATAAATTTGTGCACAAAATTCATGTTTATATTTTATATATTCATATTTTTTTATATATTTTCATATATATTTCATATATTTCGTCTTTTCCGTTTGATAATTCATCTCATTTGGTAACAATGTCATCTACGTATTTTGGTAAAAAACTCAACAATTTGATGGAAATTCTTTTCTGTCTTCGATTCTTTCTATTTTCGAATTTGAAATTCAACTGTTTTGTAGAAAATACATTTTTTTCGGCTTGAAAGGTTAACAATTTAGTCGAAAATGTATTTATTTTCGCAAAAACAAGTCTTTTTTGGTAGAAAATTTATGTTCTTGGGGAAAAATATATCTTTTTTTTCAAATATAATTATTTGATAAGAAATCTGTCCTTTTTTAGTTGAAACTTTAACTTCTAACTCAAAAATTGAACTGCTTTGTGAAAAATTAATTTTCATCAGGATTCACCTCTTTGGTAAAAAAATTCGTTTGTTTTGCGGTAGAAAATTAATTCTCTTTTTATGCAAATTGAACTATTCCATTTTTTGTTCAAAATTGAACTATTTGGTTGAAGATTAAAGTTTTGGTTCAAATTACATATTCATGTGTTGAAAATTCAATTATTCTGTATAAATTTCGTCTTTGGGTTTGAAAATTCTTTTTTTGATTAGAATTTGTATTTAAGAATACAAAATTTAACTGTTTTGTCGGAAATTTCTATTTTGGCTTGAAAGGTCAACAATTTAGTTGACAATTGATGTATTTTGTTGTAAATTTGTCTTTTTTCAACTACTTGTTTGAAAATTGAACTACTTCGTGAAAAATTAATTTTTTGACAGATTCAACTATCTGGTGAAAAGAGTTGTTTTTTTTTGTGGAAATTTTTCAAACTTAAAATTCAACTACTTTGTTTGTTGTAGAAAATACATCCCTTTTGATTGGAAATTGAATATTTGGTTGAAAACTTGTTTACTTGGTAAATAATTCGTCTCCTAGTAGAAAATTCACCTTTGTAGGTCGAAAGTTCAGCTATTTGGTTTAAAATTCAACCATTCTCTAAAAAATTCAATTATTTGCTTAGATAATTTCAGTACTTCGTTAAAAATAACATTTTCAGTAGAAAATTAAACTGTTTTGTTAGAAATTCGTCTCTTTGGATAGATAATTTAAGGGCCACACTGCATACGGGCGTAAGTGCCAAACCCCGAATTTTAAAGGAGAAACAAAAAACTGTCCAACTTTCACGCAATTAACTTTAAACAGAAAAATGCGAAAACGGTTCGAGATAATGTTAAGCAGCATCGATTCGTGATACTAACAACCTGAGAGAAGCCTCTATCTCCGAGAAAAACATTTGCCAAAGGAACGACGCGTCCCCAAAAAATCTGATTCTGATACACAAAGAGTTGCATAACTTTTTTTGTTTCTGAATTCAAAAAAAAAAAGAGAGAGAGAGTACATTCGAGCTATTGGTTATCTTTATTGGATCGCGAAGAAAGCGCTTCGAAAAAAAACCATGACAACTAAAAAGTTGCGTGACTATTTTATTTTCGCATTTAGAAAAAAGAACAAGAGAGTACTTTTGAGCTATTACTTAACTTTATCAATCCGCGAAAGAAAAATCCTAAATGAAGCAGAAAAATCCGAGAAAACCCCTTATCAATGGTGCGGTGCGTCCCAAAAAACCAAAGTGTGGACACACAAAGAATTTGCATAACTTTTATATTTTTTGAAGTAATAAAAAAAACGAGGGCTTTTAAGCTATAAGTTACCTCTATTGAATCGTGGAAAGAACAGGCAAAAAAATGAAATTACTTCATAAAAAAAATACCAAACATGGATTTTGACCCACTCCTAAATCGAAATGTACCATAATCTTTTACAGAAATATGAGTTAGGCTAAAAACATTATTTGAGGCCATTAAAACGCATTTCCGAAATTTAGCACTCACACCCGTATGCAGTGTGGCATTTCAATTAATTGAAAATTCACCTATTTTATCAAAGACAAAATTTTCGTTTAAAAATTCAACTGTTCCGCTGAAAATTTGTCTATTTGAATGGGTAATTATTAATTTTTGTCTGCAAGTTATTCTTGGGTAAAAATTAATTTTCTTGCGAGTGTAACATTAACCTTTTTGTCCAGAATTTAACTTTTTGGGTAGAAAATATCACTGAATTCTCAGAAGTTCTTCTTTCTGGATTGAATATTGAACTATTTGGTTCTTGAATTATCTTTTTTTTTTTTGAAAATTGAACTATTGGATGGGAAATCAACTTTCTTTGTTGAAAATTCATGTTTTCGAGTCCAAAATTCAACAATTTTGTGGAAAATTCACTTTTTTAGCTTGAAAAGTTAACAATTGATTTAAAGATAGATTTATTTTGTTAAAATTCCGTCTTTTTTGGTAGAAACTTAATATTCTTCATGGAAAAACTCTCTTTTTCTTTGAAAACGTAGTTATTTGGCTGAAAATGTGCCTTGCTAGTGAAAACTTTTTCTACTTGCTTGAATGTAGACCTACTTTGTAAAAAAATAATTTGTTCAAACTTTCACGTCTTTGGTTAAAAATTTCTTCATGTTGTTGAAAAAACCGATTTTTTATTGAACGTTTCGTTTGTGTGAAAGTTAGCTATTCCATTTTCTATGAAAATCTATGTATTTTGTGAATAATTCGTCTTTGGTAGAAAATTATTTTTATTTTTATTTTCTTGAAAATTCAGCTGTTTGGCTTAAAATTTAACCGCTTTGTTGACAAATCAATTATTTTGTTGAAGACAACATTTGCGGAAAAAATTCAACTGTTTTATCGTAGAAAAGTTACCTTCCATTGCTCAAAATTAAATTTTATTGTGTCTAAAATTAAATTTTTTCTTGAAAATTCACCTTTGTGGCGTGAAAATTTAATAATTTGTTTAAAAATAGTTTGAATTGAATGTTAATGTTTTTGCTTTAAAATTTGAACATTTAGTTGAAAATGCTACTATTCGCTTAAAACTTTATATTTGACAGCAGAAATATCAGCTGGTTCCTAAAAAATTCGTCTTTTTACTTTTTTACATCAGAAAGTTGACTTTTTTGTTGACGATTCATCTTTTGAGTTTTCAAAAGTCATCTCTTTTCGTATGAAATATAAAATACATCTTATTCGGTAGAAAAACTTCTTTCTTTATAAATTTACATATTTTGTTGAAAATTCGGTCTATTTCGATTCAAATTCTTAAGAATTAAATCAATAGCGTTTTATATTGCGTTCAATATGCTATCTACATTACTTCCATACCCATGAATTTATTCTTCTGTTTTCATGAAACACCTCCCTATTCCGCCGGTTTTGAGAAAATTTTAGACTGTGAAGTCTGCATTCAAAATCGAAATTTTCGTGACGTACGTTTTTAGGATGTTAAGCACAGATACCCAAATTCCCGGTGAAATTCATTGAGACACTGCGTTATTCCCAGCACAGTAAAAACTCTTGGATAAATTTCGATGCAGCTAATTTCGAGATGGGGTTTCATCTAGCATGGAGTTGAACAGTTGGCGTACGAAACTATCTCCATCATTTTTGCCGCGAAACTGTAAAAACAATTGACAGCAGGTGACGTTTCGTATCCCAAGTCCGACGGAAACGATACCGTGTGCAGTGGTACCATTCACAGGGGTGACGGACAACTTTGCACGTAGCAACTTTGCACGTCGATGGTCGGACGGACAACTGTGCACGTCCATCTGTGCACTTCCAAGTCCACAGGAGCCCATCTGTGCCCGTCGAAATTTTAATGTGTACAGTTGTCATTTGGACAACTGTGCACGTGCACAGATGGTACTTGGACAACGGTGTACGTCGAAATTTAGACGTGCACAGTTGTCACTTGGACAACTGTGCACGTGCATAGATGGTACTTGGACAACTGTACACGCTGAAATTCCGACTTGCACAGATGAACTCATGTGCACTTGGTTGTGCACAGAAGTGACATCTGTGCACGAACAAGTCCACAGGAGCCCATCTGCGCACGTCGAAATTTCGACGTGTACAGTTCTCACTTGGACAATTGTGCACTTCTAAATTTCGACGTGCACAGATGGCTACGAGCAAAGTTGACCCCATCCCCATTCACAGTACCAAGACGAATTTTTCTTGCAGGGAAATGGTACCCTGAAATAAGCGTTAGATTCACACTTTGTTTTTCCTGTGAGAAGGTCCCATAATGTTACACCGACCTCTTGAATGGTACTTTCTTTTTATTTCCTCTGTCTCCAAGTCTAAATTCTTTTCTTTTTCGTCTTTCTTTCTTTATGGTCTTCATGCTCTCTTTGTTGTCCTGCATCTCTCTCAAAGTATTCTCCCTTCGAGAAGGCAATATCGGGTAGAATACCCTCGTAGACGAAAGAACTGCACGTAAATCCGTAATACCGTGATGGTTCGGTCATCTCTTGTTCTAGAGAGTGATACCGACTCGTCAGGTAGCCACCCCACGTATACGACTCACCAGAGCGAAAAACCTTAGGATAGCCCCCTGTACTCTATTTTATCCGACAAATTCGCACCAAGGCAGAAGGATTTCCTAGGCGTCTCTCTTTACCCCCAGGGGAGTCTCTCGTTAATACTTGTATTTGATGTTTCGGGGATGTAGGCGCCCCTAAAGATTAACAGAATCAAGATTCTTTTTATATCCAGGTCTCTAGACTGACATAAAGGGTGAAAAGTCATTTGACAAATGTTTTTTTCCAGGTTTTCTGTACGGAACTGGATAAAAAAAATTATATACCGGAAATTACGTTTGTTGATAACAAATTCTTAAAAAATCAAATACACGTTTTATTAAAAGGATTTGCTTGAAATCTCATTTCATGTGTTCACGTGCTGAAACCCTTGTAGTTTCAGTCGGATGTCAGTTCATCGTACTTTTTCTACCCGGGAGTAGAAGTGGGGGATGTTAGAGTAGTAAGCGTGGGGGATGTTAGGGTAGTAAACGTAGGGGAAGTGAGTGCAAGGAAAGTAGAGGAGGGAAAGAAGGGCAAGTGAGGGAAGTAAAAGTTGGGCAAATGAGGGGTGGGAAAGTAGGACAATTAAGGGGTGGAAAAGTAGGGCGAGTAAAGGGAGGGAAAGTGGAAGAAGGACAATTAGGGAAGAAAAAGTAGGCGAAGAAAGATAGGGAAAGTCAGAAGATAAAAATTAGGGGAAGCGAGGGAAGCGAAAGCACGGATGGTGATGAAAGGAGAGGTATGTGAAGTTTTGGGAGGAAAAGTAGAGGAAATAAGGCAGGCGATAGTATGGGTGGTAATGGAAGGGAAAGTATTGGAAAGTGATGGAAGGGAAAATAGAGGAAGTGAGGGAAAATAAAGTAGTGGAGGAAGACTAGGAGAAGAGGGGGACCTGAAATCAGGGCAGGAAAATTAGGAAGGTGGTTAAGGGTGGAAAAGTGAGGAAGGAAAAGTAGAGGAAGTGAGGTGAGGGGAATTGATAGTAAGCGATGGGAGGGGACGTAGATGGATGGAAAGTTAGATATATTGTTTTATAGGCTTTTATGATTGTTGTTTTCCGGAAATCTCCTGATAATATAATAATCGCGTTTAGGCTATTCATTTTGTTTAAGTGCGCGATGAATGGAAAAAGAGATCAACATTGATGTTCTCTTCAATTATATAAATCAATAAGACTCATTGAAGCTCATTAATACATTTTTTAAATCAAATTTCCAATAAAATAATGTCGATGAAACGTCTTTGTTTTCTTGTTTCTGCTTAATAACCTTTTCCTGACGAGATTGCTTTTCCCAAAAGTTAGTAAATAGAGTGAAATAATGAAATACTCTTCTTTCAATAAGAAAGCCCTTAAATAATACTATTTGCCATATTTTCGCCATCAAAACCCCAATTCAAATCTAACTTAAAATCTTAAGTCTTCAGTGAATCTCTTACCTTGTCATCAGGAACGATATTCTTTGAAATTACTATCGTTTAAAATTCAAATGTTTTGTTGAAAGTTTAACTACTCTGTGCACAACTGTTTTTTTTTTTTAAATTAATTTTCTCCTGGAGATGTAACTATTCCAGTTTTTTGTTAAAAATTCATTTTTTTTAATTGAAATTTCAACTACTTGGGCGAAGTTGAACCACTTTATTAGAAAGCATTTTTTGTTAAAAATTCAACACTTTAGTTGAAAAATCCACTCTGATTAAAAATTCGTTTCCCTTTTTAATTTAAAATTAATTCTTTAACTGAAAATCTAACTATTTCATTTTGAGATTCACCATCTTAATTTAGAATTAAACTACTTGAGTAGTTTTTGTTTAGAAATTTGAAAATGAAAACAATTAAAAAAATCATATGAACATGAAAAAATAATGTATTAAAATTAGAGGTGAAAGATGAGAAAAAATAAATATAAGAAAATATAAAATGAAAATATGAATTAATAAAATTTATTTTAAATTACTCTCGGTTTAAAATTAGGTTTCTTAACTGATAATGTAATTTTTCCATTTTTGGTTAAAAATTTATCTTTGTTAGTTGCAAATTCGTCTTTTTTTGTAGGGAGATAATCTTTCTGAATTGCATTTTTTTCTTCCGTATGTTAAATATGCAGCTAATCGGTGAAAACTTAACTTGTTTGTTGAAGATTCGAAAGTTTTACAGAAAAAAAAAACGTCTTTTGTCTTAAGAGTTCAACAATTTGGATAAACTTTTTTTTGTTGACTTAACAATCTTTATCTGTTGATAATTCGTCTTTCTGGTTAGAAAATGTATGATTTTAAAAGATAATTCATCTTTTTTGTTAAAAATTTCACTATTTTGTTGAAAACTCACTTTTTTCAATTGAATTTTTTTCCCAGAAGTTCAACTTCTCAATTTTTTGTTGAAAATTCGTCTTGTTTGGTAGAAAGCTAATCTTCTTGAATGAAATTTGTGTTTCAAATTTTTCATTGAAGAACATGTTTTCTTACTCGCAATCACATCATCAGCGATATTATTTTGATTTGCAAAATCATAGAAAAATTATTTTTTCCAGACATATGATTAATGGCACGGCGACGTCCTTAAGGTTATTGAAGCGTTTTCTCACTTGACCTTTCTATATTGTATAGACCTTCTGGATAGTTTCTGACTATCTTAAATATTCACAAAAAAAGCATAGAGTCCTTCTCAAAGTACCTGAAATATAATGCTCTGTTTTACATATTTTAAAATATTGTTTAGGCAGTGATATACACAGTAAAAACGGAGCAAAAGAGTATTCTAAGGGAATGGAATAAATTGAAAACTTTGTTTCATTGAGGTTTTTGTACAGTAGAAAATCTTATTTTATCATTATCGTTATTTAAGCGCTTTTTCATTATACTTTTCTTCATTGTGTGTTAATTTTGGATAGGCTCAAAACGTTTTATATATTCAAAAAAATGATTGAGTTTTTTTTAAATCAATAAAATACAATTCTATTTTCACGAAAAGTATTTTCTTATTTAAGAAACAAAAACTTTTCAAAAATTGGCAAATCGTTTTTTTTATATTTGAGTCTCTTTAAGATTTCAAATTTGCCTTCAAACTACTCGTGAATCATCAGAAGAATTCTGTCTGTTCTACTTTATAAAACAATGCAACTTTATCGAAATAAGCAGTTCTGAGTACTTGAGATAAATAATGGGTTAGTTTTTTTACATTAAGGAATTAATTTTTATAAAATAAAGAATAAGAATTTTAAAAAAGAAACAGTATATTCCAGTCAAGTTGTGTTCTTTAAAAATTTGCTTCACTTTATTCTAATCGTATACATAAAATGAGACTAAAATTCTGAACTTAATTATGAAAGCATCAGATTGGTCTTGGGTATCGATTCTTCAAGTTTGTCACTTTACTTTGACTTCACTTTCACTGAATCATGCAATTGTTTCAATATATATATATATAGTTCTCTTCAATTGCTTTTGAGTGAGATGAAAGTGGAAGTGAAGTGAGAAAGTTACATAATCCATGCCGTATTTCCTATTTTCAGGGGTTGATTTATTAAACGTAGGGGTGATTTGGAAGGGTGGTAAGAATTGGAGCTTGCCTGGCTATATCTTCATAGCATCATAAAAGTTTATTCATTGAGAAGGGATATAAAATACAAGAACTTGGAAACACTTTACTCTGCATTTAGGAATAGAACTTTTTATGTAGACTTTTTAAAAATATTTTGTGTTTTCTTATTTAACTTTTAATTTGTCAAAATGTTTTTTAAAACTCAATTGTTAAAAAGTTTTTTTTTAATAATTTTTATGCAATGGTATATATTACTGTTTTTTTCTGTAGTTAATATAGAGAACCGAATAACATTGAAAGAAGGGATCATTAAAAGAAAACCCTCAAAATATTTCAAATACTAAATTTTATAAATATTCGTAATGTTCAGCTTCATTTGGTATGTTCTCGAATCAGAATTCAATTATATAAATTTTAACAAGATGGTAACTTTTTAAAATTGGTGAAACTTTGTAAAATTACAATCAGGACTAGAATGACATGTAATATTGTAAAAAAGGCAAAGTGAGGAAAATAAAATTTGAAATCTCTTATGAAATGTTTTCTAAGAGAGCAATATTGGAAAGGACTACAAAGAAATTATTGACTTCATCATTATTAGAAAATGAAAAAATGTTGAAACTATTCTTAGGTGGATTTACTAGCAAGTGAGTTTACGACACACATGGACAGATTCACAAAGCCCCCATCGAACCTAAGTCACTTTAATCCTCGTCGCTGGAGGAAAATTATATTACCGTCTACTATATGGCATTAGAGGTGCTGTGAACTTGCAACCCGAGTACAGTGAATTTTCTTTTATATCTACTGCATCAGAAAGGGATTATCAATTTCAATCACCTCATTCACAATGAGGACAGAATTTCTTCAGAAAATATGACTTATTTCCAAAGAAAAATTCGCGAGTTCTATTTTTGTTCTTGAATATTATTAATAGCATATAATTTACTACCATTTAATCAATAAAATTAATTGAAAAACGTTGCACTTCGACGATGGTTTGATCATTGACATTCCACTGCCTTTATCAACAAGGGGAGGTCTCGCGTCCCATGAAAGTACTTAATTATTAATTACATATTACTAAATGGTAGGTCAATATTTTTAAAGTTTTTTTTAAATATTTTAAATTAAAGTCAGTTCACGACAACTATGAAATGTTATGTTTTATTATCTACCATTCATTTATTTTTTCTGTCCTCATTTTGACATCTTATAAAATTGTCTTTAACATGAAGTCGTTCTCCTTGCTTGCGCTCAGAAAAAAGATTTTTTTATTGAAAGAAAAATATCCATTGACTCTCAGTCAAAAAAATTCTTTGATTCAAATCAATTTCTTAGGTTCGCATAAATGGTTCTTTGTTCCAATGATTTTTAAAAAAAATGATTTTCTCCATGGTGAAGTTATTTTTTGTTTAATGAAAAAAAATCTGTTCTAATGAGAAGGTTTCTGCATTACAAAATGAATATTCTTCTGAGTGTGAAAATGCTTCAGGATTGTTTTCAGAATTATTCATTATGTAATTCAGATTCAAATCAATAAAAAAAAAACATGTGCAAAATATGAAAATGATTAATTTGTAATGACTTCGTTTTAAGATCCTAAATTAAGAATACTTCAATATTGAAGAATGTTTAGAATTATTCAACAATAAAAGCTTATAATTCCAAATTTTTTGATTTATAATGGTTAAAAAGATACGCTTACATGCAGAAATCTCATTTTTTAATTTAGAACAATCTAGGCAATCACTTTAAATGTTACTTGATATTTCATAATATAACAGAAACCTCATAATAATTTATATCATATTTGAATGCATCATCTTGATGTGGTTATGTTAGTGTTGTTAAACAAATAAAACTCATTGAATATGTACAGTTTTCAATGCTTTCTTGATAATTATCACGTTTTTATGGGCATTATATTTGCACTTTTTTAATTTTTGAAATTTGAAATTTCAAATTGCACCCTATTTCACATTTTTTTACATTCTCATCATATAGATGGAATGTCTTCGATTCATGTGATTTTGGATCTATCCAGTTCTCGTCAATTCTCGACGTTTTGAGACCCCCCTAGTCAGAAAAAATAGTTTTTACGAACATGTCTGTCTGACTGTTGTCTCACGACGCGATAACTTTCTAAGGAATTTTCTGATTTGAATTTACTTTTGCACGCTGATTTGTGGTCCAAAAATGCCTTCTACTGCCAATATTTATGGTTTCAGTTATGGAAAATCAAACTGAAAAACTTAATAATTCAACTTTCCAGCGAAAATACGCAAAATACAGTGAAAAGGCGAGAGATCAAAATTATTTGTTCTCAAAAGTCCTACGAAAGTACTCTGAACTATTTTTCAATAGCAATAATCTTTTTTTTATCTTGAACGTAGAAAATGCCATAAGAAAATCAAGAATTCAAATTTATAGCTAAACAACGCAAAAGATGATAGAATGGGCAACAGCAAAATTTCTCGTCTTAAATGAACCTACAAAATTGTTCTCTATCATTTTTCAAGAGCACTCATAATTTAGCGGGAAAATTGAAATTTTTATATTCTCATCATTTAGATGGAACGTCTTAGATTCATGTGATTTCGGACCTAACGAGTTTTGATCAATTCTCGACGTTTTGAGACCCCCTGAGTCAGAAAAAATATTTTTCCCAAACATTTCTGTCTGCATGTTTGTCTGTCGGTCTGTCGTCTGACGACGCGATAACTTTCGAAGGAATTTTCTGATTCGAATTTTCTTTTGCACGCTGGTTTGTGGTCCGAAAATACAGGTCAAGTTCGTTAGTCAGCCTTCTACTGTCAATATTTATGATCTTAGCCAGAAAAAATAGACAAATGGCCACCAATATTAGTTTTTAAAGCTTCTAAAAAATTGCTTTGGACTGTTTTTTCAATTATTATAATAAGAGAATAAAAATACGTATGTTTCGTTACCAATGGATATTTTAATTATTGCAATAATATAAATTTATGGAAATTATATGTTTTTTTGGGTAGCTGAGAATAAAATATAATGCAAAATAAATATCAACGTAACCATGATGAATAAAATTTGTATTTTATTTTGCAATTCCGGAATGAGAAATCTCAGGCCGAGGTACAGAAATGAATGTAATATACATTTGATATAATAATTTTAAAGATATTGTAGAAAAGTTCACGTTTTGGACAAAATCGAGTGTGAAGCACGAGATACGTGATGAAAATGTCTTCGTTAAGGCCGAAGGAGCATTTACAAAAGAGAATTCACAATCATTAAATTACAGTTGTCGATTATTTGACCTTTAATTTTAAATGGCATGTGCACAAATTTTGAGGAAATACAAAGACCGAGCGCGAAGCTCGAGTTAAATACTGCCTGTAATTATCAATATCAATAAATGATAATAATAAATAATATTAATGTATTATTAAATTACAATCAATTGTACTAATATAAAAAATGCAGATGTGCTATCGAAAAGAAGGATCGATGGCTCAAAGTTACCCTTGAATCCGGGTGAAGAAACTTGACATGTATTTGTACTATTTGATTTCAGGAAATGAAGCTAACTCACATACGGGGCTTTGTTTCTAAAACAAGTGAAAAAATGACAGATTCACAACGCAATCTCACTGATTCAAATAGTTGAAAATGGGCCACTGAATGAAATAAGTAAGATATTCGCAGATGAATAGTAAGATCTCACTGATGCGAATTCGGATAGTAGGGTAAGAGCACCAAGTCTTGGCATCCCACCTCCCCCAACTGTTGGCACCCTTCTCTAGTTTTTTTTTTTTTTTTAATAATATTTAAGTTTTTTTTTTAATTGTACATACATTCTTGCGTCATAATATTAATTTATCTTATGCCAAACAACGACTCAAGTGTTCTGAAATTAAAAAATACAGCCCTGTTTCCAGGGTTACAAGAATGGACAGACTTGCTAAAGTAAATCTTCATATAATTGGAGTTTTCAATTTACCCGTAGCAACATTGAAATTAACCGTAGAGACTATTTGCTTTTTAGAACATTTAATAAAAAGGTAAAAATGGTTAGTAACACAATAACTAAGATTCAATGATAATTTATTCAATAGATAATAGGGTGTGCCAATGAATTTTCAATCTGGAGTATCGTCTGCAATTCTTGGCACCGCCTTGCCAAGAATTGGTTTGTACGATCCTGCAATGATTTTTGTTCTTGGCAATCAGAAAAAGTAAGGATATGCTGGCTTGTTGTTTCGTAAACGTTATCATGAAAGACCGAAGTAGAAGCAAAAACGATATTTTAAAGTAAATTACTGGAGTTGTGCTTCAAATAATTGGATCAGTAAATATAATGCATAGTGATGTCTGGGATTTATAAATAAGAATAAATTGACTACTGAGCGATGTTGATTTAATCACAGATCAGTCTAATGCATCACTCACAACTAGTCTGTCAAACAAAAATGACTGTGATTTACATTTAGTAAAAGAATCTTCGGAAGTAATTTTTAACAATTTTTCAAATGTGTTAAATAATTATAAGGTTCATATAGTGTAGAGAGAAAATAATTGTTTTCTAATCAGATTTGAAGTCAAGTATGCGATTAATGAAAAATTAAATGAACCTATCAATTTGAGTTGCGAAGCCATTCTACCCAAAAATCTGCAATAAATTGCTTCAACATGTGTAAAAGACGGAAATATACAAGATTATTTGCGTCATACTCTATAACCCTAAAACGAAAAGAAAGGCAAATGAAAGGAAAAGTCATATATGCGTTAACATCTTGGTCATGGAGAGATGAGGAATTGAGGAAGATTAAATTGAAAAGAAATGGGGCTAAGACTACGTATGTTGAAAGCAAAAACGAAAACGGCGAAAATCTATTTTAGAAAAGGCCAAAGGAGGTTAAAAAAGGAAAAAGTTAGAAAGCAAATAGTCTCATAGCAAAAAAAAAACTCAATCTTTGAATATTAACGATTCTACTGATTCTGTTAAAGGATTCGCCAGAAAAAGAAAGTTAAAAGCAAAGACACCAATAACAAAGAAAGTCAATTCTCGGAAAGTACCGATGATACTGAATCTACTGAAAGCAGTCAAAAGAGAACGTGGACCCCGACCTGAGAATTCTGACTGGAGAGAAGATGATAATTTAGTAATTTAATCCAGAATATTTGTTTATAAATAGAAAATAAATGATTCAAACAATTTCTTCCCACTATCTATTTCTTAGTTACACTATTGAAGTTCAATTTATTATGATTCCACAACGATTTCGCTTTCATATGACTGGAGTGCCAAGAATTGGGTCAAACCCTTCCAACAATTGCGTCATATCAGCCAAGGATTGCATTTTTATGCTCACAAACATATTTTCGATTATTGTTTCAGTTTCTAATACATATTGAGGTGAATAAAGCTGAACATTTGATTCCCTCTTAAATTTGCACTATATATATTATTATTCCATTTACTACTTTTTATTTACATTCACTGCATTACATTTTCACTTATTTACTACATTTATTCAATTGTTGACATTAATTTCAAGAAATGAAGAGAAAGAATGATTTTTTTTTTTTTAATGAAAAGAGAT